>JACEFZ010015314.1:375000-392013 GCA_014155875.1 Cepaea nemoralis | reverse complement strand
ATTATGACCGCTTATAGGAAAAGTACAATCCAGTCCGTAAGCTTTTGCAGACCGGCTTCCGATGATCCGGTAGCAAATCAATAGGTTCTCTCAGACGAAATTGGGGGTGTAAGATGGTACCCCTTTTTCAGGTTCCTACTGCACTTGGCTTATGCGGTGTAAAACATTCGATGACAAAAACAAAGGGGGTTAACCCTGACTGGATGATCTCGCAGTTGCTGGAAAGATAACAATGAATTGTCTCCCTCGACAGGCCTTCTTCATTTGCAAATCCCGTATAACGATTCTGGTTCGCCTATTTTGGATATAAGCCAATAGTTTTTGACTCCGCCAATTGTCCCTCGCAATTTTGCCTCCAGTGCCTGTAGATTGAAAACGACAAGCACTGTACATCATGGCAAAATATACATTTTCATGGACGCACAGAGAAAAACAAATGGATATAAATTAAGAGGGAAACCCTCGTCTAACAAGTGGGGTATCTACTTGTTTGCGTGTAACCTATATGTCTATTAGTCGGGGATTTTGGGACGGTCGTCTAAACTGACCCTACCCTCCTCACGATAAGACACACCTGACGAACAAGACAAACAGAGATACCTAAATTATACACTCTCATATACACATGGTAACACCCACACACTATGAGAGGACAACAATCTGTTCTCGAACATTACCGGGATTCTCTCTGACTAAACTGTCGGCCACCCCCACTAGAAGTCGGGGGTTTAACCCCTGCCCGAATGTCTCGTTATTATGGCAAGCACCACTGCACGATCTACTGCATGTGGAAATGAGTATGTAGGCCGTTCTCATAAATTGGACTTTGCCAACAGGACATGCAGGACTCTCATTCCATCTGAAGAAATGGGGTGCTCTAGCCAACTGGTTCCCCATGATGTCATACAAACACAATTAACTTCCCTCCCCGGCATATTCCATACACAGATCACATAAAGATTCACACACGATATGTTTGCGTACATGTTATGAATCAGAAAAAAAATATGCACTCTCGAGTACATAGATAGTTTACTAGAAGTCTAGTAAAGATAGTCTATTCTCTAGAGAAATATTGAACCGAATGTGAAGATATAGTTACAAATTGTCCGTATAGACTTGTAGATGATAGTAGAATATACTTCACCAAAATATGAATCAGTAATCATCGCATGAGCTGAATTGTAAGCTTAGGAATATGGAAGAGTTACTATTAGTATAGACGTTCGAGATGCAAAGTTCGAACCTCTGGCTTTCCTTTCAAGAAGTAATTTTGCAGTTACAAACTTCACAACATACATAAGTTACATATAATGTATGTATCTTATCAAACATGTATTAACATTTCAAAAAGCAATATTTCTCACCATCAGCAAAGGAGGCAAAAAATTGGCCAAATCACCCACTCCCGTGTGAGTTACATCTTACTATTTGGCTGGACAAAACTCAAGTGTTCCTGTCCAGCCTGGCCAAACTATATATCTCCAATCTATTTCGAGCCTAGTCCTAAATTCCGCCTCGTTTCAAACTACGGCATTCGTTACCATATAAGGCAACGCCAGTCGTTTCCCCTCATATCTTCAATTCTAAGAAAAGTAGTTATACTTGTCTGCAAACTGGGAAAACTGGAACAGTATGTCACACACACAATGCTCATTACTGCACCATGTGAAAAGTGGAACAGACTGGAGTCTCGACAAACCAACAGCCCGTACAGGTATACTATGCATAAGGCCTCTGCCAGAATACCAACACAAAAGTCCGCAACGAAAAATACAGCTCAATGTCGATGAGAGCAGCAGTCACTAGAAAATCAGCAGCCACACCTTACTTCATTATTCAAACCCAGTTAGTTCAGCAACTGGCTGGCCGCCATTTATCTGAACATGCATTTCACGACACAAACAACCGCGGACAGATGTAAAAGGACGACACACGAATTCTATATCTCACAGTGTTGCTCCACACGCTTAACTCTGTAGCTGGGCGACGGAACCATGCACTACTAGTCCAACATGAGGAAACTGCGTAAGCTAACCGAAGCCACATGCATAATCACTCCAGCTCAACCACCTATCCTTCATGTTGGATCGGAAGTCAAGCAGACATCTACATGCGTGGTTATTTAGATCGACAGATTTTATTGTGACTGCTGTTACCTTGGGGATAACAGATACTCCACATTCTAACGATATCAGTGTGTTTAAAACGTGATGTCTCTCTCTATTTCTCTCTCTCACTCTTTTGTTTTTCTTTTTTGCAGATATCGTGACGAAATTTGCCAGAGTAATGAGACCACTGAGTATGACAAGAGATATTGAAACGCGGTCAGACTGAAAATGTCAAGAAATAGAGAAACGCACTCAGATTGAATATGTCAAGAAATAGAGAAATACAAAGTAACGATAATAAATCCTTATGTTTCAAACTGTCTCACAACGCTTATCATTTTACAAGCAAATGTCAGTGGAGAAAGTTTGAATGTTGTCAGGAGAGAAGAAAGTGTGAATGTCGTCAGCAGAAGTTAAAAACATTATGTTTTTATTGCACTGAGATGTAAATATAAATATCTAAGGCTGGTAACGATTAATGTAAATTTAATAGTTAACTATTGAAAAATTAACGATTAATTAATAGTTAATTCTGATTAAAGCAAACAAATTATAGTCAAATAACTCACAGTATAGTCGTATTTTAATAACGAAGACACAAACAATAGATTGCACGATTTATTGCCTGGCATATTTCGCTGCATCTCGTCAGGTACATACTGCAGAAATCACACAACGTAAAGTAAATTAACTAGATAAATCCTTCAAGTTGAAATATACACATATTCGCACAGTAATGTCAATTATCTACCACGGTAATTTTAAGCTGACTAACATGTCTTTCTGTTTGCACAATTCTGGCTTGCGTTGATTGATCATAATTGCTTCTGCAAACTTTAATAAGCGAGTATATTGTGTGTTAAACAACACGCGAAAGGCAGTGTCTCTGTCAACCACATGGCCGCTTTCGATAATGTGCCTACCAATTGAAGACGCCGGGAGCTTCCGGTGTGTCGGCCCCACTAGGCTAGCATCTCCTGTGTGTCGTACCTTGTCGACCTATTGAGGTATGTGTTCTGACACTCGTTTGGTAAGCTGTCTCTTTGTTCTACCAATTTAGAAGGCCTGGCATCTACATGTGAATTGGTAAATATTATTGTTTGTGGCGTACAGAGGAACAGGCTCTTTGACTGCTGGTGTAGGAATCGGTACGGTTTTATATCCAGTGACTGGAGCTGCAGCACAGAATGTTCGGTCTACTGCTGTAGTAAGCCGGTCTTGTAGACGTTGCATTACGTCATCCCCTCGAAAGGTTAGCTGGATGAATACCTTGAGTTTAGGGACTGTAGTTACGTCTGGTTTTGGTTTGGGGTGTTGGCAGTGGCGCTTTATAAATCCTGTGGAGTACCCATTCAGGTATAAGACATTCTTCATAGTTTCAAATTCCTCTGTTCTGGGTGCATATCTTTCTAGCACGGTCAAACAGGGTCCGTACTAAGCCCCGTTTGTACTGGACAGGTGTGAAGCTCTGAAAATTTAGATATTGGCGAGCCCATGTTCCTTTGCGATACACCGATCTTTGAATTGTGCCGTCTGCTCTACGTCTCATTCGAATATCTAGGAACGGCAACGCTTCGTTGTGTTCGTGTTCCATAGATAGAGAGATGTTTTTATGCGTCATGTTCATTGTGGCCTGGAACGACGTTGCTTGTAGCTCGTCTGTGGTGATAATTAGTATATCGTCCACGTAACGACGGTAAAAGGCCAAGTTGTTGATGTCTGAGGATCTCTTTTCTTCTAATGTGCCATGAAAATTTCCGCTAGAATAGGACCAAGAGGACTCCCCATGGCCACTCCGTCAATTTCACGGTATGACTTAGTTAGAAAATTGAATTGTATGTTGGCGGTACATAGTTTTGATTCCTACATAGATTCCTACACCAGCAGTCAAAGAGCCTGTTCCTCTGTACGCCACAAACAATTGTATTTGCCAATTCACATGTAGATGCCAGGCCTTCTACATTGGTAGAACAGGGAGACAGCTTAACAAACGAGTGTCAGAACACATACCTCAATGGGTCAACAAGATACGACGCACAAGCGAAGCTAGCCTAGTGGGGCCGACACACCGGAAGCTCCCGGCGTCTTCAATTGGTAGGCACATTATCGAAATCGGCCATGTGGTTGACAGAGACACTGCCTTTCGCGTGTTGTTTAACACACAAAATACTCGTTTGTTAAAGTTTGCAGAAGCAATTATGATCAATCAACGCAAGCCAGAAATGTGCAAACAGAAAGAAATGTTAGTCAGCTTAAAATTACTGTGGTAGATAATTGACATTACTGTGCGAATATGTGTATATTTCAACTTGAAGGATTTATCTAGTTAATTTACTTTACGTTGTGTGATTTCTGCAGTATGTACCTGACGAGATGCAGCGAAATATCCCAGGCAATAAATCGTGCAATCTATTGTTTGTGTTTTCGTTATTCAATCTCACTACGGGAAAACATTGTGTTGAATAGTCGTATCACCATCACTATCATCACTATCACTATCATCGCCATCACTATCTTTATCACTATCATCACCATCACTATCATTTCCATCACTAACATCACCATCACTATCATAACCATCAGTATCATCATTAGTATCATCGCCATCACTATCATCAACATCACTATCATCATCATCATCATCACTATAATCACCATCACTATCATCGACATCACTATCATCATCACAATCATTACCACCACTATCGTCGTTATCACCATTAGCATCACTATCATCACCATCACTATCATCCATATCACTATCATCACCATCAATATCATCATCACTATCATCATCACATTCATCATCGCCATCACTATCATCGCCATCGCCATCATTATCACCATCCTTATAATCACCATCCTTATAATCACCATCACTATCATCGCCATCACTATCATCATCACAATCTTCACCATGACTATCATCGCCATCACTATCATCATCACTATAATCACAATCACTATACTATCATCACCATCACTACCATCATCACTACCATCATCACAACCATCAACATCACTATCATTGCTATTACTATCATTATCACTATCACCATCATCAATGTTATAAATATTATTTTTATTGCCAACGTCTTTGGCCAAGGGGTAGCGAACACGTTTCACAATCCCGCACACCAGGTTCGACATCAGCTGCAGGTGATTAGGAAGCAGATCACCTTGTGTTGATTTGTAACAATGGTATGAATGTCGGTCATTCAGAAAGCTATAGTAATCGAGTGAGAGTAAAATTATTTTTATTAGTATTATTACTTAGAGAGAACTAACGAATGAACGAACGAACGAGCGAACGAAGGGACTTTATTGTTAAAGAGTAACAAATTGGGCATGTAGGCCCGTCTACATTCGGCCCTTCCAATCACTCATCTTTCATTCATCAATAATGCATAATATATTCACATAAACAATGCATATTACCATGTTATGAGACACATACCCCAACCATCCATCCACACACCCCTCACCCAACAACAAACAACCCTCAGGCACACACACAAGCCCCCACCCATCAATCATCCCCCCCCCACACACATCCCCCACCTACACACACACTTCTCCCACCACACCACACCTCCCAGGCACATATACATGCACCCACCCACCCATCACCCACCCAACATCCTCCCCCACCTACATACATCTCCCCACCTATACATACATCTCCCCACCTACATACATCTCCCCACCCAAATACATCTTCCACTCATCCCATAACCCATCAACACTCACCCCCCACATATCCTCCACCACACACGCACAGACCACAAACCACAAAGTCAAACACACATTCCCCAACCACACATCCCCACCTACACACACATAACCCCGCCAGCCCACACATCACGCACTTATCCCCCACACAAAACCAGCATCCACCCACACATCCCCCACTTTCACACACACCCCAATCACACAATCTCCCCCACCCACCCACATATTCCACGTCCATACACATAATCCCGATCCACACCCTACACACACTCACCCACCCACACATCCTCCACCCACGCACCCACCCACCCCCAGTGACCCATCCCCAATCACAATCTCTTAACCACACATCCCTTAACCAAACATCCCCCACCCACTCACAACCCACCCATACACTCACACACACATCTCCTCACCCATACACACATCCTCCGCACAATCCCCACCCACCAACACATTCCCCATCCACAAGACACACACCTCCCACCACACACACACTCAACACCCATCCCCACCCACACACATCTACCCACCCACCCACCCCTACACACACATCCCCACCCATACACTCATCTCCCACATATATCCACCCACTCACGTATTCATCCCTCAACCACTCACACCCCACACACATCAACACCTCAATTACATCTACCCCACCTAAAACTCCACACATCCCTCACACACACATATCCCCTCCCACATCATCACCCCACCCATATAAACATCACCCACATCTTACAGACCCCCAAACGCATCCCCCATACACATACCCACCCCACATCCCTCACCCACACATACAACACACACACACAATTCCCACACCCGTCCAACCATCCCCCACCCACACCCCCACTCACACACATCCCACCACAAACCCACACACCCTGACAAACATACATGCACCCACCACCCACACATCCCCCACCTACACATATCTGCCCACCCACACACACATCTTCTACTCATCCCATAACCCATAGACACTCACTAACCCACACATCCTCCACCACACGCACTGACCCCCCAACCACCCAGTCAAACACACGTCCCCCCAAACTACAACTCCCCACCTACACACACATATCCCCGCCAACCCAAAACATCATGCACTACCCTGACCACAAAACCATCATCCACCCACACAATCCAACACTTCATACATACCCCAATCACAACGATCTCCCCCACCCATCCACACATCCCACACGCTCATACACACACATCCCCACCCCCCACCTACACACACTCACCCACCCACACATCCTCCACCCACAACGAACCACCCATCCGCAATCACAATCTTACACCACACAACCCCACCCACACACACCCACCCATACACTCACCTCACACACATCTCCTCACTCATACAAACCTCCTTCGCACATCCCCACCCACCAACACATCCCACCCATGCCATAAACACTCACCTTCCACCCACACACCACCCCCACCCCCACACACTCTCCACCCACACAATCAACCACCCACCACACATCTTCCACCCATACACTCATCTCCACATATATCACCCACTCACGTACTCCATACCTCAACCACATCACAGCCACACATCTCCCCCACCCACCTAGCAAAACATACATCTCCCACACTACCCAACCCACACTCACCACACCCCATCCATCCAGCCGAATACCACGTCCCCCACCACCTCACATACATCCTTTACACCATCACCGCACATTCCACACTCAATCACAACCTAACCTCTAAACACACACATCCTCACCCACCAACATCTCACACACACCCCACCCAATATACACATCCCAACCTCATACACACATCCCCAACATGCATCCCCCATACACATACCCACACCACACATCCCTTACCACACACACACACATCTCCCTACCCTCACCCCCACCTACAACCACACGCTCTACCAAAACATACATCCTCCACCCACCGAAAAATACCCCACCCACATCCCACACACACCATCTACAAACCTCACCCACACAAACATATCAACCACACCACACTGCCGACACAAATCCCCCACACCCATCACACACACCATCGCCAACCCACACAATCTCCCACACACCCATATAACCCACACATCCTTCACCCTCTCACCCACATACCAATTCCCCACCACACAACTCCCACCCACAACACCCCACACTTCCAGCAATCACCCAAAGCACTACCCACACCACACCCTCTCCCTTCGACCACACTCGCTTCTCCCAACCCACACATCACCATCCACCCACACACAAACACACATCTCCCAGACACACACAACACATCATCTCAGACACACCACTGCCTCATACACCTACTCCCTCGCATACACTGTATGCATGTACACTCACAACAAACATATACGCATACATACACAAATGCACACTGCACATACACCATATACACACGAACATACATACAACACACATGTACGCACGACATAAACACAACGTACAACATACAACCACACAAACCACACACAATACACACACACATACACACTATAGTACCGAATACCCATTACACATACATCCACAACATATAAACACCACACACACATATACACATACATACACCCATCATCCACTACATGCACGCTGCAACATCACATAATGCTAAAACCTAGTAATAAACACTCCCCAAACTTGTCACGCACCCAACCAACTGTCGACTATCGTGAGCATACTCACGAGAGCACTCAAAATTAAGAAAACGTGGGAAAACATGGAAATATGGAAAATGGTGATGAAAATAATGTTATACTTTGTGTAACGATCAGTGGCGAAATCAGTAGATAATTCCAGAGAGAGAGAGGAGAGAGAGAGAGAGAGAGAGAAGAGAAGAGAGGAGAGAGAGAGACGAGAGAGAAGAGAGAGAGAGAGAGCAGAGAGAGAGACAGAGATATATATACATTATGTATACCCAAATAACATTTTCATGGACTGCACAGAGAAAAACAATGATATAAATTAAGAGGGAAGACCCTCGTCTAACAAGTGGGGTATCTACTTGTTTGCCTGTGTAACCTATATGTCTATTTGTCGGGGATTTTGGGGACGGTCGTCTAAACTGACCCTACCCTCCTCACGATACGACACACCTGACGACAAACAGAGATACCTAAATTATACACTCTCTTATACACTGGTAACGACCCACACACTATGAGAGGACAACAATCTGTTCTCGAACATTACCGGGATTCTCTCTGACTAAACTGTCGGCCACCCCACTAGAAAGTCGGTGTTTAATCCCCTGCCCGAATTCTCGTTATTATGGCAAGCACCACTGCACGACTCTACTGCATGTGGAAATGAGTATGTAGGCCGTTCTCATAAATTGGACTTTGCCAACAGGACATGCAGACTCTCATTCCATCTGAAGAAATGGGGTGCTCTAGCCAACTGGTTCCCCATGATGTCTACAAACACAATTAACTTCCCTCCCCGGCATATTCCATACACAGATCACATAAAGATTCACACACGATATGTTTGCGTACATGTTATGAATCAGAAAAAAAATATGCACTCTCGAGTACATAGATAGTTTACTAGAAGTCTAGTAAAGATAGTCTATTCTCTAGAGAATATTGAACAGAATGTGAAAATATAGTTACAAATTGTCCGTATAGACTTGTAGATGATAGTAGAATATACTTCACCAAATATGAATCAGTAATCATCGCATGAGCTGAATTGTAAGCTTAGGGATATGGAAGAGTTACTATTAGTATAGACGTTCGAGATGGCAAAGTTCGAACATCGGGCTTTCCTTTCACGAGTAATTTATTTTGCAGTTACAACACTTCACAACATACATAGTTACATATAATGTATGTATCTTATCAAACATGTATTAACATTTCAAAAAGCAATATTTCCTCACCATCAGCAAAGGAGGCAAAAAATGGGCCAAATCACCCACTCCCGTGTGAGTTACATCTTACTATTTGGCTGGACAAAACTCAAGTGTTCCTGTCCAGCCTGGCCAAACTATATATCTCCAATCTATTTCGAGCCTAGTCCTAAATTCCGCCTCGTTTCAAACTACGGCATTCGTTACCATATAAGGCAACGCCAGTCGTTTCCCCTCATATCTTCAATTCTAAGAAAAGTAGTTATACTTGTCTGCAACTGGGAAAACTGGAACAGTATGTCACACACACAATGCTCATTACTGCACCATGTGAAAAGTGGAACAGACTGGAGTCTCGACAAACCAACAGCCCGTACAGGTATACTATGCATAAGGCCTCTGCCAGAATACCAACACAAAAGTCCGCAACGAAAAATACAGCTCAATGTCCATGAGAGCAGCAGTCACTAAAAAACCAGCAGCCACACCTTACTTCATTATTCAAACCCAGTTAGTTCAGCAACTGGCTGGCCGCCATTTATCTGAACATGCATTTCACGACACAAACAACCGCGGACAGATGTAAAAGGACGACACACGAATTCTATAGCTCACAGTGTTGCTCCACACGCTTAACTCTGTAGCTGGGCGACGGAACCATGCACTACTAGTCCAACATGAGGAAACTGCGCAAGCTATCCGAAGCCACATGCATAATCACTCCAGCTCAACCACCTATCCTTCATGTTGGATCGGAAATCAAGCAGACATCTACATGCGTGGTTATTTAGACCGACAGATTTTATTTTGACTGCTGTTACCTTGGGGATAACAGATACTCCACATTCTAACGATATCAGTGTGTTTAAAACGTAATGTCTCTCTCTCTCTTTCTCTCTCTCACTCTTTTGTTTTCCTTTTTTGCAGATATCGTGACGAAATTTGCCAGAGTAATGAGACCACTGAGTATGACAGAGATATTGAAACGCGGTCAGACTGAAAATGTCAAGAAATAGAGAAACGCACTCAGATTGAATATGTCAAGAAATAGAGAAATACAAGTAACGATAATAAATCCTTATGTTTCAAACTGTCTCACAACGCTTATCATTTTACCAAGCAAATGTCAGAGGAGAAAGTTTGAATGTTGTCAGGAGAGAAGAAAGTGTGAATGTCGTCAGCAGAAATTAAAAACATTATGTTTTATTGCACTGAGATGTAAATATAAATATCTAAGGCTGGTAACGATTAATGTAATTTAATAGTAACTATTGAAAATAAACGATTATAATAGTTAATTCTGATTAAAGCAAACAATTATAGTCAAATAACTCACAGTATAGTCGTATTTTAATAACGAAGACACAAACAATAGATTGCACGATTTATTGCCTGGCATATTTCGCTGCATCTCGTCAGGTCATACTGCAGAAATCACACAACGTAAAGTAAATTAACTAGATAAATCCTTCAAGTTGAAATATACACATATTCGCACAGTAATGTCAATTATCTACCACAGTAATTTTAAGCTGACTAACATGTCTTTCTGTTTGCACAATTCTGGCTTGCGTTGATTGATCATAATTGCTTCTGCAAACTTTAATAAGCGAGTATATTGTGTGTTAAACAACACGCGAAATGCAGTGTCTCTGTCAACCACATGGCCGCTTTCGATAATGTAACTACCAATTGAAGACGCCGGGAGCTTCCGGTGTGTCGGCCCCACTAGGCTAGCATCTCCTGTGTGTCGTACCTTGTCGACCTATTGAGGTATGTGTTCTGACACTCGTTTGGTAAGCTGTCTCTTTGTTCTACCAATGTAGAAGGCCTGGCATCTACATGTGAATTGGTAAATATTATTGTTTGTGGCGTACAGAGGAAAACATCCCCCACTTTCACACACACCCCAATCACACAATCTCCCCCACCCACCCACATATTCCACGTCCATACACACAATCCCGATCCACACCCTACACACACTCACCCACCCACACATCCTCCACCCACTCACCCACCCACCCCCAGTGACCCATCCCCAATCACAATCTCTTAACCAAACATCCCCCACCCACTCACACCCCACCCATACACTCACACACACATCTCCTCACCCATACACACATCCTCCGCACAATCCCCACCCACCAACACATTCCCCATCCACAAACACACACCTCCCACCCACACACACACTCAACACCCATCCCCACCCACACACATCTACCCACCCACCCACCCATACACACACATCCCCACCCATACACTCATCTCCCACATATATCCACCCACTCACGTATTCATCCCTCAACCACTCACACCCACACATCAACACTCAATTACATCTACCCCACCTAAAACTCCACACATCCCTCACACACACATATCCCCTCCCACACATCACCCCACCCATACCCAAACATCACCCACTCTTACAGACCCCCACACGCATCCCCCATACACATACCCACCCACACATCCCTCACCCACACATACACACACACACAAATTCCCACACCCGTCCAACCATCCCCCACCCACACACCCCACTCACACACATCCCCCACAAACCCACACACCCCTGACAAACATACATGCACCCACCACCCACACATCCCCCACCTACACATATCTGCCCACCCACACACACATCTTCTACTCATCCCATAACCCATAGACACTCACTAACCCACACATCCTCCACCACACGCACTGACCCCCAACCACCCAGTCAAACACACGTCCACCAACTACACATCCCCACCTACACAAACATATCCCCGCCAACCCAAACATCATGCACTTACCCACACACAAAACCAGCATCCACCCACACATCCAACACTTTCATACATACCCCAATCACACGATCTCCCCCACCCATCCACACATCCCACGCCCATACACACACATCCCCACCCCCAACCTACACACACTCACCCACCCACACATCCTCCACCCACACCCCCAACCACCCATCCGCAATCACAATCTTAACCACACAACCCCCACCCACACACACCCAACCCATACACTCACTCACACACATCTCCTCACTCATACAAACATCCTTCGCACAATCCCCACCCACCAACACACCCCCCATCCATAAACACTCACCTTCCACCCACACACCCCCACCACCCACACACATCTCCACCCACACAATCAACCAACCCACCCACACATCTTCCACCCATACACTCATCTCCCACATATAATCACCCACTCACGTACTCATACCTCAACCACTCACAGCCACACATCCCCCACCCACCTAGCAAAACATACATCTCCCATCTACCCACCCACACTCACACACCCCATCCATCCAGCCGAATACACATCCCCCACCCTCACATACATCCTTTACCCATCACCGCACATTCCACACTCAATCACACCTACCCCATCTACCACACACACATCCCTCACCCACACACATCTCCCCTCCCACACAACACCCCACCCATATACACATGCCCAACCTCATACACACATCTCCAACATGCATCCCCCATACACATACCCACCCACACATCCCTTACCACACACACACACATCTCCCTACCCACCCCCACCTACAACCACACGCTCTACCAAAACATACATCCTCCACCCACCGAAAAATACCCCACCCACACATCCACACACACACATCTACACAACCTCCACCCACACAAACATATCCCCCAACCACACACACATCCCGACACAAATCCCCCACACCCATCACACACCCATCGCCAACCCACACAATCTCCCACACACCCATTAACCCACACATCCTTCACCCTCTCACCCACATACAAATTCCCCACCCACACAACTCCCACCCACAACACCCCCACACTTCCAGCCATCACCCAAACATCCCTAACCCACACCCTCCCCTTGCGACCACACATCGCTTCTCCCACCCACACATCACCCATCCATCCACACACAACCCCCCCACACATCATCCCAGACACACACACATCATCTCAGACACACACACATGCCTCATACACACCCATACTCCCTCGCATACACTGTATGCATGTACACATACACAGACAAACATATACGCATACATACACGAACATGCACACGCACATACACACATATACACACGAACATACATACAAACACACATGTACGCACACACTAAACACACGTACAGACATACACACACAAACACACACAAACACACACACATACACACATATATACACGAATACACCCATTCACACATACATCCACACATATAAACACACAAACACATAGACACACATACATACACCATCCATCCACATACATGCACGCTGCCTCACATAATTGCTAAAACTAATTTGAATAAACTCCCAAACTTGTCACGCACACACTGTCGACTATCGTGAGCATACTCACAAGAGCACTCAAAATTAAGAAAACATGGGAAAACATGGAAAATATGGAAAATGGTGATGAAAATATGTTATACTTTGTGTAACGAAAAAAAAAATCAGTGGCGAAATTCAGTAAGATAATTCCAGAGAGAGAGAGAGAGAGAGAGAGAGAGAGAGAGAGGAGAGAGAGAGAGAGAGAGAGAGAGAGAGAGAGAGAGAGAGAGAGAGAGACAGAGACAGAGACAGAGACAGAGACAGAGACAGAGACAGAGACAGACAGAGAGAGACAGAGAGAGACAGAGAGACAGACACATACACAGACAGATATACATACAGAAAGTCAGAGGTTATTGTTACCCGGCACTTGTCATTGTGCAATCTATTGTTTGTGTCTTCGTTATTCAAATTCACTACCGGAAGGCATTGTTTTTGATTAACTCGAAATGCTGTTTGTTAAGATCTTGAAACTGACACCACCTGTGGATGACTAAAAGCCAAATTGGTGGATATAGAACATCAATATCGCACATCGCTGCACAAACATAAATGTCCGTTATACAAAGAGCACAGCAGCGCTCTGATATCATTACAAGCCAATGGAAACCTGGTAACACTAAACCCAGACAAGGGAATGGTGCAGTGGTGATGGAAAAAAGGAACTTCATAAATAAAATGGAAGAAAATTTTTCGGCTCCATCCAAATTCCAGGTAGATCCAAAAGCCAGCAAACCAGGGGACTTGGATGCAAAAGGAGAACAGATATTAAATCACTTTTAGATAATAAATGTATCAGTGAGGCGACTGCACAGCTACACGCCGCAAGAAGCTCACAAATTCCCAAATTTTATGGTCTTCCTAAATTGTACAAGCCTGGGATACTACTAAGGCCTATTGTATAGATGGTCATCTTCTCCCAACAGAGGATGGCGAAATGGCTTCGGGAATTCCCAAATCAGCGCAACAATCATTCTACCCCTTAATACTAAAAGGTTCATTTGAGCTGGTTGTAACATAACTTATGGCATCATGCACAGTTGGCTCAGTTTGCCAACTCAAGCACATCTAACAGAGACTTTGTCGCGCTAACATTCACAACGAATATCTTACGGCACACTTGACAGATCTATTATTATAACTGTCATACTAAAAATAGCCATCGAAGCGTCTGAGAATGGTACACAGATTGAAGGAGGCAGGACATGTGATCAAGAAAGTGTTACGGAGACGCGGCTAACGATTGACCCGCGATTCTAACGATTCAGCGAGGTACCCATGAGTCAGTTTAAGACTAGGCTGACGGTTGTCTTCCAAGATCGTGAGGTATCAATGCGATTCCCCGACAGACTTGCAGTACGCTAAATGTAAACAATATAAACTGACAAAAAGTAGTGTAGCTACTTACATAACAGAATTACGACACATAAAGGAAGTTGCGGCGATTAGCCTTCATCAGCAAACAAACACATACTCAAAACACAAGATATAGTCACAGAGATCTCCCGTGACTACATTAAGACGTGGCGACATAATGAGAAGAATAAAAAGATGAAAAACTGAAAGCAATGAAGAAAAAATAAAAATTGGAAAAAAAAATGTTCTTACTTACCTCCGAATTCCGAGCTGCGTATAACCCCAAATGTCGCCTTTTATACCCAACTGAGGGAGTGGGATGTAGGATGATAACAGGGTTGTGAGTGTAACGGTTCAGTGAGCATCCCAGGTACTGGAGTGGAAGTGGTACATCAAAAGAAGAAAGGGTGGGGTGGGGGGAGTCGGAGACAGGAAGGTACGTAGGGAACCTGTGATATTTATTTGAGGATGGAATCTGAGGAATCCCAGTGGATGTACTTACAAAGCATGAGTGGGTGCCAGTGACTGGGTTGGCCCCTGTGGACGAATATTGAAGAGCACTGGAGTGTGCACCGAAGTATGATGGTTATAGTAAGAAACTCACACTATGTACTACTTCATGTTATTGTGAGGCGAGTCCTAAAGTCTGGGTGGACTGATATGTGTGAGCGCACATACATACATCTACACTGCTCAACAGACATTCATACAATAGGGTACATGGACATGTGCAAGGTATGTATGAGAAGAGAGAGAGAGAGAGAGAGAGAGAGAGAGAGAGAGAGAGAGAGAGAGAGAGAGAGAGAGAGAGAGAGACAGAGACAGAGAGACAGACAGACAGACGGACAGACAGACAGAGATTGGTATAGTTCCTGCGATATGCAACATGGGGTATGCGGAGTAGGTGGTCTACAAATATAGTGCGAGGCTTCACTCATACTGTTCCCTATGAAATAGGGTCAGTAAGGTTGATTGTTATACCACGTATTTTAGGATGAAATCACCCAATGCTTGTGTTATTGGGGTTGTGTATGATCCGACCACCGGTAATACACATGATATGTGTAGGCACAGAGAAGCAAGATTATTTTTATATATCAATTAATACGTGGGCGGTCAGGACTCGCCATTTCACTCGATCACCAGAGTCGTGGATCAGCTCAGTGTTCCTGTCTCGTCCATGCCATGTGGCCAAGCCACCCAGGTATTTTCCTCTCTGTCTTCCTCTTGGTCTTTTCCCTTCGAACCTTGCCAGTTGTCACTAAGTTCTCCAATCTATTTCTTCTCATATCATGTCCAAAAACGTTTGATTGTCTACGTCTAATTTCTGTAATCAATTTACGATTTTCATTTGCCCCATGTAGTACTTGGTCATTGGTTTTTCTGTCTGTCCATGGTATTCTTTGCATTTTCCTCAAAAACCACATTTCTGCAGCCATCAGATGTTTTTCAGCCTGACTGCACATTGTCCAAGTTTCACATCAATACAAAAGAACAGGCTCTATGTATCCCCTCAACACTCTTTTTCTCGTTTCAATTGACATCTTTTTATTGGTCAGACTGTTTTTAATCTTGCTAAAGGCTACTTT
>JACEFZ010015314.1:0-370000 GCA_014155875.1 Cepaea nemoralis | reverse complement strand
AAATGCTCTGTTTGTAACACCTTCTATGAAGATGGTATTTTAACATGCGGTCACACCATCCCTATTGCCAATGAAGAAGCTAATTTGGTAGTAGACTCAAAAGGCAAGATAATCATCCATCACGGATATGTGAATGGCAAGTCAGCTACAGTCCTTCGTGACACAGGCAGTTCACTTATTGGTCTAAAGAGAACGTTCATAAGGCCTACAGACTATACAGGCAGGCACGTAACATGCAGAACATTCTCAGGCAATATTGAGAGATACCCATTAGCATGGGCATATATTGAAACACCTTTCCTCACTGGGAAAGTAAAGTGTGCTGCATTAACAAACCCAGTGTGTGATGTAATTATTGGAAATTTACCAGAGGTGAATGATAAACCTCATGACATAACATCTCTATGTATTGATGATACCATAACATCACCATCCAATGTCATCATGAAAATGTCACACCACCTATTGATTGTATTGTAATGTAGCTAATGTAGCACTAAGTTCTCATGACATCATTGATAACATTGTTCCATCATCATCTGATATCATTGAATGTGTGAACGCAGTAACGAGATCTACTGCTAGAGTGCAAGATGAAAGTAATCAAACTGAGGCTATACAAATGCTTAGCCCAGAATCACTACCTACTAACACCATGAAGGAAACATTTGTAACAGCTCAAAAAGCTGATCCTTCATTGTCAAAATACTTTAATCTGATCGGCCAAAAGCCAAAGGTAACAAAGAATGCAAAATGGCATTTTGCTATGAAAAATGATATACTCACCAGGTATTACACCAAAGGTGACAATACAACAGAGCAAACTGTTTTGCCAACAAATTATCGCAAGCAAGCCTTACATCTTGCTCATGATATACCTCTTGCAGGGCACATGGCATACGTTAAGACCAGATCAAGGTTATTGACACAGTTCCATTGGCCAAAATTTTGCAATGACATTAAAGAATATTGCAGAAGTTGTGACACCTGCCAGAAACTGGTAAAAAAAGGTAAAAACCCACAGGCAAAGTTACAAGTTACTGACTTAGCCAGTCGACCTTTTGAAAAACTATCTGTTGACATAGTGGGCCCTCTTAATCATACAACAACTAGAGGGAATAAATATATTCTAACTGTCATTGATCAATGTAGTCGCTGGCCAGAAGCGATTCCGCTAAAGAACATTACTGCCAATGATATAATGGAAGTT
Source organism: Cepaea nemoralis (assembly GCA_014155875.1). Lineage (NCBI taxonomy): Eukaryota > Metazoa > Mollusca > Gastropoda > Stylommatophora > Helicidae > Cepaea > Cepaea nemoralis. Next base: position 368,790 of record JACEFZ010015314.1, on the reverse strand, counting down.
TTCTTCCATATTTTTTCTCGGATAGGTTTTCCAGATACTATCCAATCTGATAGGGGCACTCAGTTTATTGCCGCATCTACCCAAGCTTTCACCAAAATGTTGGGAGTGAAGCAATGTTTCAATTCCCCTTACCATCCTCACAGTAGTGGAATTGTGGAAAAATTTAACGGGGATCTAAAGCACATGCTTGCCAAAGTAACGCAAGAGCACCCCAATAACTGGGATGTATATCTACCAGCTATTCTTTTTGCTTATCGCGAGGTACCTCATTCTAGTACCGGTTTCTCTCCTTTTGAACTTATCTATGGTGCCAAACCACGCGGCCCATTGACCATTTATCACCAAATGTTAACTGATTCTACTCCAGTACTTAAACCCATATCATCATACGTATATGTCACATCATTGCGTGAAAGAATCATCAAATCTTGTGTTATTGCAAAGAATGCACTAAAACTATCTGGTGCTACTTATAGACAGTATGCTGACAAAGGTAACAGGACGATAACTTTGACACCTGGACAGGACGTTCTTCTTCTACTACCTAGTGACAGACACCTATTGACTGATTCTTGGCAGGGACCTTTTAAAGTGACGAGACAGATTTCACCTGTAGACTACGAAATCCTCATAAAAGACAAACATAAAATATTTCACATAAATATGCTAAGACCATACCACAACAGAGAAAACGAACAAGACGATACGACAGCTTGTACAGTGATAATAGATCACGAAGACGACGATGCTAGTGACGAGATTCCAACGCCTGCATTAGACACGACAAACTGCTTGAAGGAGATCAAAATCAACCCAAAGTTGACTCAAGCAGAGACAGACAGTTGCAAACAGCTTATACAGCAATACAACACCATCTTTTCCAACAACCCAGGACAAACAGAATTAGTACAGCATCACATCACACTCACATCAAACACACCCATAAAATGCAGACCATACACCATTCCATTACATTACAAAGAACATTTACACCAGGAAATCATCAACTTAGAGAAAAACAACATCATAAGACGATCCCAGTCAGACTTCTCATCTCCAATGGTGATTGTACGCAAAAAGGACAATACAATAAGACTGTGCATCGACTATAGGAAGCTAAATAAAATAACTGTTCTAGATTTGGAGCCAATGGCAAACACTGACGATCTTCTGACAGAACTGACAGACGCTAGGTTCTTTACGACGCTAGACATGACTAAAGGATATTGGCAAATAGCAGTAGACGAACAGAGCAGACATCTGACAGCATTTGCCACACCTTGGGGACTGTACGAATGGTGCAAACTTCCATTTGGGCTAGTCAATGCCCCTGCCACCTTCGTACGTATGACACGACTTCCTTCTTGTAGACATTCCTAACATAATTTGCTATATAGACGACATCTGTGTTCACACAGAGACAATGACAGAGCACATTAAGACGTTAGAACAGACATTTGAACGTATTAGACAGCACGGACTGACTGTAAAGCCTGCAAAAGTAGACATAGCCTACCAGGAAATAACTTTCTTGGGGTACAAAATATCCAATGGCTTTGTCATGACAGACGATAAAATTGTGTCCAAGATACTAAAACTCTCACTTCCGACTACTAAGAAACAAGTCAGAAGTTTGTTGGGATTAATAAATTATTACAGGCAGTTCATTCCTGATTTTTCCGAACTGACCGAAGTGTTTACTAATTTACTAACCAAAGACAAACCAGAGAAAATTGTAAACAATGAATGCCTACAAATTGCATTCCGAAAAGTGCTATCATATTTTTCTGATAATAGTTTGAATAATCTCATCCTCAAATTGCCCAACCTCCGTTTACCTTTCAGATTGCGTACAGATGCTAGCTCCGTGGCGATTGGAGCAGTCTTGTTGCAGGAGTACAACAACATACTCCATCCCGTTTACTTCGTATCCAGGAAACTAAAGCCCAGAGAACGGGCGTGGTCTATCCCTCAATTGGAAGCCCTAGCTTTAGTGGTAGGTATAACCAAATTGTCCAGATTTCTTCTAGGACGTCACTTTATCGTGGAATCTGACAGCAGCCCTTTACGGTTTATAAATTCAGGAGTACCCTCAAATCATATGGTAGCGCGTTGGTCTCTTAAACTTCAAGATTACAGCTTTGAGGTTCGACATATTCCAGGCAGATCCAATTCAATTGCCGATCTTTTGTCCCGTTGTCCGACCGACCCAGTAAGCACCAATGTCTGAGTGCAGTGTGTACACTCGGACCGACACAGCCAGTCATTAGTGAATTATTTTTTCCATTCACAAAAAGCTGTGCAATGTCTACAATATTGTGATAGGGATTACCCCCATTATAAATAGTGTTCTTATTTTACTAGTTCATGTAGTGATTGTCGTGTATAATTGTGTAGTGTGTGGTAGAAAGCGAACTTTATTAATTGTATATACCAAGAACAATAACAGTGTCACATTCGCGCAAGTACTTACCTTAAGCGAACTATCCAAGTTGACAGTGACATCTGCGTGTGGATCATTCCATTTTAATGACGAGTATGAATGTGTAAACTGAACATTGACAGCTACTCCACTGCAGTGAACCGAAATCCATAATGTTCGGTAGTGAAACATCCAACATGAACATTCAATCGTAATCCAGAAGGTTTTGTGAAACATCGAACACATGAACTGTGAGAAAGGTACTTTCCGTAACTACATCAAACCGGAACAAGTGTGTTCTACAAGCTTCAACATCAGCTGATTTTAATGTTCGTGTGTACTTCCGGATTAGTTAGAAATTTAGAGTAAAATTAGCAGACGACAAATAAAAGTTTAAATATCTATGACGATTCTAAAATCTGTAGGAATCTATAAAATGAAATACACGAATTGTGTGTTTATTTATTTATGTAGTGTAATCTTAGAATCATATCTTGATTAATGTATTCATATTACCGACTTTTTCTCGTTAATATGAAGAAACGTCAAGCGATGACACTAAGAAATAAAATAATTATTGTAAATTATTGTATTTCATGAATGTTAAAATTATTTCCCTTTCATTTATTTGTTATTACATCCTTACACAAAGGGCCATAATTTGAAATGTATATTCTAATGTGTTGTGTATAAATAGCCAAGTGTTGCCAGACTATTGACACAACAGGTAGACATCTACTAGCATGGCAGAGGGTTGCCGACATTGCAGACCAACACGAGAGCTACTGACCAAATAAGGGCAGGGTTTGAGCGTTTTATACGACTTATATAAAGTCGTATTTCGGTCTAGCTAGATGGTTTTTGTTTCAAGAACCATATTATTACGTTTTTTTCTATTTGCTGCGAGGTAGATGCGTGAAGCTGGAACTACCGATCTGACTGGGTCACTCATGCAATTGAGGTAATCAGCCATCGAGATGATGAAACCTGACAAGTGTTAAAGGTTGAACACCACATGTCGTTGAATGCAACTTCCATTTCTTATATATTTCTATGGCATATGTGTATTTATTTGTATTTTGATAGAAATGTACATAACAATAGAAGGGTCGACTCTGACAAGGTTTAAATATTAACCCATTATGTATATATATGATACATGAAAGATGACATCTTTCATGAATTTGCCGGGGGAGCGTGTCAGAGTCCAGAAAGGGGACATTGATGCAGTGACATCGTTACGCCCGCCAGGCGACTTAGCTCCCAGTAGGGACGCAGTAACTTCGTTACGCCGCCAGGCGAATAGTGGTTACCGGCCTGCAAGACTGCTGGCTGACAAGCGACCAGCGGTCAAGCAAGGACGACGCTAAACGCACGCATGCCTCGTGACGTCACCTGAGGTGAGAGGCGAGTTGCGAATTAGCGGCAGACAGCTCTGGGACTTCGACTCGGACAGACGTGTGCAGAGAGAAAGGCGTTGTGTGGTATCTGTACTGAAAGTCGAGTGTCTGGACATCTTGAGTGAGACTTGTGAGCTGTGTGTAAGTGTATTGGAGTATCGAGTATATATTGTTGTGATCATCGTTCTGTATTTGATATGTGAATAAATCCATAGAACGGTGTGTCGTTGAGTCTTACGTCAAATCACGTTGTACTTGTACTGTCCCACACTGTTAGGTTAGCGAGCCAAGTTTAAGACCCTGACACTAATATTTCAGGAAGCGCGAGCCGTCTGACAGTTATTACAAATTATATAAAAACACAAAATTACATAAAAAGTGGCCGTCTGACAAATTATATGGGACAATTTGCTCTTAATGGCGGGACATTCAACCTGCCACAGAACTGATATGGTTGAGTAAATACTGTGAATAGTCGTGATTTTAAGACCCTGTGATTGTTTGCAAACATAATGTTTATTCAATCTGGCAGTGGCGTATCAAACTAGAGAGATTCGAAACCCTGGGAGGCAGATGATAGAAATATAAATGCAAAGAAAGAAGAAGAAATACCAACGCTGTGGTGTATCATAGTCTCTCTTTCAAACTTAGACAGTCAGATTTTGAAATAATCTCTGAGATAGTCGTAAAATAAATGTCATTCAGAGTGAGATTGAACCCATGTTCTCTGGACCGACAGGCGGTACAGAGCCATACCAATTAGTTGCACGTCATTTACAAGACGTCACAATCAGCCCCATCATTCTTTTGCCTGTTATGTTCTAAATAGTTTTACGCTCAGTAGTTTGTCATTATTTTATGAACGGCAGGCACTCATACCAGTGTGAAAATCAACGCTAAGCTTTCTGCTCCTAGATCGATTCCCACTGACTTCGAATCCGTTATGTCGGGATTGTAAAACCGCGCCCACGACCCCTAAGACAGTCCCATAAACTTGCTGATATTATATGAATCTGCAGTATTGGACAGATGTCTTTAATATTATATCAATGTACGATATAATTTTTTTTTCTTTGGGCGTTCGCTTTGAACTCAAGCGTAGTCCATACACGTGCTACTAATTCTGGTGCACTGGACTGATTTTTGCGTGTGAATTAGCTTTCCCTATTACCAGCGTCTCTCGCCATCAGGCGAACCTACTTCGACTTTAGAAGTACTTGTAATTTACGTCCCCAAGTCAAGGACGAGAAGTCAACATTTTAATCCAACTGGCCCGTGTATGGATTTAATCGGCTTCCTTGGTATCAGCGCACCGGATGTTTAAGAACGAGCGCTCTTATCCACTCGGCCAAGCTGAACTCCAACGATATCAAATGAATGTATTGGAATTATTTGAAGATATTCCTCATGTGCCATGCCGATAAGCCTGGACGGTCATGTTTCGCCATTTCACTCGTAGATCAGCTCAGTGTTCTTGTCTCGACCATACCACGTGGCCAAGCTATCCGGGTATTTACTGATTAAACTACATAGGCCAGTTTTAAGCAAACAGAAAGACATGATAGTCAGTTTAAAATTACCTTGGTAGACAATTGACATTACTGTGCGAACATGTGTATATTTCAGCTTGAAGGAGTTATCTAGGTATTTTACTTTATGTTGGATGAATATCAGTATGTACCTGACGAGATGCAGCGAAATATGCCAGGCAATAAATCGTGCAATCTATTGTTTGTGCCTTCGTGATTCAAATGTACCTCTCTGCCTTTGCCTTGTTCTCTTCCCCTTAATCTTGCCAGTTGTCACCAAGTTCTCCAATTTATTTCTTCCCATAACGTGACCAAAAACACTGACTGCCTAGGTCTAATTTCACTAATCAGTTTACGGTTTTCATTTGTTTTCTTGTTTGGCTTGGTCATTGATTTTTCTATCCGTCCATGGTATTCTTTGTATTTTGCTCAGAAACCACATTTCCACAGCCGTAAGGTTGTATTTTCAGCTTGTCTGCTCACTGTCCACACTTCACATCCATACTAAAGTTAGTTAGTTAGTTAGTCGACAGATCATCCTCGTTGCACATCGAACCATTCAGTCCATAAGTGCTCGGATCCCCTCCCTCAGCAAATCCCGCAGCGTGTAGCGGCTAACGACGCCAGTTCTGTGTTGGTTTATCAATCTTCTTTGGCTTCCTGCGTAGTGTTCTTGTTTGGCCACCCCTCTTTTAATTGCTGCTCCGCCCAGTCTGGCCATTGTTGTAGATTCACAGTCATCACTTGTTCTTGCAAAAGTCTCACTTCTCGTAGAGCATTCAGAATGTCAGCCTGGTCCATGGCGCGTCCGCCCTCCACAGTAGCCTCACCTGCGAGCTTGTCAGCCCCGCTCATTTCCTTGTACTCCCGCATGACCTGGCACGAAGATGAAACTAATCTTTGCCAGCCGAGACCGCTTCAGAGGCAGCAACCATTCTCTTCGGATCGACCCCTCCTCTATCCTCTTGATCATGTTCATTGAGTCGCTAAGGAAACAAGCCCTAGTGAATGTCTGTGTCTCGAGCCATGTTATTGCTTTACTTACTGCCATGACTTCCATGGTCAGGCTACTTGTGGTTTCAGTGAAAGCACCAGAGTCCTCCTTCACAATTCTCCCTCCGGCCCGAGCTGTAAAGGCCCATGAGTTTCTCACATGTCGGACGACCGACCCATCTGTGTAGATGACCGCGTCACCGTCTAGCGAATTCTCGAAAATCAACGCTTGTACTTCAGCCTCAACAGCAGCCGGATTTTCTTGTCTGCATTTTCTATCTAGTTGGATGCAAACTGAAAAGGATGTGCAGAAGTCTGTTGGCACTTGCACCCACTCCTCGCCAGGTTCTAAGTCCTCAAGTGAACACACCCTGTTGAAGAATGTCTTCGGCTTGACCCATCCACGACCGTCCTCTTTTTAAACCTGCTGCCCTTCACCTTCCTAATTTCACTATGCAGTGGATGTTGTGTGTTTTGCGTTAATTCTGAGGTAGGCGCGTGCCCTGCAAACTATGTATTCTCTCTTCAATGGTTGGAAAATCAAGAAGGTAAGCGCATCGCCCTGCATGCTGTATCTCTTGTACATCCAAGATAATGCGCATAGCTTCATTCTGTATCCTTTCCATCCTTTCTATCTGCTTATGGCTGACAGTCAGGATTGCCATTGCATACTCCAAAACAGACATGACCAGCCCCTCGTACAGAAGACATAGATGGCGCTGCTCACAGTTTGCTGCCGCCATCACCCGCATCGCTGCCAAACCCCGCTTGGCCTTTGTTATCACCTGGTCTATGTGCACATTATAAGCAAGGCTTCGATCAAACCGTATCCCCGGGTAATTCATTGCCTGCGTTCTTTCCACCGTCTCTGAACACAGCATTACAGTTGGTGTTGGATTGTTGACAATATGATTATTCAACGAGAACCAAGTCACTGTTGCCTTTGTTGGGTTGACCATTGCTCCAGCTTCATCACACCAAGTACTTATGCGATTGAGTTCGGTTTGTAGTTCCACAGCAACCTCCTCTCTATCCCTACCCTGACGATACACTAAAACATCATCGGCATATGACAATGTCCTGCCAGGTCCAGGACGCATACAACAGAGTACCACTGGATTTTTTAATGTTTCAGCTTCTTGAACTAAACGTGTCCATTCCTCCTTAGTTGGATCGCTGCAGCCCTCTTCCAACGGAAAGTAGTTTTTAGATGTGGCAGTTGGACTTCGGAACCAACAACAATATATCCTGGCCTACCACAGGGATCACCATTATCTCCGGTACTGTTCAACGCCTACACAGTGAGAATCACCAGTGAGCACATCCATACTAAAGTACAGGTTCTATGTAGCACCTCAACACTCACATATATGGTTTTTAATAAAACCGGAACTCCGTGTAGTAAGTAAGCAAAGGTCCCCTTTACACGGTAGATACATATTTTTATAAACCAATCGGCACTCGGTGGATGAAGTCAGTGTCACACCGACTGCATTTACTTCCCAAGACATTTCCTGATACCCATTATAGTTGGGTCGGCCAGGAAGCGGAACTTCATATTCCAGTATAAGTATGAAGCTGTATTAGAAATACAAGATGGGCATTAGATTGTGGTCACCCAGCCTCGTAGTGATTTTCCTGCTTGTTCATTGTCTCTCGGTGATGATATATCATTACGATCCGCTGGTCATCTTGTAAACATACTGATTCACATTTTATGAACATTCCCTTATGATTGGTGAACATAGCGTCAGTAAGATAGACTTCTGCTCAATTCCGGAAAGTAGGTCGGGCAGTCATCAATACGCGGGGTTACCGGAGTACGACAATAATGGCACGCGTCCCCGCGGTATTATAGGATAGCGGGGAGTTGGGAGTTTATACAGCAGTCAGGCAGGATTATATATGGTATATTCATTATACACACGCGCGTGCCAGTGTCATTTATAATATGCATAGACAAGATCCATTAGCGTGACCGAATAACACGCCGGGACGTCGGTGGTTATGCTGCTTGTCTGGCCCGATGTGTTTGTCTTGATGGGTGTGGGTGTGGAATCGTGCCGTACACTCTTGCGAGATTTCAATATTTGGGCGACTGGCGATCATTTGATAGAGGTAGCGACTACGTAGCACACCAGCATGGTAACTATTAAAGAGGAAAACAATGGTAGATTACCTCTGGAGAGAATGGTGCATGGCAGGGAGTGATTATGGGATCTTGTCGACACTCAGTACACCGAGAACAGGCCAGGCGGACACATAATCAGACTGCAGCTGGGACTCTTGGCTTGTTGTTGAAGATGAGGACGGAGCGCTTATGGGAATGTCCCGAGCCTCGTGAGGTCTTTTGACTGTGTATATATATATATATATATATATATATATATATATATATATATATATATATATATATATATATATATATATATATATAATTATGATTTGTGATTGCATCAGTCCTTCAAGAAACGAAACGGTAAATTTATATGCGAATGTAGATGTAGCCAGGCAAGGTTGTAGGCACGTTATGAGGAATAATAAACTTGAAAACTTAGTGACAACTGGCACACATGGTGGGGAAGAAGGGCACGGAAGAACAAAGACATAGATAATTAGAATGTTTGATTACATGGCTTAAACGAGCACTCTTAACCTTTCGACCATAATGACGTGTGGATTCTGGCTAGAGAAAGTAAATCGTACCCAAATGCAGGCTGTAATCGCCTGTATAACTAACTATGTGACGCATTCCCCTCGGTTGAGAAACACGGAGGAAGAAGAAGATTCAAGAATGGTATTCATGCTTACAACAGATTTGGCTCATAAATAACTGGCTCCATCGCTACACTGCTTCTTTTGAAAGCTATTTGTTTGTGCTTGTAGTATCTGCCTGCCTATCGTAAATTGGTTCCAGACTTTTCCAGCTGCATTATGTAATGAATGTGTATAATGTAATGTGTTAATTTACTTGATCCGGATTGTTTTAGTTTTCTTTTATCTGCTCGTGGGTTCTGATTCTCTCTCTCTCTCTCTCTCTCTCTCTCTCTCTCTCTCTCTCTCTCTCTCTCTCTCTCTCTCTCCTCCCTCCCCCCTCCTCTCTCTCCTCCCTCCCCCCTCCTCTCTCTCCCCTCCCTCCCTCCCTCCTCTCTCTCCCCTCCCTCCCTCCTCTCTCTCCCCTCCCTCCCTCCCTCCCCCTCTCTCTCCCCCCCCACGCTTGTGTGAATAATGAATGTTCGTCTACGAAAAAGACACACGCAAATGGACACTGGCGAACACATACTCACGTACACATCGCTGGTACACATGAAACAGACGGGTTCAGCATGTTTGGAAACCAGCATGAACACAAACTGGTCTTACATGCTGCCTGTGCAAGCTGGAGAACTGTTGCAGCAAACGATTTAGATATGCTGTGGCATATTTGGCAAGGATGATATACGCCCATTGATATACGTATACACAGGGATTAAGAGGGGCAACATAGAAAATAGGTAAATTGTCGTGATAAATATCACCGAACTTATTTAAGTACACCCATACTTAGGTAGGTATTTACATACTTATAAAAGTACATACATACATACATACACACGGATAAACACACATGCGCACGTGCGCGTGTACACACACACACACACAGAGAGAGAGAGAGAGAGAGAGAGAGAGATTGTTATCTCCGCATTTAAGGACAACTGTAATAGGTCCCCCACTCCTCTCTTTATGTTGTCCTCCATTCTTCCTTCCAGCACATCCCGTTGGATATGCCGAAAGTATTGTAATTATCTACAGTTGATCTCGCTCTGTATTATTTTTTTAGTCCGTATTAGAATATGTTATATACTAGGAGTGGAGCTGGTCGTTCGTGGAATCAAACACGTTGCTTTGGCGAGTTAATATGGTCATTTTGATGTGACTTTCAATGTTTATTTAATGTAGTATGTCTTTTGGACCCCGCTTCAGTATTCTTCTTCTCTGAACGCGAATCATTTGTGAATTAATTTCTCATCCTGTTCTATTAGTCTGAATGGCTTTCCCCTCCTCCTCCCACCCCCCTCTCTCTCTCTCTCTCTCTCTCTCTCTTCCCTCCCAGCGATTGGTATGTCAGTGTACTGTGTTACCCTTGCGGGAAACTGTAGGAGAGCGGCTGAGTACAGAGAAGGCAGCAGACGAGGAGATTCTCGGCGTGTTAAGCTGCTGCTGCACGAACTCATCTCTGCGGACCTCTGATTTGCTTTATTAGTGGGTAATAAGAATGTCTGAGCCGGCTAATTGCATATGCTTTGGTTCGTTTCATTTCTCCCGGACGCACAGATTGACTAAGAGTGGGCCCTTTATTACATACGCTGGCTTTGAACCCGAGCGGAGTCCATACACAGCCTGTTACTTCTAGTAGTTGCTAAGTCTAGAAAGTGCACTGGACTGATTTTGCGTTATGGATAGCCTTCCGTATTACCACTATCCCTCTTCAAGCGGCGAGTGTTCTTCCGACTTCTGGTGTACTTGTAATTTACATGCCCAAGTGAAGGACGAGAAGTCAACATTTAAGTCCCGCTGACCGGCCTTTAAAACGAACCCACTATGCCGCGATCAAAAGAGAAAGTTTAAGTGCGTTCAACCTCAGCCGCGTCGACCTCCTTATTCTGTAGTTGGTTGATCGGTTAGTTGTAAATCCTCTGGAAGACTGAGCTTTAACTATTGTGTCCGATTCATTGGCTTTGAGGTCGTCTGAGCCCTGAAATGAGCTTGTTCTTAATGGGGTGAGTTTGGTACTGAAGTAGAGCCCTGAAATGAGCTTGTTCTTAATGGGGTGAGTTTGGTACTGAAGTACTACCTCCACGGACTGTATTACATAGCTCCCCTTCCCATCTCCAAGATCAGAAGCCAACGGAGTGTGCAAGACCGGTACTGAAACATCACATCTGCAGAGAGGTATTTTAGAATGTAACCATGTACAACTACGTAGAGAGGTATTTTAGAATGTAACCATGTACAACCACGTAGAGAGATATTTTAGAATGTAACCATGTACAACTACACAGAGGGGTATTTTAGAATGTAACCATGTACAACCACGTAGAGAGGTATTTTAGAATGTAACCATGTACAACTACACAGAGGGGTATTTTAGAATGTAACCATGTACAACCACGTAGAGAGATATTTTAGAATGTAACCATGTACAACCACACAGAGAGGTATTTTAGAATGTAACCAGGTACAACCACAGAGAGGTATTTTAGAATGTAACCAGGTACAACCACGTAGAGAGGTATTTTAGAATGTAACCATGTACAACTACACAGAGGGGTATTTTAGAATGTAACCATGTACATCCACGCACGTAGAGAGGTATTTTAGAATGTAACCATGTACAACCACGCAGAAGGTATTTTAGAATGTAACCATGTACATCCACGCAGAGAGGTATTTTAGAATGTAACCAGGTACAACTACACAGAGAGGTATTTTAGAATGTAACCATGTACATCCACGCAGAGAGGTATTTTAGAATGTAACCATGTACATCCACGCAGAGAGGTATTTTAGAATGTAACCAGGTACAACTACACAGAGAGGTATTTTAGAATGTAACCATGTACATCCACGTAGAGAGGTATTTTAGAATGTAACCATGTACATCCACGTAGAGAGGTATTTTAGAATGTAACCATGTACATCCACGTAGAGAGGTAGTTTAGAATGTAACCATGTACATCCACGTAGAGAGGTAGTTTAGAATGTAACAATGTACATCCACGCGAGAGGTATTTTAGAATGTAACCATGTACATCCACGTAGAGAGGTATTTTAGAATGTAACCATGTACATCCACGTAGAGAGGTATTTTAGAATGTAACCATGTACATCCACGCAGAGAGGTATTTTAGAATGTAACCATGTACATCCACGTAGAGAGGTATTTTAGAATGTAACAGTTAGTACAACGCGTACTTACTGGTTAATATTAGGATTAGATTGGTTTATGTTTCCACTAATAGTTTTAGGTATTTCGTTAACTGTCTCCAACCCACTGCCCAGAAAGAATAGTTTGTGGGTAAAAATAATCCCATAGCATAAATAAGTGGATGTATGGGTTGTAAGTAATATGTGACATACAATATTGTGGGGTGTGACGACCGGGTCCCTTAATCACCTAATTTCCTTCTGGAATACTTAGTATTAAAAGATAAAACTCATCCGATAGCAGACCCTTCAGTGGGCGTGAGTGATTGATTGATTGATTGATTGATTGATTGGGAGAGGGAGAGAGAGAGAGAACGAAAATCTTTATTTTCAAAGGGTTAAGAATTGGGCACGCAGGCCCGTCTGACATTCTGCCCTTCTCTATTTCCTCTCATACATTCTTTCATTCAATATCTCTTATGAAGCAATTCTTTACCAACAAAAGAACAATAAGCATTAAAACGCATGAAAAATAATCAATAATACATGACTCGTTGAGGCAATGTTTAACATGGGCATCATAAATACCCAAGGTGGGTGTAACGTGCCACACATATGGGAATGTTTTTTTTCTGGCTAGTTGTCGTTCGAGATAATTTACCATTATTATTGTCTTTGTTGCTGTTTTTATTTTAAGGGGGCATGTAGTCTGTCCTGAGGTAGTGTTAAAACTGGTTGCGACTTTATGTATAATGATTGGTGGTGTCTTTGATTTCTTGTGAAAGATTATTCCACAATTGAGTGGCAGAGTATGCTAAGCTTGTTTTATATAAGTCTATCCTAGGTTTAGGGACATGAAGTATATTTAGTCGTTCAGCTATGTCTTGCGTTATATTTAAACAATGGCCAAAGGTAGCTTGGGGCATTTTGAAATAGGATGTTATGAGTTAGTTTAGCCTTATTAAAAAGTAGGCGTTTGTGGAGTGGCAGTAACTGAAGACGTTCATGTAGGTTAGAATTGTCTGTAAACTTATCACCATTGATTAGACGCACTGCCCTTTTCTGGAGTGAATAAAGGCGTTTTGTTATTAATTTGCAGCATCCATCCCATATTGTGGAGCAATAATCAATATGTGTTTGTATGTGCGCAGTATAGAATATCTTTCTTGTGTTTTCGTCGAGGAAGTTTTTGATTTTGGCAAGTTGGTATACTTTTTTGGCTGTTTGTTTAACTAGAGCATGAACATGGGAATTAAAGGATAGATTTTGATCTATGATAAGACCTAGTGCCTTGTGTTCGGTTACACTTTCTATAGGCGTGCTACCAATGTGCAGCTGAAGAGTTCTCTGCGAGTTTAGAGTGTGAAGTCTTTGCCTGGTTCCTATTAACATAGATTTTGTTTTAGAAATGTTAATTTGCATGCGGTTTGCATGACTCCAGTTAACTACACTATTTATTTCCTGTTGCAAGGATAATTCTAGCACATTACGATCAATAGCGTTTGTATATACTGTGCAGTCGTCTGCAAATAGATCGCAGGACGATGACAGATATAAGGAAGATCATTTATATAAATGGCAAATAACAGAGGGCCAAGTATAGACCCTGAGGTAATCCAGTATTAATGGTTAATGGCTTGGGATAGAGATTTATTGTGTGGATACTACTTGTTTTCTGTCTAATAAGAATGAGTTTATTAATGTCACTATATTAAAGCTTAATTTCATTGTTTCTAGTTTTTTAATTAGGATAGTATGATCTATCATATTGAATGCTTTTTAAAGTCTATAAACATCGTTCCACATAGAGTATTGTTGTTAATATTTTGATGCCAGTTTTCTATCATGTTTGTTAGGGCCGTATGGCAGGAATATTTTGGCGCGAAATCCTGTCTGACTGTCAGCTATTAGTTTGTGGCGAACTAAGTGCTCTAGTGTTGTTTTGTGGATGTGCCTTCCTAGCGGTTTGGATAAAGAGAATAATATGGAATTTGGCCTATAGTTACTCATGATGCAATCGTCTAATGAACTAGCTAGCTTTTAAATCAGGATACACTTTAGCAATTTTAAAGGCTGATGGGTACTGACCTTTGGTGAGACATTGATCTATATATATATATATATATATAAATCTTTGTGTGTATGTATGTATGTATGTATGTATGTATGTATGTATGTATGTATGTATGTATGTATGTATGTATGTATGTATGTATGTATGTATGTCCGTCCTTCATTTGTTCGCGAACGGTCCAACCGATTGAGATGAAATTTTCTACACGTTTTCCTTTCATTCCTGTGCAACCAACTGTGATAGTTTTATCTATCAGCTATCAGCTATTACCTTTCTAAAATTTAATTTTGTAATTACATGACTGAACATAAGAAAATATAATAATATATGACAAAAAGGGATATAACTTTTAGTATAATTGTTATATCTTAAGTTACGTCCCCTGAGTTTAAATGAGTTGATTGACGATGAATTAAGTGAGATGCTCCCCACCAGGGACTGGGTACAGCCGGGCCAGGTCAGACAGATAGACAGACAGATAGACAGACTGACAGACAGATAGTCGGGAACGGGAGCCAAGTTTACTTTAGATAGATCTCTTCCAATCATATTTTCTATCTATTCTTCTATTCTATCTATATTTTGTTGTTATGTTCGGGCCGAACATACATACATAGACAGACAGGCACGACAGACAGACAGACAGACAGACAGATAGATAGATAGATAGATAGATAGATAGATAGATAGATAGATAGATCGGGAACGGGAGCTTATATGACTACTTATATGAATTAAATGAGATGCTCCCCACCATGGCCTGGGCGAAGTCGGGCCGGGTCGGACAGACAGACAGACAGACAGATTGTCGGGAACGGGAGCTTATGTGACTACTTATATGAATTAAATGATTTGCTCCCCATCAGGGTCTGGGCGAAGCCGGGCCGGGTCAGACAGACAGATAGACAGACAGACAGACAGATAGTCGGGAACGGGAGCTTATATGACTACTTATATGAATTAAATGAGATGCTCCCCACCAGGAGCTGGGGGAAGCCGGGCCGGGTCAGACAGACAGACAAGCAGACAGACAGACAGACAGATAGACAGATAGATAGATAGATAGATAGATAGATAGATAGATAGATAGATAGATAGATAGATAGATAGATAGATCCCCGCCAGAGCCTGGGCGAAGCCGGGCCGGGCAGCTAGTTGTATATAAAAGTTAGTGACTCGCAGATCGCCGGTGCATCATAGTGAAGGATCCGATTACTGATTCCATCTAGTCCTGATGAGTTATTGTTTTTTTTAGGTTACTGAGATGAGTAAATACTTCAGTGGTCGTCATTAGCGGTATGTTTGTGGGAATGTCTCCATAGCATTTGCTCTCACAGAATGATGATAATAAAGATATGTCATGAGGCACATCTGGTATTGCAGCCTTCAGTTGGTTTATGTCAGACTGAAAGAAACTACTGAATTGATCACATGTAACCTGATTTGATGGTAACGATTGTGATGATTTGTGTTTGTTTGTCAAGGTATTAATTGCTTTATATATATCTTTAGTGTTGGTTTTATCTATTATCAAGTTCTTAAAACAGTTTTTCTTTTCCTTTCGAATAACATATTGAACTTTGTTTCTCAGACTACGGTACATAGTTAGATCTCTATTTTTATGTGCCCGATCCCGGTCGCTCATAAGTTCAACTACTTCCTGTGTAATCCAAGGGGGCTTAGTGTGATGTTTAACACGAACTTCCGTAAATGGAACATGCTTATCAAATACGCTTAGAAAGGTCTTCAGCCCGTGGTCCAGAGCATCATCTGGGTAAGGAAGCTGGTAAAAATAGTCCAGAGATGAGTTGAGAAAGTCTTGTAAAAGGGCATCTTGATTGAAGTTTTTGTAATTTCTATATTTTATACTTATATGTTTGTGTTTCGGAGTTTTGGTGCCTCTTTTCGACCACGTGCAACATACTGGATAGTGATCGCTCATTGCATTAATAGGTACAGTACATTCTGTTATGTTGTCAGCACTCGTAGTATAGATATGATCTGTAAGTGTTGCAGATGATTTTGTTATTCTAGTGGCTTGTTTGACTAACTGTTGGAAGTTATATGACTCTATTATGTTTTCCCATGTTTTGTTTGATTTGTTAGTGTCTATGTTGAAGTCGCCTAGCAGTATTATTTCTCTCGCATTACTAAAGACTACATCCATCATAGTGGTGAATTTTTCAAACCAGATATTTCCTGCACTGGGGTTTCGATAAAGATAGCCAACTACTAGGGGTATGCGATTTTGAAGCTTAACCTCAAGCCATACACACTCAGTCTCACAGGTTTCAAAATCTAGCCTACGGTGGGCATTAAGCGAGTTAGAAATATAAACTGTAATACCCGTCTCTTGTTTCTGGTAGGGGTCTCTTCTAATGGTTTTAAAGCCTCTGATAGCAATGTAATCATCTGAGATGTTGCTATTTAATCGACTTTCACTAACGCCGAACATGTGAAAATTTTGATTAACTATAAGTGATAGTCCAGGCAGCTTCCCTAATAGATGGCAGATATTTAAATGCCCGATTCTGAGCCCATTATTACTGAGCCAGTGTTCGTACTTATTAGACATTTTAACAATGCGTAATCATGATTTTTTTTAAACACAAAATGAATACAACTTACGTCCCTTATAACAATATACACTCTAAAGTACAGAGAAACAGTAATATCTCTATCAATATACACGCACACACATAAAATAGTATAAAGATCAGTAAGGATGATCAGTGAAGACCCCCTCACTCACAGTATAAACGCGATAAAAATTATTATAAAAGATATCCAACTAAGTGTCAATCTCTGTGACTTCAATACTAGTCAGTGTTTATAGCCACGTAAAATCTAATACGTTGCTATATAAAACAATAACCAAGTATGCACATAACTTTCTAGGAGAGGCTCTTTCTTGTACCGAGGTTCGGTGTTGCTTTGTGCTGAATTGCTAGTAAATACCAGGCTGTGTTGGTCCTTGGTACAGCGACATCATAAGTGCCTGACGAAGTGAAGCTGGGCTAAAACGTGTGAGGTATAACAACTCTGGGCTACAATGTAATGGATACTGCTGCTTTCTCCCGGGTGTGTAACGACTTCCAACTACAGGCTCTGATTCGTGGCTAACAGGAGGCTGTGGTGGCACGTTGTTGTTACTGCTGGATTGATCCTTGCTGTGGAGAATAGGGAACGTATCTTCATAATTATCACCCTCCTGTGTGAAAGAGGGCGTATTGTACTGATTTGGTGTGGTGGAAGTGTTCCGTCTTGCTTGGATATCAGGTGCCTTGGTTATGAGTGGTTTGCTCTCTTCTGGCCTATTGGTACTTGATGTGGCGGGAGTATGTTGTCTGGCTTGAGTTTGAGGTGGTGTAGCTAAAAGTGTCCTACGTGACCCAATATTGAATGTAGGTTGTGTACGTTCTGGGTATTTGATATTTTTGGCGAGCAAGCTGGTGCCCAATGTAGACAAATGTACTTGATCCTTATAAAGTCGCTTTTTAGGTGCTCCAGACTGTGAAGTAAACACCGGTGTGTTGTTGATGAACTGTATGTTGTTGTGAGAACAAAACTTCTGCAATATGTTGTTATGTCAGCTAGACGACGCTGGAGAGAGAGAGAGAGAGAGAGAGAGAGAGAGAGAGAGAGAGAGAGAGAGAGAGAGAGAGAGAGAGAGAGAGAGAGAGAGAGAGAGAGACCCAAATTGCTTCATTAAAATATGTTCTATGAGAACGAAAAATTTTCACGCTAGTGCACCTTGGAGAGAACAATGCCGTGCCATAACAGTCGGAAACCTGTCCCATATTCATGTCACTAATCTGGCTGAACACCAGGGCCGCACTGTTTCGGGAAAACACATCCGGTCACTAATGGGAATTGAACCAGGAAGTAGGTATACTAACCACAACGCCGCCACAACTCAAATGTTACCAACATTATTGTGAATCATTGGTTATTATATATATTGTTCTCGTGCTTTTTATTTCTAGTTATGCTTATACGTTGGCTGTTGTTCGTTGTATAGTGTTTGTTCGTTGTACAGTATTTAACCTTGTGTAAGTGTTGTGTACCACTCGCAGAGACGTAGTGGAGAGTCCTGCTACATGTGTAAGCGTGTTGTTTCTTTTTATTGCAGTCCCAAGAAGTTGGCGTCAAAACCATTGTAATGCTGGATGAGCAGGGTGGTAGGTAACATAGTATATTCATGCACTAACCACGAAAGGGGGGAAGCGGTTTGACCACTAACTGCCAGCCATGCTGTCTGACCTTCCCCCCATCCACTAACAGACCTGAATGTTATCTGCTATTATATAACTGCTTGCTAACCATGGCTTTTCGCTGCATATTTAATGTAATGTCTATATAAGGAGGTCACGAGGGCTGTACTGAACTTGGAATGTATAAGCAGGATCTAATAAGATTAATGCAAATACTTGACCATTTAATCGAATCAAACATGAAGATGGCGCTTGGTGTAGTGTTTACTGCTGGATCATCGTCATCATGTGACTTGCCAATAGCATAAGTGGTCATGATTCGCGATAACCGGAGTCCTGGATCAGATCTGTGGTCTTGTCCCGACTATGTCATGTGTACAAGCCATCCATGTATTTATATCTTTGTCTTGCCCTTGCTCTTATCTCATTAGCTTTGCCGGCTGTCACACAATTTTCAACTTTATTTCCCCACGTGACATGCCCAAGATATCTCGACTTCCCTCATCTAACTTCGCTAATAATTTTTTTTGGTTTTCATTTGTTTCTGGAAGGACTGTCTTCTTTGTTTTCCTGTCTGCCCATGGTATTCTTTGCACCCCCTCCCCACCCCCCCCCCCCCCCACCCCTTCCACCCACCTCGAAACCATATTTCCCTGCTATTAAATGTTTCTCAGCTTGCCTGCTTATTGTCCATGTTGCGCATGCATACAACAGTGTACCGCCGATCAGGAGAGTTCTACATTTCTCTTGTCGTATTCTAATCCACATTTGTGAAAATGAGCTGAATTAGGATAGGTGCTAACATTGAACGAGGAGCTAAATCAAAGAGCTGTCTGAAAGAAAACCACGCTCTCCTAACAACACAATATTACATAGCTAACTCAGATGTCGTAATGACGTAATCATATACATTAGGGTAATGATGATATGGCTAGATACATCAACATTCAGCAGCGACATCAAATTACATAAATACAATTGAAAGCGTTTCTTTATTTAATCTTCTTCAGTCTAAAATACAAGTAAGATTGTCCTAAAGGGAGATAAATATAATAATGCTGAGAGAGAGAGAGAGAGAGAGAGAGAGAGAGAGAGAGAGAGAGAGAGAGAGAAGGTATGGGGGGGGGGGGGGGGGGGGGGGGGGGTAGAGGGAGAACATGCAGCTTTTTACTTTAAAAGATTACGAATTGGACATGCATCGCTGTCATGCATTCTGGCCATTGTTTAAACTTCGTCTCCTCCTCTTCTTCTTCTTCTTCTTCTTCTTCTTCTTCTTCTTCTTCTTCTTCTTCTTCTTCTTCTTCTTCTTCTTCTTCTTCGTCTTCTTCTTCTTCTTCTTCTTCTTCTTCTTCTTCTTCTTCCTCTTCCTCTTCTTCTTCTTCTTCTTCCTCTTCTTCTTCTTCTTCTTCTCCCCTCCCCCTCCACTTCTTTCTTTCTTTCTTTCTTTTTTCAGAAATAAATTTTTAAAAAGTAGCCGTAAACTTGGGCTTATGTAATCCTCATAAAGTTGTTAATACAGCTGGGGATTTCCCCAAGAACAACTAGCATCTAATGACACGGCGGTGCCTCCTGATCTCCTGGACAATGAGGTCACATTTCTAGCCCTCTCGGATAGGGAGGAAAAACAGGAGGTCCCGTGTGTAAGCTGTGCACGTTAAACATCACATGGTGGTTGGAAATCGCAAAGAGTAGGCCGTAAGACCCCGACCCTGGCAAAATTGTTAGGGAAGAAAACCTGCCCACGGATAAAGCCCGTTAGCTTGAATGGAATTCGTCAAAGGATGTAAACCTTTCCCACTTGCATGCCGAAGTCGGACACTAACTGTTGAAGTGCATAACTAGGTGTCACACAATCACCTCAAAATAGAAAAGAAGAAGAATAAAATTTACAATTAAAAAGGAACGGACGAACGAATAAACTTTATTTTCAAAGGATTAAGATTTGGGCACGCAGGCCCGTCTAACATTCTGCCCTTCTGTCACCCTCTTTCCTACATTATTTCATTCACACATCATTCAAGGCTGACTGAGAACAACAACAATATACAAGATATACATTATATAAAGGCATGGGGAAAATGCAACAATCAATACTACACGACTCAGTAATATTAATGTTTGGTGGGCACTTGTTATTAGCTATGTACAATATAGGGGAATGGCTGTTATACTAGGGTTTTATTATTATTATTATTATTATTATTATTATTATTATTATTATTATATCTATTATTAAGAAATAATCTCATCTCAAACCCTAGTATAACAGCCAGGAAAACGTGAAGAAATCATTATGAGAAGAGAAAGAAGTGTAATGTTTGAGAGTAGTGTGTCAGACAGACAGGCTGACAGATAAATTTATGAATGAGCAACAGATGGGTTTATGTTTTCTCTGTCGTCTTCTCTGTCTCTTGTTAATTTGTGATGTTTATGTTTGGACAGAAGAAGATGTAAACAACGAAACGTGTCCAGCGGTAGCTTTTTTAAATTGTTTGCCATTGCTAAGCATTCTGTCGTGACACTGTCGTTATTTATTTCGTATGTGCACACTCGCTGAATCCACCATTCTCTTGTAAAATATATTAACACAGTGTTAACATATACACGATATATTGCGCGTGGCAGTTCCCTCTAGGCACAGTGTGTGTGATTTATTTTCTTTGAAGATGAATGTAGAAATATACCTTAGTAGTGATTATAACGCCTGTCTTTTACCGGACGCATAAGACGTAGCACTGTACCATACAATGCCTCTCGTAAGATGCGACTGGGGAGGGTTCCTGTGAGACTGGCTACTTCATTCCGTAAACGTTAGCTATAAAACTTAACCAATCGTAAACTAGTTTACAGAGGGCTTGTCGGGGGTTGGTTGAAGATCTATGCTCCGTTGGGAGGTGAAGAAGAAAATTGCGTTAAAACCTTTTTATTTATATCATTTTTGCAGGACATCGCTGTAAACACCAGCATTTTTACTGCTGTTTCTGATGTCTTGGCAAGTTTACGTTCATTAGTTTACCATTGCTTCCTGAACGACCGGCTCCCATACCAACTCATTAAAACCTAGCGCAACGCGGTCTGATGCCAAATCAGTCGCAGCTGTGTTTCGAAAGCGGTTAAGCGGGCTTACGAATCCCGTTCGTAAGCCATTCGCCATGGAGCGGGCTCTTTAAAACTATAATGCTAATAATTACATATATAACACTATTTGAGATACTTTAAATTCTTTTATGAGGCAAGAAGTATATGTTTAGCATACACCAATTATTAAAACTCAGCCGTGGACATCAGCTTTTATTACAAATTTTAAGTTATTTCCAGTGCTTGTGATTGTGTTGAAAATATTACCCATCAGCTTAAAGGTAAAGGAGTCAGCTATACTACAATAGAATGTACACAAGTTCACGAATCTGTTTATCCTCACAGAATGTTCTAGTCTTGATGCGGGATAGATTTTTGTGGGAGTGCGTGCATTTAGGCCGGACTATCTTTTTTAGTAATATATTTGTCCTATTCACTACAAGTTTAAATGTTATACTTATAGCCATGTTATGTCAGCTTTGGTTTATTGTACAGTGTACCTGGTCAGCTGTATTTTCCTGCGGAATTGGCATGCCGTTTCGCGTCGCAGTCTTTCTGTTCATGAGTAGAAGCAATGTGTTCATGATTGAATTACTGCCTGTTTACAGCAGAATGACTTACTGTGTGCGTGCGTTTCTGAGATGTGTTTGAGTATATGTTTGGGGTGTGTGTGCGTGTGTTATTCTTGACGAGCTGTAAACGGAACTTGCAGTTAGCGACAGATGTATTAACTTTCAGCTAGGAACTGGAAAAATACCTCAGATCAATGCATCAACGGCATGGTTTTCCAGAGTGATAGGTGTCGATGGGGCAGGGAGGTTATGATTTAGGAGTAGATTTTGTATCGTGAAGATGTGTGATTAACTCCATGTACATGAAAGGTCGGAGGGGCGTGTACTGCGGTTGAGATTAGAGGGTGAAGGAGCAACTGTCGGGAAACATGTCTGTTTTGGTCTACTCTTGTATCTACAATTAGGGCGCACATTGTTTGTGTTAGTTGACATTGCCGTGTTGTATTGTGTATTCCACTATAAACCTGTTGTAAATTGCATGCTATAATTACGTCACACCTTTAGAAAAGTCTTAACTTGTGTTTATCTTTAATATATGTATCCCATGACTCCCAAACTAGCACGCTGCATGTGGCATGTATGTTAGATAAATGTCAGAGCAGCATAATGACAAACGTACACGTTGAAAGTCTGTAAAATTGCATGTAATTATTTCAATTTGCCAGGCATACTATTGTATGGATGTGACACTTGGACAATGAGCAGACAAGCTGAAAAACATCTAATGGCTGTGAAAATGTTGTTTCTGAGGAAACTGCAAAGAATACCATGGACAGACAGACACACCAATGAGCAAGTCCAACAAGAAGTAATGAAAACCAGACACAAATTAGAGAAATTAGACGTAGGTAGTCACAATTTACTGGACACATTATAAGAAGAAATAAATTAGAGAACTTGGTGACACCTGGCATGATTGAGGGGGGAAGAACAAGGGGAATGCATAGAAGTAAATATCTGGATGGCTTGGCCATGTGGCATGTTCGAGACAAGAACACAAAGCTGATCCACGACTCCGGTGATCGTGTGAGATGGCGAAGCTTGACCGCCTACGATTATCGGCATGGCACATGTTGATGATAAGGCACACTTTAGTTTCATACTGTACTTTCGTAGGCAGTCTCTTGTGTCCAACAAACTGCTTGCACTACACTGGGAACTGCGCTAATGTGTGGTACATTTGACGCAAAGATTCAGACATTGTGTTATGTGCACCACAATTGCTGTATTCTGGATTAGTACTAGGAATTAAATATAAGTACAGTTTTAGGTGCATCACAGTTGCTGTGTTCTGAATATTTGGTAGGTATTAACTAAAGATTTGTTCTTGGTGCACTGTAGTTGCTATATTCTGAATATTTGGTAGGTATTAACAAAAAATATAGATTTAGGTGCACCATAGTTGCTATATTCTGAATATTTGGTAGGAATTAACCAGAAGTATAGTTTTAGTTTTCGACTTAATGGTTACCATCATGTGATATCTGTATAAAATAACTATTAGCATTTTTGTTTAGCCTAGCCGAGGGTTTGAAGCTTTCTAATCATGCTTTTTCGAATTGTGGTATTCTGAATCTGTGGTAGGAATTAACCAGAAGTATAGTTTTCCGACGTAGTGGTTACAATTATGAGGTATGTGTATAAAGTAACTGTTAACATTTTTGTTTAGCCCTTGCCTTGAGTTTGAAGCTTTTCAGTCATTCTTCCCCAGTGTCTGTCGTTTTCAGCTGGCGACAGTGCTGCATATGTCTTCAATGATAGGTCTCTGCATGCCTGGGCAACGAACTTGTTTATTGGTCGACCTCCTCAATCCCTTGCCAGAGATTCCGTAGCTCTTTTTCTCCCCTTAAGGTATTTGGGAGCCTATATTTCCAAGCGTTCTTGGTGAGGTGCATTTTGATTGAACCCTTGGTTTCGTTTTGTCCTGTATATAGATGTCCACTATTTTCCTTATTACATTGGACTGCTCACAGGCATACATTGTGGAACATTAGGCCGCCGCAATCGCCCCAGTCGTGGTCTCCTGCTCCTGCTCCTCCTCCTGCTCCCCCTCCTCCTCCTCTTCTTCTTCTTCTTCTTCTTCTTATGCTGCTGCTGCTTCTGCTTCTTCCTCTTCCTCCACATTCACTCATCTACTAATGGAGCCCTCAACCAACTCTCGTCAAATCCGCCCTAGGCTTGTTTATGATTGGTTGGATTTTGCATCTCAAGTTATCTGTCGGTTGAGGTAACCAATCCCACGCCATTCTCCTTAGCCGCCTCTTGCGACTTGTATGTAGGCTACAATGTTACCATTCTTTGCTTCCTTTATGAAGCTCGGTATTACACGGGTGACGATTGATACTTATCTCTTTAGTCTTAAATTTAAACTCACAGAGAAAATAGCGCCAAATCCAACATCCCTTAAGGGTTAATAGACCTTCGTGTTGTAATGTATGATGTGACAACGCCAGCCGTCTCCTTTTTATTGCCCTGAGCAACTCTCAATGTTTCTTTCATTCTACTAGAATATGGCTTGTTTTAGTTCAGCGCTAGGACGTTGTTTAGCGGGCTTGCTGGCTAACTCAGACGAGTGCCAAGATGTGTTATATCCGGTCAGTACGTCACTGGGGTCGACCCAATCTTCTTGTAGGCCTACCGGATAACTTTCTGAATGTTCTAAGTATTATCTGGAACCTCATGAGCTAGGATATATGAAATCCTAACACTTCACAACTAAGATAGTAACTTCCATGGAGACCACTGGCATCTTTAACAATAACGATCAGCAGCAGCATGAAATCAGTGTTAACATCTAGAGAGATTAACAACGTATTAAAAATGAGAATTGTCAAATGTTACGTATATTCAACACTACTGTATGGCGCGGAAGCCTGGACATTGAACTAGAACAGTGGTTCTCAACCGATGGGGAATTCCCCCCCCCCCCCCGGGGGAATTTTAGGGTTTCCAGGGGGGGGGGGGGGAGGAATTAAGATTATTTCAAGATCGCGTTAATACAAGAGCCGATTACTTGATATTGTTTTTCCCTTCATACTTTACGGTTCTGTACGTCTCACCCTTCTAACATTCATTTTATAACGTAAGTAGACCCACAAATCACGTTTTATGTCGACGTCTAGACTTGTTTTAATATGTGCTATTAATTTAAGCTTCCATTATTACGTATACTGTGTAAAAAGGGGGGGGGGGGGTTAGGCAGGAAATATGAAAGGGGGGAATGACGTTCTGAAAATATGGTAAGGGGGGTCAGAAAAGGTTGAGAACCAATGAACTAGAATGTCTGATAGAGGCCCTGAAGATATGGATATACTGACGAATGTGTCGTATTTCATTGAAACAAAAACAATCAAATACAGAGGTTCTAGAAAAACAGGGAATGAAAAGAGAGCCGATGAAAGAAGTAAAAAAGAGGCAAGTGAAATATTTCGGCCACGTTAAAAGACACAATACGCTTATAAAAACCATACTGGAGGACAAGATTGAGGGCATACGAGCAAGACGTAGACAACGATACAAGTGAGAAGATAACATCAAGAAATGGACAAACATCAGCTTGAGAGAATGTACAGTCAGGGCGAGAGATAGCGTTGGAGATTCATTGCAGCCAACATTCATTGTGGAGACGGCACCTGATTGATTGATTGAACATTACTTATAAACTGCAAGTAAGTAAACATAAGTCAAGGACCCCCCTTTCACGCCATGGTGCGTATGTGGCATATGGTGCTACCCAAGTATTGTTAGATTAATCGGCTCAATATGGCTGATGCAGTCAGTATCACACGCACCGTCTTTACTTCCCCGAAAATATCCTGGTACCCATTGTAAGCTTGGTTAACGTGGGGAGTCAAAGTCATTGGGAAAATCCCCGTCTCGAGATGGACTCGAACACATGACCACCGGCTCGGCAGGCAAGCCACTGCTCTCTCTCTCTCTCTCTCTCTCTCTCTCTCTCTCTCTCTCTCTTTCTCTGTGTCTCTGTCTCTCTCTTTCTCTGTGTCTCTGTCTCTCTCTCCCTCTCTGTCTCTCTATGCCTCTTTCTGTCCCTCTCCCTGTTTCCCTCTGTCCCTCTCTGTCTCTCTCTCTAAATATTTGTCTCTCTCTGTCTCTCTATTTGTCTCTGTCTCTCTCTGTATCTGTCTCTCTGTGTCTCTATCTGTCCCTCTCTGTGTCTCTCTGTGTCTCTCTCCGTCTCTCTGTCTCTATCTGTCTCTCTCTACCTCTCTGTGTCTCTGTCTCTCTCCGTCTCTTTGTGCCTCTCTTGGTCTCTATCTGTCTATCTCTCTGCCTCTCTCTGTTTGTATCTCTCTCTCTCTCTCTCTCTCTCTCTCTCTCCAACTATTGTGTCTCCGTAATTGAGCTGTTTATAGCCGACACAAAACACATCTCATGCCCCTATATGATACCCCTAATTGTGTATCCCGTACGAACGCGTGTAAACGACATTAAACATATCAGAACATGTGAAAGTAAAACAAAGCAGGCTTCATCATTTTCTTTATATGTATATTTACCACTGGAAAATGTCTTAGAAACAAATATATCAAAATATCCCCGCATCGATTTTATGCTCCTTTTTGTTGGGGTATAGCTCTTATGCTTGTCATTTTCTTGTCATTGTGTGCAATTCCCGTCTTGTTTTGTACTTAAGTTGTCTCGGATTTATGGTACATACACTTTTCCCGCCGTGATTCAATTGATAGTTAATCTTGCAGAATCTATGTTATGTAGCGTTGTTTGCGGTAGAAAAGATACTTAACACAGTCCAGACAAAGGGGACGGGGTAGAAACGGGGAGGGAAGGAACGCGCGTGAGTACTTATAATGATAAAGCTTAGCAGAAGTGGAGATCTGAACAGGGCAGCCGTTTCTAACAGTACAAAATTGACGCTATTTCCGAGAGGGCGAGCCTGGCTGTCAGATTTGTGTAGTGGAGTCGTGAGCAGATTGCAGCCCGCGGCACTGATATATAAATAATGGCAGCAGACAAGGAAACTGTCTGTTATAGTCGTGTGTCCGGCGTTGATCTTTTTGTGATTTCTTTTGTCTAGTCTCTCTCCCCCCCCTCTCTCTCTCTCTCTCTCTCCCCCCCCCTCTCTCTCTCTCTCTCTCTCTCTCTCTCTCTCTATATATATATATATATATATATATATATATATATATATATATATATATATATATATATATATATATATATATATATATATATATATATACACACGAGGGGGCTTCACATAAAAACCTGAATTTAATTAATTTTTTTTTTTGGGGGGGGGGGGGGGGGGGTGTGTGTGTGAATGAATATATTCAAGTAAGACATGTCAACATGATAAATATGGAAGATGCTTGCAGATCTTCAAATAGGAAAGACCTTAGACTTGTAAAAAAACAAACATTGGAAACAACAAGTTGCCATAAAGATTGACAGTGAAGTAGGTCGATATCAGCCTATTAAGAGAGGTGTGCGACAGAGATGAGTAATGTCTTCAGATCTTTTTTTTTTTCAAAGTACGGTGAAAGTATTTTCAGAATTGTAGAAAATATGACAGGAATCACCATTGGGAGATGTAACAGCAATAACAATAAATATGCGGATGCTACAGTATTGATTGCAGACCCCGGGAAGGTTAACCCGGTCAACAAATGCCCGCAGAAGTCGGATGTGTCGGCCTAACGGCGCAAGAACGCAGCTCTGCTGTAAACAGGCACAACGCAATCACGTCCGGAAAAAAACTCCGGATGAACGAAGAAGAAGAAGAAGAAGATTGCAGACAATGAGCAGAATCTGCAAAATTTAGTAAATGCGGATGTTGCACTCTGTGAAGAACTGGGGTTAGAATTAAATAGTGAGAAGAAGGAAATGCCACAATGTAATATACAAGTAAATGGACATATTTTTAAACAAGTGATTCCGTACAATTATCTCGGAACAGTCATAACATCTGATATGAAGATGAAGAGATTATAACAAGAATCTCCATGGCCGTAGGCAGCCTCATGCAAGATGGATAACATACTGACCAATCAAAAGGTGTCATTTGCAAGGAGAAAACGAGTGCTACATAGACCTGATTTTCTGGTACGAGAAAACGAGTGCTACATAGACCTGATTTTCTGGTACGAGAAAACGAGTGCTACATAGACCTGATTTTCTGGTACGAGAAAACGAGTGCTACATAGACCTGATTTTCTGGTACGAGAAAACGAGTGCTACATAGACCTGATTTTCTGGTACGAGAAAACGAGTGCTACATAGACCTGATTTTCTGGTACGAGAAAACGAGTGCTACATAGACCTGATTTTCTGGTACGAGAAAACGAGTGCTACATAGACCTGATTTTCTGGTACGAGAAAACGAGTGCTACATAGACCTGATTTTCTGGTACGAGAAAACGAGTGCTACATAGACCTGATTTTCTGGTACGAGAAAACGAGTGCTACATAGACCTGCTTTTCTGGTATGGATGTGAAGCTCGAACAATGAGCAGACAAGTTGAAAAAACATCTGATGGCTGTGGAAATGCGGTTTCTGAGGAAAATGCGAAGGAAACTAATGACCAGGTCCTGTAAGAAACAAATGGAAACCGTAAACTGATTAGAGAAATTAGACGTAGACAGTCAAAGTATTTTTTGGACATGTTATGAGAAGAAATAACTTGGAGAACTTGGTGACAACTGGCAAGATTGAGGGGAAGAGGACAAGAGGAAGGCAGAGAAGTAAATATTTTGATGGTTTGGCCACGTGGTATGGTCGAGACAAGAACATTGAGCTGATCCAAGACGCTGGTGATCACGTGAGATGACGAAACATGACCGTCTACTCTTATCGGCGTAGCACATGATGATGGTATTTGTCAGAGTCCTACCTACTAGCTCCGTCTAGCTCACTGGACTTGGACAGGCAAATTACAACATCTACGACACATCTACTAATAACACATGAATGCAATCGGAAACTGGCAGGAGCTATCTCCTGAACAATCATTTATTACAATATATTACAGGCTGATAACATGATCGCACTTCACGCTCAAACAATCGTTCACCACCAACAGCCACGCGCTAGCTCACAATGGCGATCTTGACACTGTCGCCCGCATGATCATTCACAATCACAACTTCACATCATCCCGCACATATCACAGTTAGTACATTCCTCGAATATCAATACACAACGTTCATCTCCATCTATCCGTCACAACCACTATCGTTCTATCGTTCTAGCGTTCTCTAGATCTCCACACGTCCGTCCTCTATTCGCTGCCTCACACACACTGCCTCTCTCCTCGTTGACCTTCCCACATCACGTGGCTCGGTTCACGGGCTTCTTGCCTGACCGTCCACTAGCCAAGCCGTGGTGTCTCTTACTGCCCTTTACCTCAGCCATGCTTACACTGACTCTCGCTTACATACCGGCACTTACATTCTTCCTTACACATGTCATATAAGACCATGACATTCTCCCCCCGCACAACCAATGTGGCACTTACTCTTGGAAATGTGACACATTCTGTTGTTGTTACTCTTGGTCCATCTTTCTAACCTTGTCAGGGGATTATATGATCATAAGTATGCGTTTGCGTCCCTTTTTGCTCTGATCTTTTCCGAGATTAACTTCAAATATTGTTCTCTCTTTTTCAGTATTGAGGTTTCTCTCAAGGTTTTGTCGTGGTCTGACAAATGTTCTGGTTGGGTCTACTTGTCATACCTCGTTATATTATTCAACCACCACTCCGTGACATTACATTCTGTTCATATTTCTCAATCGATTGTCTGTGCATTATCATCTCATAGTTATTGTGGCTATGCTGGTTTAAGGATTCTCCATTGGTTTACGCCTCGAATAAGGCTACAACTTCCTCTTACAGCATTCTTAAATTTTCTCTCTATTCAGACGTGGTTCCCCTCGTCTCTATTTAATGCACACTACTCGATTCTTTATGAGCACGCTATGTCAATGTTGTGGTCATGGTTCGAATATACTTCATGTATGTCATAGTCCCCCTTACCTCATCTTATGTCGGACCGTGAGTTGTTTCCCTTTTTGAGCACACCTCGTTTACTGTTATGGAGATTTGTTATTAATCTCTTTGGTTAGTCATCACCCTGTTGGTATGTTCTTTCTTGTTACCATCTTCTGATGTTAATTCTATACCACTATTGCTAAGCGTCATTCGTCGGGCTATCCAGCATACGCGAAGGCAAGTTTGGTAACATTCGCGCATTGGGATTGCCAGGCGTTGATTCTCAGCATTACAACTTATTCTATTCGCCACTATACTTACGCTCATATGTACATATCACATTATAACAATACAAAGTATTATAATAATAAAATTAGACATTGGATGTCATACAGTTAATACATATACAATAAAATATACATCGTCGATGCCCTTATGCACATATAGGAAACTGTTCCTGTCCTGTGAAAGTTAAGCACACGGAATTACATTAACAGTGTTCAATGTTCGTTTCCGTGCTGGAATCTTTGGCATGTCTTCTTTCTCATATAATTGTTGACTTCTGTATATCCTGATATTGTCTTTCCTTCTGTATAGTTATTAACACTTTCCACCCAGTTTGGACAATGTGTAAGTCTGTTCTGTAAAACTGCTGGAATTCACACGAATACTGTAAAATTGCTGGAATTCACACGTATAAAATAAGAATTAATTAAGTTCAGTGGCCTTAATTTTGAGTGTGGCCATGGTGCGTCTGTCTGTGACTGTCTTTGCCATAGTTTGTAGGTTGGCATCTGGTTCATTAAACTGATCACCGGAAATGAATGTCTGTACTTGTGAAGCTGTCGTCGTTGTTAGTCGATTTCAAAAGGTGAATTCTGTAGATACTCGTTTGAAACAAAGTCAATATGGGTATATTTTACTGTTAGATACCTGAAATCACATGTTGAGTCTTACTGTTCTGCCGGTGACACGTTTCACGTTGAAGGACCTTTCATGCTTGGTCTATACAATGAAGTGTGCTAGTATCATAGCGCTGGAGTTGTACAGCAGACAAGGCAACTCTGGAGTTACTGGATCTAAGGATATAAAGTGGGTTACGGTTAAAATTTTCCGAAGGGTGGGGATTTTCAAATTTCATGTTGAGATCATTTTGAGTGCTATCTCCAAACCTGCACTCGTACATGTGTGTATACATTCAATAGTTCAAATAATAATAATACACCATGTATAGTTTTGAAATGTAATCGTGCATGTTTGTATGCTTTTCTGCAATTTGTGTATATTTTCCAAAATATGTAGGGTAATTTGTTGCTGATTTTTGTCAGTAATTCCACCGACTGATGATTTACATTGTTCAGCATAAGTATGTGTCTGAGTTGATTTGACATAGAGTTTATCAGTGGTAACAACAAACTTTGGTTCAACAGCAATGATACAAGTAACAAAGTTAGCTGGGTTGTCATGAGTAATATCATCTGTGTTGCGTCATGATAATGTTGGAATAAAACTGTCTGTGAAGACATTTGTTTTGTATTTACAATGAGTAGTGCAAGTATAACCATCCACTGTGTGCACTTGGTTATGTGTGTAGTTAACAGGGAGTACAGGAGGTATAGTATATACCATGATGATTTGTGATCTTTCCTTGCCCTTGTGAACTGCTTGTTTTCTGCAACTTTTCCTTGTGATGATACACACCAGTTTCTGTTTTTTCTTGTTTTGAGATGGTAATCAAGTTGGTATGGTGTGGTACTTTGGTCTGTTCATCATGTTGTTGTATGATGAGTGGGGTAGTTAAGGCAGTACTTGTTGTGGTGTTAACTTTTTGCCCTGTGTGAGTTTTGGACTCTGTGTAGTCTGTCACATTTAATACATTTCCAATTAATAAATCACAACATGGATTGTCTAATAAAGCACAAGTTACTCTGCCTGATAGGAAAGGTGATTTTATATTGGCCCATGCCATAGGATATTTCTCTAATGTCCCTGAAACAGTTCTGCAATAGATGTACTCATCTAGGTAGTCTTTAGGATCAGCTAGGGTCTTCCGAAGACCGATAAGACAGGACCCTGTGTCGCGTACACATGTGCATACTGTGTCATTGATGTATCCTTCATGGAATGTTAGTTTTCCTAACGACAGTCTTGAGGTTTTGTTCATTTCCTCACTTTCTTGTTGGGTATTGCTCTCTTTACATAAGGAATGAGGCTGAGTGATGTTAACAACATTATTAAAATATGGTACAAAGTCTGATGGGTAAAACTCAGTTTGTTCTGAATTTGCAGTGTTTGGTCTTGTTTTCGTCTCTGTGATGTTTACTTTTTCTAAGTTCTTTGCTGAACTGTCTGTTGTAATGTTTATGGCTGCATTTGCTTTTGCTTTCTGTATTCTTTTTACTCCTTCACATTCAAAACGTCTGTGGCCATAAGCAAGGCAAAAATGACATTTTGTTCTATATTTCCTTTGATTTACCTTCCCCAGTTTTTGTGCTATAATAGTATTTAGGTATTCTTGATAAGTGGGATTCTTATCGCATATTCCATTTTCTGTATGTGGAGTGCTACAATGTTTGCACAGTACTGGTTTTGTTTTCTGTGGTTTGTTTTGACAATCTGTGGCTGCAGATGCCGTTGCTTTCACAGTACTTTTCTGTTGAGTGTTCTTAACCAGGTTTAAACTTTGGTTGTAATATTCGCGGCATTTTTCTAGTAAATTTTTGATAGGCTCTGTTTTGTGTTCTTCTAAATATTTTCCGCATTCGGCTGGTAGTGTTGCTTTTAGTTTTTCTATTAGCAAGAAATTTATTACTCCTTGATTGTTGTCTGAATGTTTAATTACCAATATTAGTTTTTTGAAAGATTCTTCTAATTCACTTATATACTGGGTGAATGACTTGTCTGTGGCTGGTTTCACATTTTGTACTTCTACTTTTAGAGTCTCGATAGAGGTTGGATAGTGTTTTAATATGTTTGTCTTATAATATTCATAGTTTGTACTTGACATATTTGGTATGAACTCTTGTAGTTTTTTATTCTTCATTGGTACGTATGTGTTGTACCATGAATACCAAAAATCTTTTGGGATTTTGTAGTCTTGCATTTTCTTTTCAAATTTCTGTAGCCAATCACGTATTAACTCAGGTTGTCTATTACAATTTGCTTTGTCTTGTGCATGTGTACCCTCGAAAAAGTCATGCAAATTTCTGTAATGCTTTGTGCCCCACAACTGTAATTGGTATTCATCCTCCGACATTTTCTGTTAATTAATATTTAAATGTACAAATGATGATATCTATTCAAGCAAATCAAAGAATGCAGATTTGGGTACTTAGCAATCAAAATCAATCAACTTATCTTTATCTGCTGACTACTCGAACGCTTGATGTACAGGAACGTGATTCTCGTGCTGGTTACCGCTGACCGGTTCTGGTTACGTCGGTCGCTTTGTAGAATTGAAACCTGCTGTGGAAAGAAATGATGTTATTTTCGTTCTGACTCTATTAACACATCTTTAATTTACAATTTCTTATATCATATTATGCAATAGGTCTTCTTCTTCTTTACAAAAGTAGCGTTCTTTTGTGCGTTTTACATGGGAGTGTGGTTCATGTGTACTTCTGACACCATTATACCTGTCAGAGTCCTAATTATTAGCTCTGTCTAGCTCGCTGGACTTGGACAGGCAAATTACAACATCTACGACACATCTACTAATAACACATGAATGCAATCGGAAAACTGGCAGGAGCTATCTCCTGAACAATCATTTATTACAATATATATTACAGGCTGACAACATAGTCGCACTTCACGCTCAAACAATCGTTCACCACCAACAGCCACGCGCTAGCTCACAATGGCGATCTTTACACTGTCGCCCGCATGATCATTCACAATCACAACTTCACATCATCCCGCACATATCACAGTTAGTACATTCCTCGAATATCAATACACAACGTTCATCTCCATCTATCCGTCACAACCACTATCGTTCTATCGTTCTAGCGTTCTCTAGATCTCCCCACGTCCGTCCCTATTCGCTGCCTCACACACACTGCCTCTCTCCTCGTTGACCTTCCCACATCACGTGGCTCGGTTCACGGGCTTCTTGCCTGACCGTCCACTAGCCAAGCCGTGGTGTCTCTTACTGCCCTTTACCTCAGCCATGCTTACACTGACTCTCGCTTACATACCGGCACTTACATTCTTCCTTACACATGTCATATAAGACACTCGTTTGGGTTTGATTGCTGGTCGAAGATGATTCCTAAGACGATCTGTATACATATCACTGGCGAAAGTTTTCCCTCTTGGCATGTAGTGCTCTAAAATAACCCCTCATCCAACCCGAAAGAGTCAGCATAACCTTCCCTGCAGATTGCTGCGTGCGAAGCTGATTTTTTTTTTTTTTTAACGGGTAACAGAACACTGCTCCTCTTTGGTGGATGACAAAAGTGGGGCCCGCGCGCACGCACGCACGCACGCACGCACACACACACACACACACACACACACACACACACACACAGAGTGAATAATTGCATACACAACTAATCATCCGGCCAGTTTTACTCTGAAAATAGCTCAGTATTGCATGTCCCTTGCACGACGTTACCATCGACCCCAGGTTGATTTTCCTAGGCAGTGTTGCATTCAGTAGTTTGCTATTGCTCTCTGAACAAGAAGTCAACGTTTAGGTCCAATGAACCCACTATCAAGCCGCTGATATAAAATCCATATCTCAAAAAATAAAATCCTGCACTGTGATAATGTATCACTTTGTACCCTTTTGTTGGATATAACGGCCATGCTGTCACCCCTACCGTTATAAATTGGTTCGTCTGAATTTACATTTCATTCCGACGGTCTGCCCCTCTCGAGCTCTTCAATATCGGAACTAAAATTCTGAACTTAGCGGTGAACTCATCTCATCTTGTTCCTCTTATACCTTGCGGTGTTGAGGAAAAGTGTAAACAGCTGGAGAGTGCCCGTTTATGGGCTTCATGTATCGAGATTCCCATGGCCCTCTGCTATTCCCTCTGTCCATCGTTTACCTTGTCGCCCGTTTCTTCTGCTTCCATTTGGTCTGTACATCATTACTTGTTGCGGTATACTGTTACTAGTTGGTAGCTTAGTTACATAGCCAAACCATTTGACATTCTGCCTTATAATAAAATCTAGTGTTGCTATGGTGGTGAATAGTTTTATCAGTTGCTCCCATATAAGAAATTACTCGGCTCGTAGGTTAATTTTGGTCGTATCAATGTGTACTGTTTATTCGGAAGATTTCCATTAGCACAATGGCTAGCACGCTTGCCTGCCGGCCCGGTAGACATGAGTTCGAATTAGCATGTCTGCGGATGTAGAAATTTGATCTGTGCTCTCAGGTCAAGCCAGTCTCACATAGGAAACAGAATAATGTCTTGGGGAGTAAATGTGGTCGGCGTGATATTGACCTCGTGACCCCTGTAGTGCTGATTGGTCTATACAAATGTGGGACCCGATACGCCGCAAGGCGAGTCCTTAGTTCGAGTTAAGACCTGAGGCATGGTTGGGAGGTTATGTTGCTGACCTCTGGCACAGAAGTTATCGGGTTTCAATTCTCTCTCTCTCTCTCTCTTTTTTTTTTCTCTCTCTCTCGCTCTCTCTCTCTCTCTCTCTCTCTCTCTCTCTCTCTCTCTCTCTCTCTCTCTCTCTCTCTCTCTCTCTCTGTCGCAGTCTCTCAGTATGTCTGTCTTTCATCTTCACTGTCTTTCATCTTCACTCTCTTTTTCTCTCTCACTCTCTATGTCTCTCTCTCTCACTCACTCACACACTCCCTCTCAATTTCTCGTTCACACTTTCTCGATTTCTCTCTTTGTCTCTCTCGCTCTCTCTCTCTCTGTCTCTCTCTCGCGCGCTCTCTCTCTGTCTCTGTCTGTATGCCTCTCTCTCTGTTTGCCCCTCTCTCGCTCTCTCTCTCTCTGTATGCCTCTCTTTCTGTATGCCTCTCTCTTGCTCGCTCTCTCTCTGTATTCTTCTCTCTCTCTCTCTCTGCTTCCCCTCTCATGCTCGCATACGTAGTCAGATCAGGTACCTTGTCCTCTCGGATAAGTTTGGATAACAGAAGGCATCTGTTTCATGTTTTTTTTAAAGTTGCATATCCCTTACAGGACGTTGCAGTCAACACCACCATTTTTGAGCTGTTGTTGATGTTCTTAGCAAGATTACGCTCAGCAGTTTGCCATTGCTTTCTGAGCTCCGGCTCACATATCCCGTACGTAACCTACGCGACGCGATTCGCTGCCGAATCTCACGCAGCTGTGTTCCTTACGTGGATATACGGGATTACAGAGTAAGTAATTAACACCTTCGCCAGGGAGACTGGCTTGTTCTGCGCGTTAAATATCCCATGACACTTGTAAAGCGGAACTTTAGCTGCACTAATAAACTAGTTAGATAAGAAAGAAAACTTGTCTACGGGTAGACAGAGGCCGCTACCTTGGGTGGCATCTGGCTAGAGGAAGTCAGCCTTACTTTACATAAATGCACCCTCAAGTCGGGTACACTGATCTCTGAGGTGAATAACTGGGTATGACCCATCGAAAGAGGAGCTTGATAGAAGAGGAAGTTAAGTTCGTAGATGTGATCCATCGAGAGAGGAGCGTGATAGAAGAGGAAGTTAAGTCCGTGGGTGTGACCCATCGAGAGAGGAGCGTGATAGAAGAGGAAGTTGAGTTCGTAGATGTGATCCATCGAGAGAGAAGCGTAATAGAAGAGGAAGTTAAGTCCGTGTAAATAAATACATAAATTGTGGACCGCTTGTAATTATAATAGTAGCACATTAACAAGTTCTGTGCCAAACAAGAAGTAAGTTTCGACCTAACAAAAATGGATGGCGGAAAGAAGCGGGAAGTAGGGGTGTGTCAGGGTTATGACTTAACAGTTGTCTTCTGTTATCTTCTACTTCATCCGGAGAGTTTTTTCCGACGTGATTGCGTTGTGCCTGTTTATTGCAGAGATGCGTTCTTGCGCCGTTAGGCCGGCACATCCGACTTCTGCGGGCATTTGTTGACCAGGTTAACCTTCCCGGGGAAGTTGTCAATATCGTAGCAAACATGTTTTATTATAACGCAATGGCCATATTTCGGCGTTATATCAGCCAATTGCAGATAGGGGAAGTCGACTAAGACGATTACTCATCCCACGACACTTAATCAGTTAATAATTAAATGCATGCAGTTTTCAAGTGTTCCAACTATCATAGGGTAACTGCTGCCACACACTCAAACTGACAGCTGCTTTTGGCATTTCTAGGGTAAAATATCAAGGGGAATAGTTTCCTGTGATAACGCTAATAATGTGATGGCTTACTAGAATGTTAATTTGCAGTTCCAATCGTAAATTAGCAGACAAGACCTACCACACTTGTTAAAACAGGACACTCCAAAATTTTATACTCTGTAAATAATTTATCTATCAATATAGTGCTTGGAAAATGAAAGTAAATACCTTACTTTCATGTTCAAATATTACATCCGGGAAATGGACACATTTAAATGGACGTCTTTCTATCGGGGATGAAGTTTTCTCCCAGCCCAAAGTGAAGGTATATTTTTATTGACAACTTAATTTTCGTAATTGTCTAACTTCAAACAAGTTGAGGCCTGGTCTATTCTGACTCGCTAAATTTAAGTTCAGTTTTAATTTGTCGACGTGATTGAAAGACACAACGCGTTTAAATTGTCTCTCCCGCCAGCGGCTTAGTTCCAAGACTCGATCAGTTGTTCTTAAATGTTGACTTCTTGTCCAGGAAGCAATGGCAAACTATTGTACGGACAATTGCATAATAAAACACAAGCAGCCAATAGGGGCTGGATGTGATTGCAACATAAATTTATGTGTTTCTATCATAAGCCAGATGCCCTGCTTCTGTCGCTGTCATATGGCAGTTATCATCGTTTGCTCTCGACGGCTTCTATACGAGGCACGTCATGTACGATTTTGTTTTCTAAAACCAATAGCAAGCTGTAAAAAATATATATGTACAATTATTCTGGAAGATTTATGTGGTGCCAATGTTCCCCCTTCTTTGTAGACTGTCTTTTGTGTTGATTAAAAACCGCTAACCTCAATGCTGAGTCAAGAATGACAACACAGCACTCGGGAAATGACCTTCCCTTCCGCGCTCCTTCCTCATCTTCAGCAGCCAGCGAAGAGTCCCAATTCTTATGGCACCAGTCGCCTGACTTATTTATCCGCCCGGATCTTCTTCTGTGCACTGAACTTCGGAACCTCCGGCACTCCCCGCTGAACCTTTCTCTCCAGTCTGACCCCAATGTTAAACTCAAACAATATCATATATCTGTGAATTAAACGTGTATCTGTCGATTTCATTTTAGTTGAGGCTCTCAGCTGTTGTTTGCCGAATTAAACGTTTTGTACAGCTCAATCTACCATCTTTGTGGCTGCAAGAACAGTGGCTATTGATTGTTCTTGTAAGAGCTTTATTACGAACACGCTTTGTTTGTCAATTCCCGCAACCTGTCAACCTGACCTAGGTTCCTTGCAAGTCCAACAAATTGTTGGCCTTGAAGCTCAAAACAAGCTCTATAGATCATAACTATCTACCATTTCTTTCCCGCGATTGGTGCATTTATTTGTTTCGCCAACACGGGAGAGTGGAAGAACACCCGATATATCGCCGGCATGTTCGGAGTTCCATTCTCTTTCCAGTTTTCCCTTTTGGCGTCGTTCTAACTTGGTAATCTAGACAAATAATGGCGCTTATGAATGGATTTATTGATTGGGTTGGATTTGATTCAAGGAATGTTTCCATTGCAACTTGAAATAACTTATGATTGCACTCATTCTCTCCAGTTTAGGGTACATTATGAATACAATTTAACGCATGCTATCTATCACCTGTCAGTGTCTAGATCTATCTATCTATCTATCTATCTATCTATCTATCTATCTATCTATCTATCTATCTATCTATCTATCTATCTATCTATCTATCTATCTTTTCTATCTATCTTTTCTATCTATCTATCTATCTCTGTCTGTCTGTCTGTCTGTCTGTCTTGTCCGTCCGTTATCCGTCCTGACTTCCGCCCGTCCATCTGTCTGCCCGCCCAAACTACCGCACCCACCGCCCACATGCTCAAGGACAACTAGTACAGTCAACATTTTCGGAACTCATGTACGATATATCTACTTTAGCTAATTATAATTGCCACGTCAAAAATTATTTTCAGTGAGTCATGTATTATTGATTACATTATTGATTGCACATGTTCTGTCCCATTCGTTTACAAAGCTTATATTGTTTCTGTTGTTACCTGAGAGTGATGTATTAATGAAATAGTGTATGAGAGCAGAAAGATAAGAAGAGCACATATAAGAAGAATGTCAAACGGGATAAAGTTCGCTCGCTCGTTCGTTTATATGTCTATGTGTGCCTGTATGTGTGTTTGTGTGCCTGTATGTATGTTTGTGAGCTTCCGTGCGCTAGTGTGTGCATGTGTACATGTGAACTTACATGTGTGCTTACATGCGCGCGCATGTTTTTCCTTCATGTGTGTATATGTACATGCACTTTATTTGCGAGCGCGTGTGATTAGATTGCTTGCGTGTGCTTGTGTGTGTATGTGTGTGTGTTTGCATGCGTGTGTGTGTGCGTGTGTACTTTATGCTCGAATGTGTGCTTGCATATTTATGCGCTTACATGCGTGTATTATGCTTTCTTGTGTGCTCACATGCGTGTGCGTGTTTGTATCTGTTCTTGCATGCATGTATGCATGCTTGCCTCCACGTGTTTGTGCTAGCATATGTATGTGTGGGTGTGCAAATGGACGGACGGGATAGGTGGAATTTCCGTGTGTACAATACCGCGCGATATTATTTTCCCCGTCACCTTAAAATAACGAACAGTAAATATCAAGACAGCGAAGTAGAAAATCGTGTCCGATTGGCTCGAACGGGTTTGGTGTCTTATTGTCCTTCAGATTATGGCGGTATCATGTACGCATCATGTCCTTATGTAACAAAATGCGGACAATCAGGACATGGGATCAACCAGACCCCCATGTTTACAAGACCATTCTTCATAACACGAAGGAAGAGACTCGTTACATTTTTGTGACAATATTGTTTTCATTCGCTAGCTTTGAACTCCAGTGTTGTCCACGCTGGACTGGTTTTTGCGTGTGGGCCAGCTTGTTTTTTTAATTACCATTATCCCTCGCATCAGAAGAACCCACTCCGACTTTTGAGGTACTTGTAATGTATGTTCCCAAGTTAAGGACGAGAAGTGAACGTTGAAGTCTAATTTACTGGTGTTAGGGTTTAACCCCCAACCAGACTATCAGCGCGCCGGAATCAACAAACGAAGAAATGGAATGGAGAAATTAGCCTAAAGTGGGGAGTATAGTAGGCAGGGGATGAGAGAGAGAGAGAGAGAGAGAGAGAGAGAGAGAGAGAGAGAGATTTGGAAACCTTACCAGCTGTGCAACAAATAGTAATATAAGCAACACCAACAGTATCAAAGGACTTAGAGGATTAGAGAGTCGTGATCGCCGAAGCCTGCTCCAGACTAGGCACTTGAGGAAGAAGCAGGAGATACGAAGATCTTGTCACACATAATTAAAGTAGGACTGTGGGGTGGAGCCCATTCTTGCCACATGCGATCAGGACAGGACTGTTGTCAAACCCAATCTTGACACTGATCAGAGTAGCGCTGTGTTGTTACACCAAGTATTGTCACACGTGATCAGAATAGGACTGTGTTATGAAAGCCAGTCTTGTTATCAGAACAGGACTGTATTCAAATCAATCTTATAACCAGAACATGGCTATTAAAAATTTAAAAAAAAAAACAATCTATAACCAGACCAGGACTGTATTATAAAAACCTATCTTGTAATCAGAACAGGACTTGGTTAAAAATCCAATCTTATAACCAGAACTGTGTTATAAAAACTGATCTTGTAATCAGAATAGGACTGTATTATACAAACGTATCTTGTAATCAGCCGGTCTCCCTGGCCAAGGGTTTAAGGATGTTGTTCGTAATCTTATATACTCTCGTACGAAACACAGCTGCGCAACATTCGGCAGCAGATCGCGTCGCGTTGGTTTCTTACGGAGGGTATGTGAGCCGGTCGTTAATAAAGCAGTGGCAAACTACCGAACGTAAAACTTGCCAAGACATCAACAGCAACTGAAAAATGCTGGTGTTGATTGCAGTTTCCTGTAAAAGAAATGCGAAAAAAAAAAAATAAAAAATCTTCTAATCAGAACAGAGCTGTTTTATAAAAACCATTCTTGTAATCATAACAGGACTCTGATATTAAAAACCAGTCTCGCAATCAGAAACGACTGTGTTGTGAAAACCAAATGTTGACACATGTGATCAGAATATGCCCCCCCCCCCCCCCCCCCCCCTCGTTTCCATCCTGTTTTCAGGATATTGCGATCAACATCAGCATCTTTCAGCTGTATGTTGATTCCTAGGCTAGATTACGCTCATCAGCACGCCACGACTTTCTGAGCGACCGGCTCCATACTCTCATAAGTAACTGATGCGACTCGAACCACTTCTAATTCTCGTGCGCTCATGTCAACCACGAGAGTATTCGGGATTAACAGAGAAAGCTGCTAACTCCTCGTCCAGGGAGCCGGCTCGATCAGAATATAACTGTTTAATAAAACTGAATCTTGACATGCGTGATCAGACAATATATTGTGTTATGACACACTGTCCTCTCATTTTGTTTTATGACACCCAATCTTCTCACACTTGATCAGAATATAATTGTGTTATGAAACCCAGTATTATCACACGTGATCAGAATAGAATTGTGTTATGAAACCCAGTATTATCACACGTGATCAGAATAGAATTATGTTATGAACCCCAGTTTTTTCATACGAGATCAAATAAGACTGTGTTATGAAACCCAGTATTGCCACACGAGATCAAATAGGACTGTGTTATGAAACCTAATCTCACACGTGATCACATGGGACTGTGTTATGAAACCCAGTTTTTTCACACGTGATCAAATAGGACTGTTTAAAACCCAGTATTGTCACACGAGATCAAATAGGACTGTTTGAAACCCAGTATTGTCACACGAGATCAAATAGGACTGTTTTATGAAACCCACAAGAGAGGGGATGGCCGCTTAATATTAAAGTTGAAGGTTATTGCGACAGAGGAAAGAGAGAGAGAGAGAGAGATGTGGGGTGGGGGGGGGGGGGGGGGGGGGGGGGGGGGGGGGAGAGAAATCCTATCAGACTTGGCAATTACACTGGATAAGTCAATTCCAAAATAAATGGTCCTCAAAAAATAGCAACTGGTTCCACAGAGAAAGGAACTAATTGTATTACTTCAACACGTGTGCTTCAACTAAAGGACGCTCTCTCTCTCTCTCTCTCTCTCTCTCTCTCTCTCTCTCTCTCTCTCTCTCTCTCTCTCTCTCTCTCTCTCTCTCTCTCAAACCCTATGAAAATAATGTCCGTTCTTTCGTTCCTCCTCTTTCTCTCTCTGTCTTTGTCCCACCCTCTAACCCTTGGAAAATGAAGTTAGTTCACTCGTTCTTTTTCGCGCCCTTCTCTCCCCCCTCTCTCTGTTTCCCTCTCTCGCTTGCTCGGCCTCTGTCACCCAGTGAAAATAAAATTCGTTTGTTGTGTTCTATCTCTCCATGTCCCGTTCTCTCTCTCTCTCTCTCTCTCTCTCTCTCTCTCTCTCTCTCTCTCTCTCTCTCTCTCTCCTCTCTCTCTCTCTCTCTCTCTCTCTCTCTCCTCTCTCGAATAACAGTGGTCTGCAAGATCTGACATATTGCTCATCCAATGAGATTTGAACACAATAATATAGGCGTAGCACCATATTTCCAATATACCAGGCGCAGTTTGATGAAAACTGTGTGTGGATAGACAGATTGATAGATGGATGGATGGGGGAGGGGGAAGAGAGAGAGAGAGAGGCTTATATTCGCACAGGCCACATAAATTCTCAACTGGTGATTAGATTCGTGGAGTTGGGCACGACTGGCGTGCTAGCGGTCATATTATATTAACCCGGCAACATTACAACACACACACGCGCGCGCACGCACGCACACACACACACACACACACACACACATTTTTTTTATAGTTTTCATTTCGGGGAAAACATATTCCCTAGAGCATTCAAGTTTTTGCCTTACCCCATGCCTTATCCCTTATCTCACAACCCCCCAACCCGAACATTTTAACTCTATCGATGCGTATTGGAAAACCGCATGTGTACCAGGTGAGTAAATTGACAGCTTTGACCGATTATCGGCAGCGGTGATTTATCATCGCTGGCCGATTCGACTACTGAAGGGTGAATCAGTTTACTGTAATGCTTATATATGAACAGCAGCCGCATACCACAGTGGTTAGGGCGTTACTTTACCAAAAACATTGGTCAGGGTTAAGTCCCCAGCAGTGGTAGTTTTTTTTTTTTTTTTTTTCTTAAATCTCCAACTAGTACCTCTTTTGGGTCGATCTAATTTCATAATATGGCTGCCCGATCATTTTCAAAACGTTTTCCATGAATTTTCTATCACAATCCCAACATCCCCAGGTTGGAGTCAGCCCCAGGTAGTTTGGGGGCAGGTTTCTTCGTTTGTTTGTTTGTTTTCACAAGGGTGTGAGCATGGGGCCGTTTAGAAGACAATTGCAAACTTGTTCTTATTATCCAAGGCGTTTGGCGTTGGTGGTCATGTCTGTTCACATTTTTCTGTTTCGTGTACTGCCAACCATTTCTAAAACGGGATAACTGAGCCGGCCGCTCAGAAAGCAGTGGCAAACTACTGAGC
Source organism: Cepaea nemoralis (assembly GCA_014155875.1). Taxonomy (NCBI): domain Eukaryota; kingdom Metazoa; phylum Mollusca; class Gastropoda; order Stylommatophora; family Helicidae; genus Cepaea; species Cepaea nemoralis. The sequence goes on along the minus strand of JACEFZ010015314.1, from coordinate 324,793 downwards.
GTAATCTTGCCAAGAAATCAACAAACAGATGAAAGATGCTGCTGTTGACAGCGATGTTATGTAAAAGGATATGCGAATTTTTTTTTTTTAATTGAATAGAAAATCACAAACATGGGGTTGACTTAACAGTCAGGGAATGAAGGTGGTTAGGCTAGGGTCTGCCATCCTCGTTAAGGTGAGACCTAGAATAAGTGACGACCTAGCAGTTTAGACACACTAACGTCAGTTCTTGCCACGGGATTTACCTTTATCTTTGTAAAGAAAATGGGGGTCGCCGTGGTTTTGAGGCAGGACTTATGGCTGTTAACCTGACGTGTCGGGTTTGATTCCAGCTATGGACAGATTATTTAGAAGATGCTTTTATGCACCCGGTGACCTTTGGGTAGTATACTGACAGCTTAGCTTCTCTAGCAGATGCGAAAGATGAGATGTCCTTGCAGTGTATTGAATGACTTGCCTTCTTAGATACGGGTGAAACATGAGATGACAGGGTATTAGATTGTATGCCTTGCTTTAGCTAACAGAGTTGAAACTGAGATGGTCAAGTAGTAGATTGTATGTCTTGCCTTAGCTGTCAGTGGTGAAACATGAGCTGGTCCGGTAGTAGATTGCATGCCTTGCCATAGCTGATAGTGGTGATTTATTGATTGATTGATTGATTTAAGAACCGACATCACAGCATTCGGGGCATTCCCACAAGCGCTCCGTCCCCATCCTCAGAAGCCAGCGAAGAGTTCCAACCCCAATAGTACCAGTAGCAATCTGATTATATGTGCGTCTCACCTTTCCTCTAAGCGTCGAGCATCGGCCAGATCCCCTCATCACTCCACGCTGTCGCATTCTTGCCAGACCATGGTGATCCATTTGCTCCTCCGTGGTGTACACGTGCTCTCACAAGGCCGCAACCTCTCTCTGAAGCTGATAGTGGTGAAACGTAGATGGTCGGGTAGTAGATCGAATGCCTTGCCTTAGCTCAGTGGCAAAAGATGAGCTGGTCCGGTATTAGATTGGATGCCTTGCCTTAGCTGACAGTGGTGAAACACGAGATGGTCCGGTAGTAGACTGGGCGCCTTGCCTTTTCAGACCAGGGCGAAGCATATAACGCGGTGTGATGGTAGATTGGAAACCTTGAGATTGTTGCATCTGGTTTGTCCTACCAGTGTACCTGAACAATGTTGAAACAGCAACAAAGGATTTAGAATATGTTTGCATGTAACCCTGGTAATATTAAACAAATCACTGGAGTCCGTGGGGAGCGGCTGGCCGAGTGACTAGCGCGCCGGATCCTCCTTCGGGAGACCCGGGTTGGAATCATCGGTAAGGTGTGGAGGTTTTTTTTTTTCTGTCGGGGGCAAAAAGAAATCTCTCTAACCTGCACAGTTAGTGGCGACTGCACTAGCCAGGCGGCCTTAATTCCTCAGGCTGAAGGCCCCCCCTTCCCCCCCCCCCCCGCGCCAGCCTGCCATACACCGCAAGGTACTATATAGGCAGTAAATGACGGAAATGACAGTGACCGGAGTCCGTCTACATTTGAGGATAGAAGATTATAAAAACGGCTATGAATTAAAATAGTTCTTTAACTGATTTAGTGTCATGGGATGATTAATCGTCTTAAGCTCTTCCCGTATCTGCCATGGGCATTTGTTTGCCCTAAGCACCCCCTTTTAATTTGATTGCTTCACACCTGTCCAGTACAAACGGGGCTTAGTACGGACCTTGTTTGACCGTGCTAGAAAGATATGCACCCAGGACACACTGACAGAGGAATTTGAAACTCTGAAGAATGTCTTAAACCTAAATGGGTACTCCACAGGATTTATAAAGCGCCACTGCCAACAGCCCAAACCCAAAGCAGACGTAACTACAGTCCCTAAACTCAAGGTATTCATCCAGCTAACCTTACGAGGGGATGACGTAATGCAACGTCTACAAGACCGGCTTACTACAGCAGTAGGCCGAACATTCTGTGCTGCAACTCCAGTCATTAGATATAAAACCGTTCCGATTCCTACACCAACAGTCAAAGAGCCTGTTCCTCTGTACGCCACAAACAATTGTATTTACCAATTCACATGTAGATGCCAGGCCGTTTACATTGGTAGAGCAGAGAGACAGCTTAACAAACGGGTGTCAGAACACATACCTCAATGGGTCAACAAGATACAACACACAGGAGATGCTAGCCTCGTGGGGCCGACACACCGGAAGCCCCCTGCGTCTTCAGTTGGTAGGCACATTATCGACAGTGGCCATGTGGTGGACAGAGACACTGCCTTTCGCGTGTTGTTTAACACACAAAATATTCGCTTGTTAAAGTTTGCAGAAGCAATTATGATCTATCAACGCAAGCCAGAATTGTGCAAACATAAAGACATGTTAGTCAGCTTAAAATTACCGTGGTAGATAAGTGACATTACTGTACGAATATGTGTATATTTCAACTTGATGGATTTATCTAGTTAATTCACGTAAGTTGTGTGATTTCTGCAGTATGTACCTGACGAGATGCAGCGAAATATGCCAGGCAATAAATCGTGCAATCTATTGTTTGTGTCTTCGTTATTCAAATTCACTACGGGAAAACATTGTTTTGAACACCCCACCCCTACTTCCTATATTTCACCACCCATTGATGCTTGGTCCAAAACTACTCTTTGTTTGGCACCGAATATGTCAAACCTTATATCTGTCTGTCCATTCCGCCTGTCTGTTTTTCTGTCTATCTATCAGTCTATGTCCCTGTCTGTCCACCTATCTGCCTGTCTGTTTATCTGACCGTCCGACCGACGGCCTACCAGCCTATCATAAAAACCGTTCCGTGAGGATATCTGTCGCTAAACCTGATTGCCGCTAATTTTCAGCAACTAAAACCAATGAGAAAAAAGCATTTATATTTCGATTCATCCGCCTGTCAGATTATTTACGTGTATATAAACAAGAACCAGATTTTTATGGATTATCTGCGTGCTCGCTAAAAACGGACACACCTCGCTGATATCGATATCACGTACAAGTAATCAATTTCATTACATTAAACGCCAATCTGGCACAGGAAGTGTGTACACTTGCATGCCCGGTGACTAATGTCTTTGTTTTCGATATACATTTCTTAGTCACTTTTCTATTACATTGTAATGAGAGCGATGTTTTTGCAAAGGATTGCTGTGTGATGATGATGATGTGGTCGTATAATTCGTCTCTGCCTTTTCTTTATTTTTCTGACTTATCATTGTAAGCTGTATCTTTCTGCTTTGTGTCTGTGCCTATGTGTGTAACAGACAAACCGAGAAACATTCAATAGCAGTGGAAATGTAATTTTTGAGGAAAATGGAAAGATTGCCAATGACGGATAGAAACACGAATGAGCTAGCCATTCAATTCAGAAACAAAATATATTTTTAAGAAAACTTGTAAACTGAGTAGATACTTTATATGCCGCCAGTTAAAATTTTTCAGGCACTTTGTAAAACTTAGTGACAACTGGCGGAATGAATGGGGGAAAAGGCAAGGTGGAGGTTAAGAAATAAATACCTTGATGGCTTGGCCGAATAGCATAATCAGGCAGAGAGACAGAATGATAGAAACAGTGATGTACGGAAAGACAGACACGTAAACAGGATAGTATATTATTATAGTACACTCGGAGAGGGAATGGGCAGCCGTATGTGGATTTCTTGTTCCGTGACATGCCATGCCTCTGAAGTTGTCATCATAGTATCCCCACGACGCAGATCGGATTACGGGTTAAGGAGGTTTTATGTAAGTCCATGATTGAGAGATAAATTTGAACACTTAGTGATAGCTAACAAACATGATGGGAAAAGTGCACGGAGAAGACAAAGAGATGAATATCTAGATGTTCGGACAAGTGGTACATTCGGGAAGAGAACACCAGACCTAATTCAAGAGTCTGGTGATTGTGTGAGATTGTGGCACATGGTGATGTCGACACAGAGAGAGACGGGGAGAGAAAAACGAACTTTCAAAGGGTCGCTAATGGGCAAACAGCATGTATTACATTTGGTCTTTCCAACCGCACATCTTTCGCACATCAATGATCTTATTGTGCATGTACATTCATGATATATGCATGTTACATACTCATGTGAGAGAGCGAGAGAGAGAGAGTAATGTTTTCACAATTGTTCCTTTATTTTCATATAGATATAATGCATGTTTAAAATGAACAGAATTTCGAAATATTGTTATCAAGTTTCTGTTTGTTACGAGAGGGAAAATGTACAGATGCATGTACCTTGTGAATAAATGATTGGTTAAATTAGATAACAAACGCCTGTAAATGACATTAAGTCAGGTAACATGCATTAGTACTGTAGTCGTAAATGCAGTATGGACTGGACTCAACATTATGTACACACTTTCCCATTATAGTGGTCAATTCCACTACATTTATCTCTCTCTCTCTCTCTCTCTCTCTCTCTCTCTCTCTCTCTCTCTCCTCTCTCCTCTCTCTCTCTCTTTCCCTTTCTCCTATCTCTCCATATCGATCCATTAATCTCCCACTCTCCCCCCCCCCTCTCTCTCCCTCTCTCTGCTTGCGTGCCTTATATTCCTACGTGCATTTATCTCCTTCTCCCCCACAGCCCTTCCCCTCGATTTCTCTCCACTTGCCTGCCTCTCCCTCTTCTCTTTTCTCCCTGCTCGGCTACATGTCTATCTGTTTGTTGTCCGTCTCCTTTTCAGCTTGTCCTCCGTCTATTTTTCTGTCTATCCTCTCTTTTCTCTCTCACAGCCTGACTGGCTGTATTTCCGCCTATTTGTTTTTCTGTCTGTCTGTTTGTCTGTCTATCTGTCTGTTTACCTATCTGGGCGTGTGTCTGTCGTTCCGTCTATCCCTTTGTCTGTGCTTCTGTCTGTTGTTCTGCCTGCCCGTCTGCCATTACTGTCTCTCTCTTCCTTTGTCTCTCTCTCTCTCTCTCTCTCTCTCTCTCTCTCTCTCTCTCTTCTCTCTCTTCTCTCTCTCTCGTCTGTCTCTATTGTTTCTCACTCTTTCTGTGTATCTGCGTATTTGTCTGTTTTCCTTTCCTTCAATATCTTTTTGTCTATCTGTCTGTCCTACCTGTCCATATGCCTATCTGTCTGTCTTTCCTTCTATCTATTTTTGTATGTCTGTCTGTCCTACCTGCCCGTGTGCCTATCTGTCTGTCTACCTTCTATCGCGTTTTGTCTCTATCGGGCTGAGAGAGAGAGAGAGAGAGAGAGAGAGAGAGAGAGAGAGAGAGGTGGGGAGCATATGTGTTTATTTCCTCTGTATATGTCCAACGTTCATATATAGTTTTATATTAGTGTTTATATATAGTTCATTATAGTGTTTACTGTTGCATACATTTAATATGCATATTAGAGCAGCTATAAGAATACTTTGTGTATGAAAGGCGACTCTCTTTCTCTCTCCCTCCTCCCTCTGCTTCTCTGCTTCTCTGCTCCCTCTCTTCTCTCTTCTCTCCTTCTCTCTGTCTCTCCATTCTCCTCCCATTCATTCTCCTCTTTCTCTCTCTGCTCCATCTCTTCTCTTCTCTCTCTCTCTCTCTCTCTCTCTCTCTCTCTCTCTATCTCTCTCTCTCTCGCTCGCCCCCTCCCTGTCTTAGTGTGACGTAACGTTTCACGATCTCCTGGTGTGATCTCTGGTACCTATGTCTCGCTGTACGTTTGCTGTCTAGCCAGCACGCCAGTGTCTGGGTCATTAATACACGTTCTTGTCTGCAGCCTACATGCTGTCCAGCCTGCTGCCCAGCCACCCAACCGTCCAGTCATCAATTGCTTCTGTAGACAATCGAGTGTTCCCCCGATTAACAGCTCGTCCATCTACCGCCTGTCTGCCTGTCGGTTTATTTCTGTGGGTCTGTCTCTCGGTCTCTTTTATTTATTGCTCCGGTGCCTGACTGTTTTGTTCGGTTATGCTGTCTGCTTGTTAGGTTGTCTATTCTATTTATTACTAGACTGTCTCGTTATGTCTTGTTAAATGTCTCGTTATGTCTTTATATCGTTTCATCTTTCTTGTCTCGTTATGTCTGTGTATGTTTTTGTCCGCTTGTCTCGTTATGTCTGTGCATGTTTTTGTCCACTTACCTCGTTATGTCTGCGTGTGTTTTTTCTCTGTCTCTTCATGTATGTATGTATGTATTTATGTCTGTCTCTGTATGTCCATATGTCCTTTTGTCTCCATTGTCTCTTTGTCTATAGGTCTTTTAGTTCTCTTGTATCTTTGTCTATATGCGTCTTTGTCCGTTTGTATCTTGATATCTATATATGTCCTTATCCGCTTGTCTCTTTATGTATGTCTTTTTGTTCTCTTGTTCCTTTATGTCTATATGTTTTTGTTCTCTTGTCTCTTTATGCCTGTTTGTTTTTGTTCTCTTGTCTCATGTCAATATGTTTTTATTCTCTTGCCTCTTTATGTCTGTAAGTTTTTGTATTCTTGTCGCCTTATGCAGTAACCTTACGGTCTACTCTGTACGAATTCCAACTGCGGGGGGATTTTTAATTTGCACAACTTGCACATAGGACCTCCTGGTTTTTCGCCCTTATATGAGGCGGCTAGATATCACTACTGCTCAAGAGATTAGGGGGTCGTGCAGTACCATTAGATTCCATTGATTTTTGGGGAAATTCCCTATACCGGGATCGAAGCCGGTACGTTATGAGCCCTATAAGAAGCATATGGATTATAATCTATTTGTGATATTTCGGTTTTCTGAAGTTTTTTTTTTTTTTTTTTTCTTCTCTTTCATTGCTGAAGACTTTGTTTTTTTTTGTTTCGAAACCTTCACTGTATCTTTGTGTGTCTTTCTTTTCGTCGAATTTCCTTTTTATAAGGTATGTTCGTTCATTGGCTTTCTGTGTGTGGCTGGCCGTTTACCTCTTCCTCCTATTGCCTGCCTGCCTGCCTGCCTGCCTGGCCGTTTACCTCTTCCTCCTACTGTCTGCCTGGCTGTAGCAGAATGACCCGACAACATTGATCGGATCCATCGCTGGCAATAGCAAAGTTGTATCGCTTTTAGCAAGAGGTTTGAATGTAAGCTGAGCTCATAGCAAAAAATGCACCACAGTTGTTCTCTGACAAAGGGGAGGCAAGAGCTGTTCATTGTTTGTGACAATCTCACATCAGCAACATGCATCGGTTATCTCCACCCAGCTTGACCTATGCTTGACCTATATTGTGTCATATATCATTTCCAGGCTGTGTAGTTCCAGCATTGTGCTGGAGGCATTGAGAAGTTAATGTGTTATTACCACAGCTGACTGGCTTATTCTGTCATTGATCCCCCTGGTCTTTTTTATTCACATGTAAGCTTATCTTTAGTTCATCCTACTCTTTTGTGGGCTCTTATTTTTTCAACTCTTGGTGTGTTCTTTTATCCAAATTTCTGCCTGTATTGTGTTTCTTCCTGTCATTCACTTAGTAAGTTATTTGTTGGCACATTTGTATAATAATCGTGTGTATTGTCCGCAGTGCCGGGAAGAGGCTAATGATAGTAGAATATTATATACAACTATAGGACAGAGACATCAACATTCTTTGGTCATATAATATGAGAAGAGAGGCATTGGAAAACATCACGATGACTGGAAAGATCATTGGGGAAAATAGCAGCGGCAGAGAAACGATGCTGGATGGACTGAGGTGGTGGCATGGGAGGATATCACCAGAAGACCTAATACAGAACACCAACGACTGGGGTTTGTAGAGAGACATGAATGCCTACGCTAAATGACAGGACACATGATGATTGTCTACATTTATTGTCTGTGACGTCCATACCTGATTTGAGAATATCCTACTGTTATTTTTGGGAGGATACTGGGACACTTGTGCAACAAAGATAATCATGTATTGATCAAGTCATCTTCTACCCGTGGACATGGAGGGGGGATAAGACCTCAGGCTATAGTTTAGCCATCCATAAGTGCCTTGCCCTAAGCAGAACTTTCCGCCTCAAATCATCATCATCATCATCAAGTAACGGGTCCTTTACAGAACGACATTCTTATTGTGGTCCACCGAACAGCTTCTTGTCTCTGGCCATTTCTCCTGCCTCATGCACTATCATGTCCCAAGATTCTGTCATGACCTGTGTCCATCTTCAGCTGGTTGATCCCTGTCTCTTCCAGGAGCCATGTCTTCCATCAGTGTTCTGTCCAAGCTACTCTTGACGTTTAATATGGCCAAAATATCCTAGTTTTTCTAAACATTTGTCCCAAATATAAACCAGATGTCACGCCGCAGATGCTCTCATGTGTAAATTTATCTATCACATCTTGAATCCAACTTTGTGTGGTCTTCCTCTTCTCCACTTCCCTGGTACACTTCCCTCTATAATTATTTTTTCCAGACATGGTCTTTTTGCATGCCCAAAATATTTCATTTTCTTAAGTTTTATTTGTCTTACTATTCCAATATTCTTTATTACTGGGTTCTTGTTAGTTGAATCTGCTTGTTGTCTTTCTAGAACAATAAATTTTAAATATTCTTCTATACCACTTATATTCAAAGTGTGATTCAAAGTCTCATACGTGCTTTTCAGCTAGTTTGTTAAATATCCAAGTTTCACACCTGTTTGTTGCCACAAGAAATGTGCATACTCTTAGTATCCTGACTTTTATTTCTCTAAGGGAGACTCCGTGGTGATGTGGTCAAGCCGTTTGACTCGGGATCTGCGGAAGGAGACAGAGCCATATGGGATAAAAACCCGGTGCAATGAAGTCGACTCTGTTGACTTTTAAGCGACTTTTTTTTACTGCTGTAAACATTCCAGTTTGTAAAGGTTTGGTGTTGCAGAGCAATTTTGTTGTTCTTTAATTTGTGTCACACATTTCTGTGCCCAACAGCAGTGAATCTAGATATTCAAAACCTCATATGTTGTGTAATTCTCTCCATTGATAAAATATTTGCTTCCTGATCGCCCGCAGCTGTGTTTCGACCGCGGTATGTAGGATTACGAACTGTCGTCCGTAACGCCTTCATCCATGGAGCTGCTGTGAACTCACGGTAGCAAATCTCAGCACCCATGATATGAATAAACATTCTGCTTCACTGTCATAGACTCTCTCTCTCTCTCTCTCTCTCTCTCTCTCCTCTCTCCTCTCATCTCTCTCTCTCTCTCTCATCTCTCTCTCTCTCTCTCTCTCACTCTCTACTCTTCTACCCATCGACACACACATCTCACTGAGAGAGAGGAGATGAGATAGAGAGAGAGGAGAGTCTCTCAACATCCCAATCACAGGTAATACAGAAGCACTTCCTGTTAGCCACACATGCAATTTCTCACTGCATCACTCCTGTCATACACTTCTTGTTCTGATGGCATCTTCTGCCTTTCCCGCCATGAAACACCTAAATGTAAAGACACGCATGACACCTCTGCTCTGTGTGGAGCTTAGGTAAAATAAAACCATCCTCAGCTCGATCCAGAGACTGTGAGTCAGCTAACAGATGAAAGCAGGAATAAATCAATGTGGCAAATCTATCTATTGATTCTGTGGCATGGAGTGCTAGGAATCCAGGATCAGCATGATCACTCATCTTCTTTATCAGCAGGGTCCTCCTGTCTTTACACTCACACATAATTTTATGTTGATGAAGTTTAGTTTAATGTAGTCAACGGATCAACATCACGGCACACAGGTGTAACCCATAATTGCTCCGTTCTACTCCCTTTTCAAGCCTGAGTCCGGAGAATCTCAGCTCAGTGCACAAACTCTGTAGCACCGTTGAGGATCCTGAAATACTTTGGGTAGATTTTTAACTCAAATTTTGCCTGGGCAGTGCTGTTAGGCTACTCTTTTTTGATTTCCAACTGCCAAGGGATTTTTTACATGCTTAACAATACACACAGGCGTCCGATCTCACTACCCAGAGACCAGGGACATTTTATTACTAGAAGTCCACGTGAAAAAAAACCAGCCCTCATCGAGGCTTGAACCCGGGACCACCAGCACTCGGGACCACCCGGCAGACACAATCCCTCGAGAACCCCCGGCAGACACCATCTCTCGAGACCACTCAGCCCTCTATGTTGATGAAGTGTACATATTTACACTTGCACACTTAACCTCTGGCAATATTATTGTTCAGGTCTTGTTTCAAGGTTGGGTTTTCAATTTATTGTCCACATCATAATTCTTACTGGCTGTAGGCAGAGTTTTGGAGTCAGGATTTGGGGTTGGTGCAACTGCAGGTAATTTGGAAGCAGACTGCCTTGCGCTGGTTTTCATACAATGGTATGAGTGTTGATCAAAGCAATAGCAAACTATTAAACGTAAACTTGCCAAGAAATCACACACTGCCCAGAAAAAAATTGGGGTTGATGATGTCCTGTTAAAGATATACAACTAACTATAGGGTTGTTTGAAGGGGATCATAGTGGCAGTAGGCAGGTTTTCTGGAAAAGTTGTGTCAACAGTCAAGTTGTGAGCATAATTATAGAGTCAACAATTAGATTTTGTATAGGGTTGGGAAGTCAGGGGTCAGGTTATGGGCACATATGTGAAGTCAGTATTAGGGTTTTGGGTAGGGTTGGGAAGTTGGGGATCAAGTTTTGGACACAGTTGTGTCAGTAGCAGGGTTTTGGGTAGGGTCGGGTCAGGTTGTGGGCACACTTGTAAAGTGAATAGTAGGGTTTTGGACAGGGTTGTAGTCTGGAATCAAGTGTTTGGCCATGTACAGTCAGTATTTGGGCAGTTTTGTTGAGTCAGTATCAGGTCTTTAACAGATTTCTATAATTAGGGATCAGATGTTAGACAATTGTAGGATCATTTTGTTTAAGAAAGGATCATTTCATTGCACATGGTTATCTCCAATTAAGTGCACCAAAGTTTCCTCCCCTAGATCACACAAGGAGAATCTCAGTACAGTTCATGGCCTTGTTGAACCACTGAGGGAGGACCCTAATGTGAGGAACAGAATCATGCATGCCTTTGATTGTTTTGGGTAGCTTTTCTAATTTAGACAATGTTCCTGGGCAAATGCCTGCTTGGCCTACTTTTTCGGATTCCCAATGCAGAGGGATTTTTACTGTGTGCAACATGCACACAGGTTCTTCACCCTTGCCTAGGAATGCTAGGCATCCAATCCACTACCACAGGATCAAGAAGTATTGCCATGTAGCAGATGGGATCACCATTTGAGCCTTTCCATCTTGTACAGGCGAAAGTCATAACCACTGAAACCGAACTTGCACAACACGACACGGAGATGGTATTTTCACAGTCTACTACGACTACATTTGACATATCGATAACACAACCAGTTGCTCCACAGAAAAGTCACAAATATACCTAAAAATATCTACACATTCTATTCTACAAGAGCAGCGTAATTTTAGCCGTGCTATAGTAACAAGAACCATGTCCAAAGTTGACACTAGCTCCAGTCTAACTGATCTATGATGACGTTTTGCACTTGCACCAAAACTTCTTGCACACTTTTCATGCTTTTGTAACCAATACCGTGCAAAGTGTGTTTTACAATCCTCTCGCTTGTCACAGGACTGTGCAAGACTCTAAGCTACCTGTACTCAATAACCCATAGCCTGACCCAGGTCTATGGCAAGTATACCATCATTTGTATTATTTAAAAACAAATCCAAACAGCCAACACAGTGAAACTAGGACAGGGTTGTAGAATCAGCACTCTGGTTTGGTTAGATAGTGAACAAAGGCAGCTTTCGTGATGGGTTGTAAAATTAGTTGTTGGGCATGGTTTTGGAAGCAGGAATCATTTTCTGAACAGTAGTGTGTTAGGTTTTGGGCTAGTTTAGGATGTCAGGTATTGAGAGTATGGATTGATGAGTCCGGGTGTGGGCAGGGCATGCATGTTTGGATCTTGAGGTGGATAGATGATTTGTTATGATATCACAATTTATACCAATGGGCCCACATGTACAGTCTTCCTTCTTCATATTTATTGGCATCTTGCTCCCTTTATAGACGATGGATTGTAAAATAGAGTTACATTTCTTCATAGCACAAAGACTGGGCTGAATTTAGAGACCATGTCTTGTCTTGCAACATGATCTTTCTCTCAGCCTGCCTAGTTTACTTCAGAGGAAAGCTAACACCAATACGTGTGGAACAAGACAAGCTGCAGAAGCTGCCAGATCAGCAAAACAATGATCTAACTGTTCGCCTGTCGAAGCTTCCATCTTAGACCAGTTGCCTACCAAAGGTTAGGGCTGGTTTGCCCTGCCATGACATTTAGTCTTTAGGTTGCATTTCCTCACACTAGGGTAAGGCTTGCACCCTCCCAGTTGCACTCCTCCGTCTGAAGCCTTTGGCACAGTGTGGAGTTTTGAGTTTGGTGAGCGCTGCCCAAGATTTGGCACTAACAGAAGCAGATTGTACCGTCTACTGTCATACAGTAGCTCAGTCATATCTGACTCAGAACTGATATTCATTCTTCATGTTAGGGGAGAAATTTTTTGATTGTTCTTTATCTGTTCTTCTTCTTCTTCTTCTGCGTTCATCCGGATTTTTTTTCCGGATGTGACTGCGCTGTGCCTGTTTACAGCAGAGCTGCGTTCTTGCGCCGTTAGGCCGACACATCCGACTTCTGCAGCTTTATCTGTTCAATCTGTTTATACTATTCTGATCCCGAAGTACCAGGTTCAACCCCTACACTGGTCAAATGGACTAAAATGTTGACTTCTTGTCCTTGATTTGGGGATGCAAACTACAAGTACCTCAGAAGTTGGAGTGGGTTCGCTTGATAGTGAGGGACACTGTTAATAGAGAAAGTTAATTCACAAGCGAAAACTAGTCCAGTGCACTAGAAATAGTAGCACCTGTGAGGTCTACGCTTGAGTTCAAAGCAAAAACAAATCTATTTTGTGATATAAATATACAGATACATGCATTTTTATAGCGGGTGGCTTTAATGTCCACCTTCATGTTGGTCAGCCTTTGCGTCTACGAGGAACTGTGCCATGAGAAAGGAGAAATGTCTATGGATAAAATACTTAAAGCTGTTCTTTACCAATTAAAATACTGTAATTACTGCCTATGGTACCTTTGCCGGTCTCTCTGGCGAAGGGGTTAAGGACGCTGTTCGTAATCCTGTATACTCAGGTACGAAACACAGCTGCGCAAGATCCGGCAGCAGATCACGTCACATTGGTTTCTTACGGAAGAATATGTGAGCCGGTCGTTCAGAAAACAATGGCAAACTACTGAAAGTAAAATTTGCCAAGACATCAACAGCAGCTGAAAAATGCTCGTGATGACTGCAATGTCTTATAAATAGGATATGGAAAACCACAGAAGTCGGATGTGTCGGCTTAACGGCGCAAGAACGCAGCTCTGCTGTAAACAGGCACAACGCAGTCACATCCGGAAAAAAAATCCGGATGAACGCAGAAGAAGAAGGATATGGGGGGAAAAAAAACTTTGCTGTGTAGGACAGGAGTTTTCTTGAGCCTGAGGAATTAAGGCCACCACCTGGCTTGGGCAGTCGCCACAGACTGTACAGGTTAGGATTATCTTTTTTTCCCCGCTTCATTCATTCATTCATTCATTCATTCATTCATTCGTTCAGTAGCATGTCCTTTGCAGAACCTCACTCCCAAAACTACCTTCCAGAAAACTTTTCTGGTAGAAACAAAATCCATCACCTTACCAAGGATTCAAACCTAGGTCTCCTGAATGGGAGTCCAGCAGTGTACCCACTCAGCCAGGCAACTCCTTGAATAATTAAATAATGTCATAATCCTACTTTGGAACCCAGTCTGAAGTGAATATCTCAGGATACAGTCATATATAAACTAAATACATATGAAAAGTATTTTAGGAAAATTGGTTAAGTGATGTATGTTTTCCCTCTCCTGCAGAGCCATCTATTCTTGTTATGATTAGCTAGCTGTTATGAGAATGTTTCTTGTGGTTGGCCCCCCCCCCCCCCCCCCCCCCCCCCGCTCCCCCCACCACTTATATTGATTTCTTTAGGCGCCAAGAATCTTGAAGATTGTTTGAGCTGATCAAGACCAGCCACTTCAGAAGGAGCCACTAGTCTGAGACTGAGAAATAAGCCGGAATAAGCTCAGTGTTTTGGTAGTTGTCACATTTAATGATGTGGCAAAGCTTGAAGGTGGATGGTGTGTGACGTAGCATTTCCAAACCCACCTCAGTCATTGTTCCTTGCCCAAAGATCATAATAACACACACACACATGCATGCACGCAAACACACACACACAAACTACATGGTGTGTGCGCGTGTGTGTACGCTCTCTCTCTCTATATGTATATATATACAAACACACACACTCATACACATTCTCTTTTGTCTTCTTTCTCTTCCCCCCCCCCCCACCCTTAATCACACCCTCCAACCTACCTTATTGGTATGTTAAACCAGTGGTTAGGCAGAAAAGAACTACTATCATTAAAAAAAACAACTATCTATTGAACCTTTGTATCAAATACTTACTTAGGTAGCAGTGTAGATGTGGTGGTGGTGGTGGTGGAGGGGGCAGGGAAAGAACAGCGATGTTAAAACAAGAATACAACAGGCAAGAGTAACTTTCATAGGACCGGGAAATTTGTGGAAGTCAAAGGACATGTATTAGAGGAGACACTGGACAACAACAATGATAGCTATAGCTACCACACTCGGATTGAACCTCCATATGATGGATTGAACCTCCATATGATGGATTGAACCTCCACATGATGGATTGAACCTCCACATGATGGATTGAACCTCCACATGACGGATTGAACCTCCACATGACAGTTTGAACCTCCACATGACGGATTGAACCTCCACATGACAGTTTGAACCTCCACATGATGGATTGAACCTCCACATGACAGTTTGAACCTCCACATGACAGTTTGAACCTCCACTGACAGTTTGAACCTCCACATGACGGATTGAACCTCCACATGACAGTTTGAACCTCCACATGATGGATTGAACCTCAACATGACAGTTTGAACCTCCACATGACAGTTTGAACCTCCACATGATGGATTGAACCTCCACATGACAGATTGAACCTCCACATGATGGATTGAACCTCCACATGACAGTTTGAACCTCCACATGACAGATTGAACCTCCACATGATGGATTGAACCTCCACATGATGGATTGAACCTCCACGTGACGGATTGAACCTTCACATGATGGATTGAACCTCCACATGATGGATTGAACCTCCACATGACGGATTGAACCTCCACATGATGGATTGAACCTACATATAACTACAGTACCTTGCTGCAGAAACAAGTGAACATCAGTGCATGACCAACTAGACCCCCCCCCCCCCCCCCCCCACCCCCAGTCCACCCATTCACCTTGTATTTGTTTATAAATGTGACAGCTACCAAAGTTGGTCATGCGTTGAAGAGTACACTTGTTCCTGCAGCAAGGTGTTGTCTCCATTTGGAGGTGATGGGTTTGAATCCTGGTGTGGGAACCATGACTTTCATTGTTCAATGTTGTCTAGAGTTTACTCTAATATCTAATTCCTTCTGCTTCTATGAGTGAATTTGTTTTTCGAGCAATGTTGAGCTTCAAAGTTCCCCCAATCGATCTTCTAGAATATTTAACTCTCAGTACTAAATTAATAATAGCCCACTAGAGCATGAAATGTCCCACATTATCCTAACCTGGACCACGACTGTAAACCCCATATAACTTGTTGTTGGCTGTGAGGATCCATCCAGCGAAGCTGCACAAGAATACTGTCCATCCTTGGGGTGCAGTGTAAATTATTTCTTACTAGACACAGAAGGAGCCTATGATGGTCATGGGCTATATGATGTCAATTATGGTTGGTAGATGGTCAACTTTGGATAACAAGATAGCTCTTTGTGTGAGGCAAGTCAGCTCTGTATGATGTTCGTCACAGTGTCATATATCAAATGGTCATGTCACATAGTCACCACACATCTGTACTGGAGAAATGTCCTGGTTGTCTTCCTCTCTCTTTGATTGGTGAAATAAATAGTATGTCTAAGCATGCACAACCATATGTCTTCCTTTTTCAAAAATTTCAAAAAACTTTCTTCCGAATTTTAAAGCATTGATAAATAAATCCTCAATTTAGAATTACAAATTCAAACCAGATTGCTGGACCTGTCAAGGCGCTGACCTATTTTCTGTATGGCCACAGGTCCAGGTGGGAATTGCATTGACCAGCATTTAAACCAGCCAGGGTCGTTTAGTCTGATTACTAGTCAAATGCACTCATATTTGTTCTATGTCTTGCTTATGCTTACACTGGCAATATATTAACAATGACAATACATTACATGAACTATTGACATATTCTTTTTCACTTCTCCATTAGTGTTATAGTCTGCACAGTAAACGTTTAACTTAGTAATAGAGACTCTATAGTAACATTTTAACTTACTTGTTGAGGTAAAATATTCAAAACTTAATTTAGTATTAGAGTCTGCATAATAAAAACTTAACTTTGTTATAGTTTGCATATTAAAACATTTAGTGTTAGAAGCCTGCATATGTAAAACTTAACTTAGTGCTAGAGCCTGCATAGGTAAAACTTAACTTTGCATCAGAGTGTATAATATTACTCAACTGAGTGTTAAAGCCTGCATATTAAAAACTTAACTTTAGCTTCATGTTAGAGCCTGCATAGTAAAAACTTAAATTAGTGTTAAAGCCTGCATAGTAACAACTCATCTTAATGTTAAGAGCCTGCTAAGGTAAAAGTTAACTTAGTTTTAGTCTGCCTGATAAAATTTAACTTAGTGTTAGTCTGGTAAAAATTTAACTAAATAGGATATAATGATTCAAAAATAAGAATGTAGTAAAAGCAAATATGATTATTTTTAACATTTAAAAATATTCTGCTTTATTTTGTATTGTTCCATGCCATATTTATAAATATGCTTTCATCATAATTGTGTTCCCCTTTCACCGCTGTATTTGTTTATGTGTAATTTGCATACTTGTATAATGTTACTAGAGCATCATGATGTATTGTTGCACTTGGTAACATGACTGCTGATGTAAGTAATCTGGTATGGGCACTATGATGCAGTTATATTTTTTCCTTATTGTATGTATACACATTTTTTGTTTTGTGTTTGCTTAGCTTATGATAAGTAATTATTCTGCAGTGAGAAACATTAGTCTTTCAAATAGAAATGTATATGTGATCCAAGGCATAAATAGCCATAAGAATATGAAGGGTTAAACCTTCACATATACTAGGTATCAGGCTTGAGTTAGGAGTAGAGCACTTATGGGTTATACCTGTGTGCCGTGATGTTGATCCCTCGAGTTAAATAAACTAAACTATATACTAGGTTATAATATAAGGATGTGAGGTGATAAGTTACCTTCACCACCATCCCTCCTGGACAATTTTCAGAAAAATTCTGAAAAATATCTCGTAGCCATATTCTAGGCTATGTCTACCACACAGGTCCACTGGTCTGCTCTTCATTCTGAGACCACTGGGAAGTGAACTCAGACCACTGTCATGGCAAGTATGTGCACTGACCATTTTGCCACTACAACTCGCATATTTCAGATGTATGTGCAAGTCATCGAGGTTTTGCGTAGTTTATCACAGTCTCATTATATACTAAAAGATTGTTGGATTATGTTATATAATGATTGTCATCAGTGTTGAAGTAAGCAAGTAAAGAACCATTTTTACTGTATCCTGAAGCTAATTGGGCATATGGTGCTAGCCCCGTGGTTTTATAGACCAGTAAACAATTGATGGGCGATATGGTCAGTATTATTATATTGCCCGCATTTACTAGCAAGACATTTCCAGGTCCCTATTTTATGCTGCGTCACCCTGAAAGCCCAGGTAAATTTTAAACATCTGCCTCTATTGTGATTCTGCATCTGTTATGCTCAGAATGGAGTGTTTTCAAGCCAATGATTCATGCATGTTTTTGGACTACCACATAGGCTATACCACAAAACATCTACACACCTGCCAGCACACACCTCTTCTTTAGTACTGACTGGCACCATGTCTTGACAGAGGATAGTTTGTAAAATAGAGTTATATCTCTCCATATCACAAAGCCTGGGTTGAATTTAGAGAGCATTTGTTGTCCATGCAGCCATGGGCTCTAAGCCTGCCTACTTTACTCCAGAAGAAAGGTAATACAATATTTTTGGGACAAGACATGCTGCAGAAGCTGCCAGATCAGCAAAGCAATGCTTTAACTGTCCATCTATCGGAGCTTCCATCCTAGACCAGTGGCTGACCAATGTTTAGGGTCTGGTCTGCCCTGACATTTAGTCTTTAGGTTGCATTTCCTCACACCAGGGTAAGGCTTGTACCCTCTCAATTGTGCCCTTCTGTCCAAAGACATTGGCACAATGTGGGGTGTCGGATTTGGTAAGCACTGCCCAACATTCAATGCTAACAGAAAGCAAGTAGTACCATCTACAGTCATGCTGTAACTGAGTTACATCTGACATTCTGCTTAGCACTAAGACTGCTGAAGATTTAAAACTTCACCAGCCCTCGGGGTATTTTTGCTTCCCCCTGTGGAATGTTACCACCCACTTTTGGAATCATTGTAAACCATTTGTAACTGACGTGTAGAAATCATTTTAGCATTTACACTATTAACTACATGCCCCCATAACAAATAACACAAAAAAGACAATAATGGTAACTTATCTCAAACGACAACTAGCCAAAAAACATTCCCTTATGTATGGCACGTTACACCCTCCTTAGGTATTTATAATGCCCATGTTAAACACTGCCTCAGTGATTCATTTGTTATTGATTATTTTTCATGCGTTTTAATGTTCTTTTGTTGTCAAAAGTTGCTTCATAAGTGATGTTGAATGAAAGAATGTATGAGAGGAAATAGAGAAGAAGGGCAGAATGTCAGACGGGCCTGCGTGCCCAATTCTTAACCCTTTGAAAATAAAGACTTATTATTATTATTATTATTATTATTATTATAACCCTCCTCACTCATTTTTGTTTTTAAAACCACAGAACAATTGGATCGCATTGAGGAGGGCATGGACCAGATCAACCAAGATATGAGAGATGCAGAGAAGAATTTGGAGGGTCTGGAGAAATGTTGTGGTCTGTGTGTTCTACCATGGAAGAGGTTTGTTGGTTGCTACTGTCTGTTTGTATCAAGAAAACAGTGTATGTCTGTTTGTGTCAAGATAACAGTTTTAGCAGTCTGTATCAAGATAACAGTTCTATGTATATCAAGATAACAGTTCTAGCTGTTTGTGTCAAGATACTAGTTCTGTTTAAATCAAGACAGCAATTCTATCTATCTATATCAAGATAACAGTTCTAGCTGTTTGTGTCAGGATACAAGTTATGTTTATATAAAGATAGCAATTCTAGGTGTTTATATTAAGATAATAGTTCTATCTGTATCAAGATAACAGTTTTAGCTGTCTGTATCAAAATAACAGTTCCCGTCTGTGTAAAGACAACAGTTCTGTTTAAATCAAGGTAGCAATTCTAGCTGTTTGCATCACGATAACGGTTCTATCTGTATCAAGATAACAGTTTTAGCTATTTGTATATATTGTTGCATATATAACAGTTGTAGCTGTTTGTATCAAGATAACATTTCTAACAGCTGCTTTTGTCCTGTAGCTTGTAAAGAATCTTACAATCACTAAAACAGAAAATCAAGGCATTTTGATCTGAAATCTTACAGAAACAATATCAGAATACTATGAGTAAAGAAGAAGCAAAGTACTGATATTTTCCATATATGAAGAAGAAAGAAAACTGGCACGTAAACAGCATTATGTCTGAGAACTGAAATACGTTGGCCATATTAAATATCATAATGGTTATTCAATTCAATTCAATTCAATTCAACTTTATTTTAAAAGGGTTACAAATTGGGCACGCAGGCCCATCTTACATTCAGCCCTTCCAATCACTCATCTTTCATTCATCAATAGTGCATGATACATTCACATAGGAAAATACATTGTCAAATGAATGTTGTAAACATAAACAATGCATATTACAATGTTATGAGACACATCCCTCACCCACCCACACATTCCCCACACAACCCCACCCATCCACACACACCTCACCCACCCATACACCCACACACATCCCCCACCCACACACACCCACATACTCACCCCACCCACCCACCCACACACACCCTCACCCAGTCATACACATCCCCCACCCAGCCACACACACCCTCACCCAGTCATACACATCCCCCACCCACCCACATACATCCCCCACACACACCCCACCCACCCACACACACCCCACCCACCCACACACACCCCACTCACCCACAGGTTAAGACATTCTAGTACAGTAAAGGAAGGCGTGGTTCCTAGAAGAAGAGCTGGGCTCGACCAATACGATGGTGGACATCGGACATTGGACCCCAGGGTATCTGGCCAGGAAAATACATGAGGCAGGAGAACTGGCAGAAGATTGAGAGTCTTCTTGCAGGTTGTGATGAGAGCAACATTCAGCTACATGATGATGTGCTTCTTTAGTCAGATATGAAATTATAAAGTACAGGTAGTCCCACAGTGGGTACTGCCATAGGGATGTGAAGTGTGAGGCCTTCGCATATTCTAGGTCTCAACATATGAGTTATAGTGGCGTGTTCTCTCCCTTGTCACCTGTTTTGTTTGTTAAGATGTGAAATTATATACATACATTTGATTTCATAGAGAGATTGTCAAATTAAATATCAGTTCATATTTTCAGGTTATTAATTATTAGCATGTACGCTGGGTATACTAGTAGTCATGGATTCAAATTCACATCAGTGCTGATGTTTTTAATTGATCATAAAAAGTCACTTAAAAATCGACAGAGTCGACTTCATTGCACCAGGTTTTTATCCCATATGGCTCGGTCTCTTTCCGCAGCGCGGAAAGCGTCACACAAAGCACAAACTCCGTAGCTCTAGCGACGACCCACAGGAGTCTTCGAAAAATTTCACACGTGAACCGAAGGATGCAGCCCGGAATTGAACTCGCAACCTTCGGAGCCCCAGTTAAACGGCTTGACTACTTCGCTACAGAGACTCCCTAAATTGATCTAGGTCAACCCAGCATAAAATGGGTACCAAGAAATGTCTTGGGAAGTAAAAGTGGCTGATGTGGTGCTGACCGATTCACCTACCAAGTGCTGATTGGTCTATACAAATATGGATCTAGCATGAAATGACCAGTGCTTCTTACTTATTTACATGAGTTAAAGGAAATTTCTGAGAAGTAAACCAGCGTGAAATTTACCACATCATCCATCATGTGCTAGAAGTTGACCACATCATCCATCATGTGCCAGAAATTGACCACATCACCCATCATGTGCCAGAAATTGACATCATCACCCATTGTGTGCCAGAAATTGACCACATCGCCCATCGTGTGCCAGAAATTGACCACATTACCCATTGTGTGCCAGAAATTGACCAAATCACCTACCATTTGCCAGAAATTGACCACATCACCCACCATGTGCTAGAAATTGACTAGATCACCCACAATGTGCCAGAAATTGACCACATCACCCATCATGTGCTAGAAATTGACATCATCACCCATTGTGTGCCAGAAATTGACCACATCGCCCATCATGTGCCAGAAATTGACCACATTACCCATTGTGTGCCAGAAATTGACCACATCACCTACCATTTGCCAGAAATTGACCACATCACCCACCATGTGCTAGAAATTGACTAGATCACCCACCATGTGCCAGAAATTGACCACATCACCCATCATGTGCTAGAAATTGATCACATCACCTACCATTTGCCAGAAATTGACCACATCACCCATTGTGTGCCAGAAATTGACCACATCACCTACCATTTGCCAGAAATTGACCACATCACCTACCATGTGTCAGAAATTGACCACATCACTCATTATATGCCAGAAATTGACCACATCACCCATCATGTGCTAGAAATTGACATCATCACCCATTGTGTGCCAGAAATTGACCACATCGCCCATCATGTGCCAGAAATTGACCACATTACCCATTGTGTGCCAGAAATTGACCACATCACCTACCATTTGCCAGAAATTGACCACATCACCCACCATGTGCTAGAAATTGACTAGATCACCCACCATGTGCCAGAAATTGACCACATCACCCATCATGTGCTAGAAATTGATCACATCACCTACCATTTGCCAGAAATTGACCACATCACCCATTGTGTGCCAGAAATTGACCACATCACCTACCATTTGCCAGAAATTGACCACATCACCTACCATGTGTCAGAAATTGACCACATCACTCATTATATGCCAGAAATTGACCACATCACCCAAAATGTGCCAATCAGTCTAAACACAAAAGGCTCACATTTACTTTACTTATATACACTGAATCAGGGATGTACTCAGGAACACAAGAAACATGAGCAAACCACAACTCACCAAATCAAGAAAGGGAGTGAATACAGTAGTACAAGCTATAAAGAATAGACAGTCAGCTGACATCGATAACATGTCACGAGATTTAATTAAGCATGATTATACACACCTTAATAGACCTGCTAGTTGCAATCTGTAATAAGATCTGGCAGACAGGTGATTGGCAGACCTCCGTGATTGCAGGGGCTCATCATTACTATCCCCAAAAAGGGATTCCTTGCTGGCAGAATTATCTCTCCAATCAGCCGTCTATTAAAACGTGCCATTAAAGCATAACTCAAAATAATATTTAAGAGATTACAGCTGACAGCAGAGAAGATGGTTGTTGAAGAATATGCTGTGTTTCTTGCTGGAAAAAATTAACAAAAAAGCACTAAAGGACACGTTTCCATTCCTTGAGGCATTTTAAGTATATGGTGCTGGCTCTCTATTTTGATAGCCCAGTTGGCACTCGATGGGTGGTGTCAGTATCACGCCAGCTACTTTAACCTTGCCGAACATTTCCTGGTACTGACTTTAGGCTGGGTTGAGCTAGGATCCAGGTCCCTTTAACAAAATAATCTGTCTTATGAGGTTTTGAACACAGGACTAGTGAGCTGGCAAGCAAGCATGCTAGCCACAGTGCTAACATGGCTCCTAGGCTTGTAGAAGTACTACAGTGCACATGTGCATTCTCAGCATGCCATGTGAAAAATATGGTGAGCGTCAGCATGTACTAGTTGATTTTACAAAGGCATTTGAGAAAGTTTGAAATGAAGCACTTGGGAAAGCAGACCACCCAACACTGGTTTTCATAAACTGGTATGAGTGCCAGTCGTTCAGAAAGCAATGGCAAACTACTCAGTGTAAAACTTGCCTAGAAATCACAAACAGCCAAAAACTGCTGAGGTTGACTGCGACATCCTGTAAAAGATATACAACTAACTAACTTGGGAATGCTATGAAACAATAGTTATAGTATAAGAAACTAATGTTCATATTATGAACTCCTTATACTCAAGCAACCTATGTGAAGGCTTTTGACTGTCTCCATGGCAAAGAGGATCAACCACAATGCTCTTGATCTCATTCTGCAGAGTGACCTATCAAAAGCGTCACACCTAGCAATGACCCTTAGGAGTCTGTGAAAAAAATCGCAGCTGTGAATCGATTGACAGAGTCCCACCTTCAGAGCAAGAAGCAGGCAATGTTAAATAACTATGAATGTATTAATAGTAACATCACAATATATAAACAACAAATGGAGACGGTACCATAGCTACATCTACAGACCTAGGATGAATAATAAATGATGACAAAACTGAAAGCAATAACTGAGAAAAAAAGCAATTCCAGACAAAATGATACCAGTCTGGAACAGTGAAATATCACAGAAAACCATGATAAGATTATTACAAAAATTGACACTAAATGCTGAACTACAACAAAGCAACGGATATGAAATGCCTTGGATATGTCAATGAAATAACATATAAAGATTGTCTCAAATAACAGAGTACATAACAAATAACATATAATGATTGTCTCAAATAACAGAGTACATAACAACTTCAGATAATTATGAGGCCACACAAATACTTTTAAACATTTCTTATCAATTGTAGAAACACAAACATCCCAATGGTATTGTTGTCTCAGGGTCAACTTTGTTGTCCAATACTCCACTTGTTGGAACATTCCACAGAAAAAAGAAAATGGGGAAGACCAAAATTGAAATGAACAGAAAAATCCCTAATGAAAACTGAAGTGCTGGCAGGAGACAGGCAGAAACGGAAATGAATCACAAATGCAGCTGGGATTCTGCGCAACGACCTAGGATAATAGAAATGGCAAAGTATAAACCTCTAAAACCATATTGTTTTGCACTCTAATTGTGTTAACTTTAAGGTTTTACTGATCTTTTTTTTTTAATGTCAATTTTTACTCAGTATTTTTGGGTCAACTGAACAACATGCACAGATGACATATTAAAAGTTAAGACAAGAAATCATTTAAACAATATTTTCCCGTAGTGAATTTGAATAACAAAGACACAAATAATAGATTGCATGATTTATTGCCTGGCATATTTCGCTGCATCTCGTCAGGTACATACTGCAGAATTCACACAACATACAGTAAAATAACTAGTGTTATTGTAGAAACACAAACATCCCAATGGTATGGTTATGTCTCAGGATCAACATTATTGTCTAACATTCCATGGAAAAAAGAAAGCTAGGAAGACCTAAATTGTGATGAACAGAGGATTAGCTTATATCTAGTTACTATGGACTCTTGCATGAGTAGCAAAATTTGACCCCCTTGCCCATTATACAACTGGCAAATGCCAATAAAACTGTTTATTATTAATAATTATGCATGAATGTGGTACAAAAATAACACACTCCAATTGCTTTGTTCTCTCAGGTCAAAAAATTTTGAAAAGGGGTCTGACTACAACAAGACATGGAAAGCTTCTGAAGATGGAAAAATCAATACCAATGGACCCAGACTCATGGTGGACCAAGGCAATGGCTCCGGGCCTACTGGAGGCTACATCACAAGGTGTGTATGTCTTGTCTTGTCTTGACGTGCCTTTCTTGTTTTGTTTTGCCTTGTTTTGTCATTGCATTGTCTTGTCATAGTTTGCCTTGTTTTGTCTTGTCTTGCATTGTCTTGTCTTCTCATGTCTATCTTCTCTTGCCTTGCCTTGACTTATCTTCTCTTGTCTTGCCTTGACTTATCTTCTCTTGTCTTGTCATCTCTTGTCTTGCCTTGACTTGTCTTGTTTTGTACAACATGTCCAGGCAAACCTTCTGGCCTAGAGAGATGATAGTGGAAGATAAACTCTATGGACCACTGAGTGAACTAACAAAGACAGTTAAATTCATACAAGAGACAACATTGCAGTTATAGACATATTTCAAGCAAATGAAAGAATATTAATACAGATGTTTTGTGGGTTAAAAAAAAAGTTCATTGAATATCCTTGAATAGGTCGGTGCAATCAACCCCAGTATATATTGGCTGTTTGTGATTTACTGGGTAGTTCTTATGTTGAGTCGACTCATATCGTCAAAATCAACAGCAAAGCAATCCTCTCCTAGATAGAATGCTGAATTCGAACCCACAAACTATTATGTCAGAGAATAGTAGAACATTTCTAATTTCAAACATTTTCTTTAGCAGTGGCCTTTCCATCGGCTTGCTTTTTTAAATTTCCTGCTGCCAAGGGGTTTTGTAACTTGGGCAACACAAATATGGGTCCTCCAATATTTTACCCTTTTCCAAGAAGGCCAAACATCTGATCCATTACCCCCGTATCAGGGGTAGTATACCATTCTTTTTCTTATTGTGAGATGAATCTGGTATGTTTGAGTGAGAGGCGTACACTGACCTTTGATCAACTTATTCCACTTCAAAGCTATGCCAACTGTAGCACAGTTATTGGTCGAGTACCCCGTATAGGCCAGGTCAAGGGATAGGAGCCAGATGACGAGAAACACAAACCTGCTGCCTTGTAGGTAGACTGGGGACAGCAGATACATACTTAGTGCCAAGAAACAGTTATAATCGTTTTTTGAGAATGAACATGCCACTTCTTTTTCTTCCGTTGCATATATACTGATATATCATTTATAACACCACAAAGTTAATTGCATTACACTGTTTCCTCAAGTCTATGGCTCAGCACATCCAGCTTCAAACAGCATTTTTTCAGGTTTACTTTCCTTAGCCTTTGACTGCCCCCAGCCTACTAACAAGGCAGCAGGTTTGTGTTTCTCATCGTCTGGCTCCTATCCCTTGACCTGTCTGACTTGGGGTACCCTACCAGTAGCTGTGCTACCATTAGCATAGCTCTTGTGGTCACTGGGACCAGCAAGTCCCTCAACCACTTCAAGGCAGAGACATGACAGACGGGACAGTGTATATTATAATCTAGTTATTTCTCACCAAATTATTAACCGTTGTGCACAAACTGAATCATATTAAAAGGGGCGGTGGCTGCCCATCATGATTTCCTCTGCCGTGGAGTATTCCATGAATACAATATTGATTTCCCGTTGTTCAAGCATCTTTATCTTCAGCAGCTCAATGTGCTCAATTGAGACCCGCCCGTTCTCAGCCTTGTATTAATCAACAACAAAAACGCGCTCATTGTTATGAGGAATAAAGTGCTCTTGTTTCCTGGGAGTGACATTTGAAGTTGATGGGTGTACAGAAGATGAAATATCTCTCAGAGGAAATGATGCTGCCATGTTTTCGCATGTTATATTAAATGCTATACTTTTATTTTAAAGCTGGTATAATCTATTCTGAAGCTGCGGTAGCGTTGCGGTTTTGTGTGCTTGCTTGCCAGTGTGGTAGTGTGGGGGCTCGATTCACACCAGTCGCGAGATTGAATTTAATCCAACCTGTGTGGCTCATACATTGACCCCCGTCATAAGGCATAATCTTCTAGTGGCTTACCTTGTGTAGAACTTCGCCCTCAAGACAGTATTTAAAAATCTCTGTATATCATAAGCCAGATGTCCTGCCTCTGTTGCTGTCATGTGTAAATTATCACAACTTGAATCTATCTTCGTTGCCAGATGTCCTGCCTCTGTTGCTATCATGTGTAAATTATCACAACTTGAATCTATCTACGTTGCCAGATAAGCTAGATGTCCTGCCTCTGTTGCTGTCATGTGTAAATTATCACACCTTGAATCTATCTTCGTTGCCAGATGTCCTGCCTCTGTTGCTGTTGCTATCATGTGTAAATTATCACAACTTGAATCTATCTACGTTGCCAGATAAGCTAGATGTCCTGCCTCTGTTGCTGTCATGTGTAAATTATCACAACTTGAATCTATCTACATTGTAGTCTTCCTCTTCTCCACTTTCCCAATGCAAACCTCCATGCATTCAGGCCTACAAAATGTGATGGTTCTATCCTGTCACAGGCCCATAGCAAGAAAATGCTCCAGGACATGTTACATTTGTTTCATGTTACTCGTTACAATGACATTCAGAGTTTTTAGTGTATAAAATACATATTGAAGCTGTAGAGTTGTAAATTACAGGAACCTAGAAAGATTTAAAACTATTCATGAGATAAGAGATGTGATGTTCGTCCATCATGAATGACGAGGACCATTCATTACACTATATCTTTTGATGAGGAACGAATGACTTGCGCTTTGGTTTTATATAGCGAGGAAGTGGTCACGCAACTCTGTCGTCCCCGCTCTCTCGTCCATGTCCGTCTGGCTCCAGTGGCGAGCATGGCAAGACGACTGGAAGACGGACACAGATGCAGTGGGCGTTAGGCTGCCACGGCCAGTTATCCCTGTATAAATTGGCTCTCGAGAGCCTCGTGCGAACGGCCCTTCCGTCAATTCTTTTAATTTTCAGTTTTAAGACAGACGTAGCGACAAGCAATGAGCGTATGATTACTGATGGGATCCACAAGATTTCCTTCGCCGAAGACGGACTGACCGCCAGAACAGACCACACACATATGAGACGAGAAGCTGCCCACAGAAGTGTATGGATAACCAAGAGGAGAAATATGAAAGGCCAAGACATAAAGAATGCTCAAGAGAATGCAACAGTCGCATATGGTTATATATATATTCCCCATGAAGATAATACACCAACCTCACTGCTATAGATACAAGCCCTTCTCAGAGCTCAGATATCATGAATATTAATGAATTTTACTGAAGAGTTGAAACTCAGTCTTACAGAGGATTTGTCAACCAATCAATATTGTTATGAAACTAAATTTAGACATAATGGACAGTATAACATTCTGTATACAGTCACATTATTTAGGCAACGTTGTAAGAAGAAATAAATTGGAGAACTTGGTGACAACTGGCAAGATCGAGGGGGAGAGAACAAGGGCAAGGCAGAGAAGTAATTACCAGGATGGCTTGACCTCATGGTACAGTCAAGACAACAATACTGAGCTGATCTACAACTCTGGTGATCATGTGAGATGGTGAAATATGACCGCCTACGGCTTATTGTCATGGCACATGATGATAATAAATTCAAACAGAGAAAAACAAAATATAACCGCATGCACAAGACATGGGGAAATTCTCATGATTAAAGAGTTTTTCCCAACTGCTGCCTTTTATCCTCCCTGTGAGGATAGGGTCTCAGCCATCTTACGCCAAACCCTCCTCCCATTCTTTGCTAACATACCTAGTTCCTTCCATGACTTACCCATATAACTAATCTCTGTCTCTAATTACCTTCTACATGTATTTTTAGGTCTCCTATATTTGTTTTTCCTAGCGGATTTCAGAGAAAAAAGTTCCTGGTTATGTTCTCAACGAGTTTTCTCAATGTGTGCTCTATTGAGTTCTATTGCATCTTTTCCTCACCTCTCAATTCACTGGAATTTTTGTTTTTTACTTCTCTCCATGAGCTCTGTATTCTTTTCTTCTGCTGCTGTCTTTCATCTCCCAGTGAAGCACAGACCTTCAGCCACCTCATGTCACGCCCTTTGTAGATTTAAAAAAGATGTTAAAAGTGGACAGGTTTGACTTCATTGCACCGGATTATCCCGTTAGCTCAGTCTCTTTCCACAGCAAACTTCCAAAAACATCACACAAAGCATGAACTCCGTAGCTCCAGCAATGACCCTCAGGAGTCTCAGAAAAAATGTACTCATGAACCAAAGGACGCTGCCCGGAATCGAACTCACAACCTTTGGAGCCTGAGTCAGACGGCTTGACCACTTTGCCATGGAGACCACCAATTCTTTGTAGACTTGTTCATGATTGGTTGGAATTTGCAGCTAAGGTTTTTTACCGAATGAGGTAGCCAGCCTCGAGCCAACCCTGTTTAACCACCTCTTATGACATGCATGGTAGGTTGCAGTGTAACACAGGGACATCGACTTTAGTGATTCTGTTTTGTCCAATTCTGAACCAGCACCACTTATTGAATGTTTGTAATTCATGCCAACTCTGTGGCGAAGGGGTTACACACGCAATTAGTGATCCTGTATAGTGTGTTCTAAAACACAGTTGCAGGCGATTTGGAAGTAGACCACCTTGCATTGGTTTTTATACAATGGTATGAGTGTCAGTCTTATTAGAAAGCAATGGCAAACTATTGAACACAAACTTGACTAGAAATCACAGTCAAAGTATGCTGGGTTTGACTGTGACGTCCTGTAAAGGATATGTAAATAACTTTTTTTTTAAATAATTCATTAGTGATTGTTAGAGAAATAATTCATAAACTGATTTTGTTGCATTTTGTGTCTATAATACATACACAAGATCAGAAAAATGTTGTTTACATCTTTCAGAGTAACCAATGATGCCAGAGAGGACGAGATGGAGCAAAACATAGGTGAGGTTTCTGGAATGGTCAGCAATTTGCGTAACATGGCCGTAGACATGGGCAATGAGATTGAGTCGCAGAACCGACAGTTGGATCGCATTAACCAGAAGGTGAGAGTTCTTTTAAAACATATTTTAACATTTAATTTTCTGTTTCAAAATGTAGCTGAATGTCAACTGGTGTAATGTTGAAATAAATGTTTAACTTACAGCATAGCTAGCTGTGTCATTGTATTATATTGACAGTCCTTGGTACCAGATTCAGAGAGAAATTCACAGTCGAGGAGAAAACTGGTCTATGGCGTGCCTTCTCTGTTCTAGTTTTATTTTACAGGGCATCCCAACAGTTCTTCTGCAGCTTTAAACTATAAATACTTGAGATGTAACAATGTTGCACACTTATAATTAAACATCATTTGAGAGCTGGATTATTGAATATTTATGTGAATGTCTTTTCCACAATGGAATGTGAACTTTATACTAACTTCTATTGTGGACTGGAGTTGAACTTGCAAAGGTACAGAGATTTTTCTGTTTTTTATTTTAAATTCACTAAACTCTTAAAGGGCATAAGGATCTCTGTCTCACCTTCCCTTTCCTCTCTCTCTCTCTCTCTCACTCTCTCTCTCTCTCTCTCTCTCTCTCTCTCTCTCTCTCTCTCTCTCTCTCTCTCTCTCTCTCTCTCTCTCTCTCTCCCTCTCTCTCTCCCTCTCTCCCTCCCTCCCTCCCTCCCTCCCTCCCTCCCTTCCAGTGGTTTTTACAAACTATTATGCCTTTGTTTGTAAAGTGGATATTTGAAAGCTCTACCAGAACAAAAGAAAATAATGTCTGGTAAAAGTTGCTGATAGCAAATAATACCTTCCACACCAAAGATCTTGAAACATCACCTCTAAATACCGCACCTCCTGCCATTGAAGAGTTAATGTGGCTGAAGAAATAAACTATGTTCCCATATTTTAAAAATATTATTGTACGTTCACTCGCTTTGAACCCAAGCCTAGTCCACACAATGCTATTACTTCTACTGCACTGGACTGATGTTTGTGTGTGGATTAGATCTCCTTTTTATTAGTGTCCCTTGCTATCAGGCGAACCCACTCCGACTTTTGAGGTGCTTGTAATTTACCTCCTAAAGTTAAGGACGAAAAGTCAACATTTTAGTCCAACTGACCGGTGTAGAGGTTGAACCCGCTACCTCGGCATCAGCACACCGGAAATTTATGAGTAAGCTCTCTTATCCATTCAGCCATGCTGACTTCCTG
This sequence comes from Cepaea nemoralis, assembly GCA_014155875.1. Lineage (NCBI taxonomy): Eukaryota > Metazoa > Mollusca > Gastropoda > Stylommatophora > Helicidae > Cepaea > Cepaea nemoralis. The sequence goes on along the minus strand of JACEFZ010015314.1, from coordinate 293,793 downwards.
TTCCCATATTTAAAACCTGCTGATGAATATCTGTTTAAAATGCAATAATTCAGCTTATAAATGATGTTTATTGTGAGTTATTAAAACGTTGAAAGTTATCGTTTAAAGTTCAGAACTGCACAAGAACGTAATACCCGCTGTGCTTTGCCAGCAGTCCCTGGTGGTGTGCATTGATGTGCTATGACTTGATTATATACTGAGAGGGGATGCAGCCAGCCATCAGTGTTTACCTGCTCAGTGTGTGCCAGTATTTATTATGTAAACAAATAATACTGTATACAGGAAACCATGAGAGAAAACTGATCATGTGACCCATTCTGGAATCACCTTCCACATACAGTATAATGAGAATGAACATGATTTTAATCTGTAATTGCTGGTGGTCATAATTTAAAGCTCTAACATCACTTTTCTTTTCATGGTCATCAAAATATAGTGGATTTAACTTAACATGTATAGAATATTATAATAACAAATTTTGAATAAGTAATTTAAATGTATTTATAGTGTAAGATAATCACGCTTCGTATATGTCATTATTTTGACAGAGCGAGCTAATTTTACCTATTTTCTCATGCTTTTCGAAAAGACAGGTCAACAACTGATCATTTGAAACAATATAGTAAAGGTAACTCACCTGCACAGATATGCCCAATCTGTGGGTGTGGAAAGCAGAGGGGAAACCACAACATTAATTTCACAACAATTAGCTTATGGGTAGTCATAAGTCTAGATTTATTATAGAGAAACATGTTCAAAGAGATCAGTATGCAGATAGCAGTATTCATACTCCAATATTTAGATATCAGTATTCAGATACCAACATTCAGATACTACTATTCATATTCAACTATTCAGATACCAGTACTTAGATACAAGCATTCACACTGAATAACCGAATACAATATAGATTTTTTTTTAAAGTAATTTCATCATCTTCATAAAAGTTGAGGGGCATGTTTCATTATTCTAAAAAAATAAGATTATAATTTTACCTTTCATCTTGTAAATAATAAAGGGGCAGATTTTTCTTTATCTTCTGCCTTTTATCTGCCATTAAAGCATAGGCCTTCAGCTAAGCCATGCCAGATCCTATTCTCTGCTTTTATATATATATAAAGAAAAGGGGCAGATAATAGTGACAACTGCAGGCAAGGCACAACTACTATATGACGACATTACATGTTATCCTTAAAAGTTACAGGTTTTCCTTCAGTCAGCGATATGAAAGAAAAAATTGCCAGCTTGTCCTTAAATCTTAATTTACTTAATATATTAAGATCAGCCTTCTCTCATGGCCAGATATTTTGCATTGGCTGCTTACTTATGTGTGTTTGTCATATCATCTGATGACATTGTCTCCTGTACATATACTTGCCAGCTGGTTTTGGTGCATGCACCAGACTAGCAGGAGCATAGGGGAATTATTTCATGCAAGGCCACAGCTGTTTGACAAGCTAGGAGTTCGTTACTTGTGTCTTCCATACCCTTCTATGTAGTGTTGTTAGTAAGTAAAGGACCTAGGGAATCTCCGCGGTGAAGTGGTTAAGCTGGCTGCCTCACGCTCTGAAGGTCGTGGGTTCAGTTCCAGGCTGCTTCTTTCAGTTCACGAGTGCATTTTTCTCAGAGACTTCTGGGGATTGTCACTGGAGCTATGAAGTTATGCTTTGTGTGACACTTTTGGTAGGTCGCCCTGTGGAAAGAGACTGAGCCATATGGGATAAAACCTGGTGCAATGAAGTCAATCCTCTTGACATTTAACCAAATTTTTAATGGGCCTTTTAGTGCACATTGGGCATATGGTGTCAGACCCATATGTTTATAGACCAAATTTGCACTCAGTGGGTCACGTGGTCAGTATCATCAATTTTGCACTCAGTGGGTCACATGGTCAGTATCATCAATTTTGCACTCAGTGGGTCATGTGGTCAGTATCATGCTGGTCAAGTTTACAACCAAATATATTTCCTGGTACTTATTTTAGTCTGGTTCGACCTGGGAGTCCAAATCAGTTGTGGATTCAAACCTATGACCACGAGGCAAAGCAAGCAAGCAAGAAGTCGAAAAAGTAAAAAACAATGGCAAAATAAAGGCAAAGCAAGCAAGAATCCGCCCCTATGCAACCATGGCTTACGAAAACAGCAAGTCCCCTAGCAGGAACCATCTGTGGGTGTGACAAGTGTTTTGGACCGTGAGTGCATGAAGGAATCGGGTGCAAGCCAGCCTTTCCCTTACATAGCAGATGTCAAGAGTTGGCATTGAACCCTTGTCCAGCCTTGCTCATGCCATTGCCAGCATAATGTCCTAACCACTACACCAAGTGACCTGCTAAATCAGTATGGTTACTTATCCATTATTGTCAAACCTTGTCTCTCTCAAGGGTTGCCTATCTATTCTCAGTAGTCTTGCACACATCTCTAAAATATCGGGTTGCATAGCTATTTTTGTTATTCTCTCTATTTCTCTTTGCTTTTCTCATCTGTCCAAATTATTCTCATTGCAGGGCACATGCCTTGCTCTCCTGTCTCTCAAAATTATTGGGATTATTTGTCTATTCTTGACTCTCTCCTGCCTCATTTAATTATTACAATTACTTATCAGGGATTTGAAAATGATAAAATTACATCAGATTGAGGATAAAATGAGATATATATTGGGTACATTATAAAATTACACCAGATTAGGTAAAATAACCCATTGCTGATGGGTTGAAGTATAGAAATGGATATTATATATTGGGTACAATATGAAGTTACACAGGATTAGGTAAAATAACCCATTGCTGATGGGTTGAAGTATAGAAATGGATATTATATATTGGGTACAATATGAAGTTACACAGGATTAAGTAAGATAACCCATTGCTGATGGGTTGAAGTATAGAAATGGATATTATATATTGGGTACAATATGAAGTTACACAGGATTAAGTAAGATAACCCATTGCTGATGGGTTGAAGTATAGAAATGGATATTATATATTGGGTACATTATAAAATAACACCAAATTAATTAAGGATAATCCATTGCCACACACAGTGGCTTGGTATATATATTTTCAGTGTTCATGAAACCATCATACATCCACAATGCTGGCAGCTGCTAGTCTTCATAACCATAATTTGCTTACTCATAACTGGAGAATATTTATTGCTTTCCTTGCTTCTCCAGCTTACAATTCTATATGCCTTCTTGTGACAGATAGTTGCTATTGGTACACAAGTATGATATAGTAACATGCTTATGTTTATATTTGACACAAGTTAAGTTTTCTGCTGGAGGTGTTCAAGTTGTAACTTACCCTTTTCACACTGTAAAGCATACTGGGTATTTGGTGCTAGGCCAATATTTTTATAGAGCAATTGGCACTAGATGGGTCATGTGGTCAGTATTGAGTTTACTTCCCGAAACATTTCCTGGTACCCATTTTAGGCTGAGTCAAATGGGATTTTTCTCTTTCAACCTGCTGCCCTATCTCTTCTTGATCTGACTGTGTAGTGGATGCTGTGTGTTGGCATTGACTCAGATATAATGTTGAACTTTCATTGGTCTTTTCCAGACAATCATTATTAGTTACTCTAGCATCCAAAGTATTTGCAACATTCATCTCATAGACCACACCGCCATTGCTTTCAGGCTTGTCTTAACTAATTCACTGCTAGACAAAAAGAAGATTTGGACCAGGCATGGTACACAATCAAATGAACAAGTATTGTAAATTTCCGTTCAATGAGCGTTGAAATTGCGGAAGATACCAAGAAACAAAACAAATAACACAATGACCCTAGTATGGCAATATGTCATCTTTTTGTACAAATGGAAGGTCACAGTTGGCGATATATCATCCTTCGGCATTGAATCATTTAATTTGTGCATTCACATTGCATGATTCACTGCTATACAACAGGAGGTTCTACATAATATTTCAATACTTTCTTTCTGACATTGTAATGAGATTGATTCATTACATAAGGTACACAGACATCTACTATTGAAAATACTGACAGGCAAAATCCAGGGGGATAGGGCAAGAAGATGCCCATCTACATCACAGAGCCAGTGAGGGTATTTGAGCTCTGACGTATCCAGAGAATTTCTGAGAATATAGGGTAGTAAAGTGACATGATCAGCTGACTTCAACACTAGTCATAGGAATGACGACCTGATTTTGATGATGATGATGAATCTAAAGATTACATATAATATAAAATGCTTACATAAAATGAGTACATTTTGTTTAGGAGCTTGTGTCTACAGTAATGTGATCTGAAAGTTCTAATAATCATCTGATTTATTTCAGCAAAATGTATCACTAATAAATGTTTTATTTTATCTTTGATGATGCTTATCTTGGACATGCATGCATAGTCAGGAAGACCAGACATTTTAATTTAATTAACTTTTGGTATTCATGAATGTTTCTTTACTCTACATGCTAAAAGTTGAGCAATTTAAAACATGTGAGCAGAATCATCACAAAACATAACATCTTCTGTGGAGATATGCAGATGATATAGTATTGATTACAGTGACATTTAGTAGATGTGGTTATTTATGTGGTGAGAATTAAGGGTTAGAATTAAGTTGTAAGAAAACAGTAATTGTGATTTCACCATGAAGAAAGAAATACCACAATGGTATCCACGAAATGGGTGAATTGGTACAATTATCTTGGTACAGTTATAAAATCTGACTGAAGACTGGGACAAGAATCACATTGGAAACAGTAGCCTTTTACAACATAGAAATCTCACCAAGACAAAGCTGTGAATAGCATTGTTAAAAAAGTGTTAAAGTGCTATGTAGAACCTGGATACATGTGTGACATGGACAAACTGAGAAACATCTAATGGTAGTGGAAATATGGTTTCCCAGAGAATGCATAGAGCACCTTGGATAGACAGAAAACAAATAAGATAGTCCTTTAAGAAACAAATGAAATCTGTAAATTGAATAGTGAATTTATACAAAGAAAGTTGAGATTTTGTGGACACATAAGTGAAATAAACTTGAAAACATAGTAACAGCTGGCAAACTTGATGGTAAAATAGCACAGAGAAGATAAGAGTTAAGTACCTGAATGGCTGGCCTACATGTCATAATTGGGACAACACCCAGACTTAATCATATGAGGTGGAATCATGACGGCTGACACTTATCAACAATTCACATGATGATGATGAATGTCTCTATTTATAATTGTTATATTTGTACTTGCCTGAATTATGAAATGTAACATTTACATAAATAGATAAGTAGTTGTTATATTTGTTTCTAGTGTATACATACAGGGTGTTTGTAAAGTTTCACTACACTTTGTATGTAGAAAAGCTGTTTATTGGAGAGAATGTTTTCCATTTGCAAGACGGAAAACATACTCTCCAACAAACAGCTGTTATACACAGAAAGTGTAGTGAGACTTTACAAACTGTAAACTTTACCTGTATTTGTACATACTTGGATTAAAAATTTAAAATAAAGCACGTACATTAATTTATTGTAACCTGCTATATTAGCATTTATTAAGTACATACTAATCCATAACCTATTTTTAACATTTGCATAAGTACATAATAATCAACCAAGTGTGTTTAATATGCTGGCATGTCCCAGCTGTCAGATTTTTGCTAACATCCTTAACTGTCTGAAACTCCCTCCCCACTCAACCCTCATGTTTGCATTTCAGGGCATGTCCAATGAGACACGTATCATTGCCGCTAACCAGAGGGCTACCCGGCTGCTTAAGGAGAATTAGTGACTGCTAGCTGGCACGCAATACATAACACCAATGCTGTCAGTGTAGATCTGATGTGATATGCTCTGCTTCCCATTGTTTCATGTCTTTGACTTTTCTGATCACTCAGTCTTAATGTCTTTCTTTTCATCAGCAGTTTATTTGATAGCCTGAAAGAGAAGGAAAAAAACAACTGGGTACTCCTAGACTTGTTTTAAACAGTGACATACTAAAAGATGTTGAAAAGGATACACAGTATCATATAAACAGCCATTTTATGGACCTTCCTTTATATTTATATATCTATTTCAAAGAAAAGTAAACAACATATTGTATACAAATTCTCGCAATCATAAGAAACTTATTTCATCTATGCATAATTTATAAATGAAGTCAGTTCTTATGTTGTGAACATTGTCTATAATATTTTGTTTACATTGAAATAGAATATGCTCATGGCTGAATATTTTAAAATAGATTAATAAACAGATTATGCCTCAAAAGTTATTATATGAAATAAATAGCATGCAGTATTCCTTTATTCTTACAGTACAAGAAAGAATTATTTTAAAAAGATAGGAGTGGGAAAATGTCAGTCACACATGGAAAATCTACTATTCTAGTAATCACAGAATTAAGTAGCCCTGACAGCAGTGATTACAGTAGAGAATCTCCTTTTGTTTCTGTTTATGCCAGCTTTACATGTCTTTGCTTTTCTGATCCAGTTTGGTGTTTTCATTTCATAATTATCACAAGCAGTGGTGACTTGCATGCTGGCGGTTATGCAGACTGGCAGTAGATTATATCCCTTGCCGGATTAACTCCCTTTGGCCATGCCTCTCATAGGATTGTTATTATTATGTAGCTTTTCTGTTTAGTTGACTTTTAGTGTATGTGGCTAAAATAAAAAAACAACCCTTTTAAAACTCATTATCAGGAGTTAATTTCAGAGGCATGATTGGCAAGAGATATCTTATAACTGAAAAGTCCACTACATGTTAACAGAAGAATTACCAGGCGTGATGTGCAGAAGTAATGGAATGCAATAAACGCCATATAGTTTACTTAATCTTGACTTGTAGAGTCACTCTAAGTGGATTTTGGTAAATTTTGGGTGGGTTTTTTAGCCACAGTATACTAAGAGTCAGTGGAATTTGAGTTTTCTAATATGTTTCTTTATTTTCAGTACTTGTGCACCTCAGTTGTTGGGCGTAGAGTAGACGTGCCTTTCTCTCCCCAATGTGCTAGCATTTTTATTTAAGATAACTTGATTTATGATTGTGTGCTTTTTGGCTTTCAGAATGTTTCTGTAGGTTGGGCTTGCTGTTGCACATGTTGGTGGAATTGGGCCTGTAGTTGTTTTTAATGCACAACAATGCCTGGATATTTCCAGCTTTGGATTAAATATACAGCTCTGGGTTAGTCAATGTGACACAGTTTAGCAAAGAAGTATTTACAAAAGGTATAGAAATGGACCCCACAATATAAGTGCAATAATGAAGGACAAAGATATTTCAGATGATAGAATCTGCTCCAAATGTTCAGCCTGACATGATTTTGTTCCAGTTAACTACAAATCCTCTGTGTTTTTACACACATATATAAGAGAATAACTTGTATTGTGATTGGTCAGGTTATTAAAGAACTGTCCTAATTTTTCAGGTTACAAAAAAAAAACCTTTGTCCTGATTGGTCAGTTTACAAAAGCTTTAATGGAATGCTTTGATGAAATGTGCCATCTTTAGCAGGCATTTGATAGGTCGCATGAGCTTTGTTCTGTAACAGTAAACTGTTCCAGTTGATTTAATTAGACACCAAATTAGCTCTTCACTAACTGCTTAGGTCAAACTGTTCTTATTCCTGCAGGATCTTTAACAACCATATTATTTTATTATTTATAGCATTCTTTGTTTTTGTTTGTTTTGACATGATTTATTTTAAATAATATTCTCACCTGTTTCAGATAATGTTCGTTATTTGATAATCTGCTTAGACTTTTCCCAAGTGATTAATTTAATACTTTACTACAGAAATGCCATATCTTTTCTTCAAAATGGGAGATTATAATCTGGAGGTCAGATTTTGTTGTACATACTTCTTTGGTGCCGCTTATGCAGTAGTTCATTGCTCCCACACACTTACAGTGGTATAAATAACTCATTGTTCCCACACAAATGCAGTGGTATAAATAACTCATTGTTCCCACACAAATGCAGTGGTATAAATACCTCATTGTTCCCACACAAATGCAGTGGTATAAATAACTCATTGCTCCCACACAAATGCAGTGGTATAAATAACTCATTGCTCCCACACAAATGCAGTGGTATAAATAACTCATTTCTCCCACACAAATGCAGAAGTGTAGATAATTTGTTGACCCCATGCATATGCAGATAACTGTTATTCTTTATAACTGTAAGTAGTGCCACTATATCCATCCGTTTCTTCAACCACCAAAACTCTCCAGAATGTTATCTACACTACTGCAGCAATATTTTGTTTTATATGTTTTGTACTCATCATTCATGTTAGCATCACAGTGTTTTGTGGAGTTTTCTATTAGAAGTAGTTACACTTGATTCCTGGATGTTTTTGTTTTTCAGTGATATTCATAGCTTGACCAAATTTATCAGGCACAGAGATGGGCTGTTTTCTCTTAATTGGTTTAATCTCTTTGGCTTATTGGCACCTGTGAATTTGGTTTCTAGGTTAAGCGTGACAAAGAGTATTTCTTTACAAAATTCTCGTTATGTAACCTTTTATTTATAGCAGACACGTTTTCTCCTCTGGTAAACCAATACTGTTGGGGGAGTTATTTTTCAGACAATTAAGTTTGTAAAGACTTACTTTCTGTTTAAAATTAATTGAGTTCACAGTTGATGCTACTCTATTTTTATATAGACTGTTCTCAGTATCTTTCTTTATGATTTATCATTTTTGCTAAGATTCGGTATTCACTTGCCTACTTAATTTAGTCATGATATGTATTATAGATTTCATTATTTGTTACTTTTTCTGTAGCAGTGGTCGTTGTCCATTACTGTTTTTGTTTTTTTAGCAAAGTCATTATTGCTAACTCTGCAATAGAAGGTCATAAATTGTTACTTGTTTCAGAAGCTAAGGTTGTCAATTCTTTCTTGTTCTAAAGGACAGATCATTAATCTGGCAGAGACTCACAACTTTGATCATTAATCTGGCTGAGACTCAAAACTTTGATCATTAATCTGGCCGAGACTCAAAACTTTGATCATTAATCTGGCCGACACTGAAAACTTTGATCATTAATCTGGCCGACACTCAAAACTTTGATCATTAATCTGGCCGACACTCAAAACTTTGATCATTAATCTGGCCGACACTCAAAACTTTGATCATTAATCTGGCCGACACTCAAAGCTCTGAGGAAAGGCCAGATGGACATATAATCAGACGGCTACTGGCACCATTAGTATTGGAACTCTACACTCTAGAGCACGTATGGGAATATCCTGAGTGCTGTGTTGTCAGTTCTTGACTCAACTCAAATCATTAATTGATACTTGTTTCATAGTACATGTCATTAACTGTTGCTTGGTCTGTAGCACGGATCTTAATTGTTGCTTGTTCTGTAGCACAGGTCTTAACTGTTGCTTGTTCTGTAGGACAGGTCTTCACTGTTGTTTGTTTTGAAGCAAATGCTATTAACTGATTTTGTTCTGTAGCACTGGTCAATAACTGTTGCTTGTTGCAAAGTATAGATCATTAACTGTTGCTTATTCTGTAGCACAGGTCTTAACTGTTGTTTGTTCTGTAGGACAGGTCTTAACTGTTGTTTGTTCTGTAGGACAGGTCTTAACCGTTGCTTGTTTTGAAGCAAATATCATTGATTGATTTGTTCTGTAGCACTGGTCTTAACTGTTGCTTGTTGCACAGTACAGGTCATTAACTGTTACTTGTTGCTGTTTAGATACATGTCTGGGGTTAGTTCCCATATTAAACATGAGGTACAGGTATATCCCTCCTCAGTGTAAGTATTACTTAGTTTCTTCTGTCTTGTTGTCTTTAACTATGTACCTGTTATCTGTATGGGTAGTGTCTCTTGATCCACATTTGCCATTAAGAATAATTGCGGGGGTGGGGGGGGGGGGGAAGCTTACGTTATTGTTTGCCTGGAGAAAAATTCTTCGCCTGGAGTTTGCGTTTATCTTTGTATAGTGTAACATTATACTCTTGGTAGAAAATTTCCATAAATTTCTTGGTCTTCCACTAGTTCTACAGCCTGAACATTTTTTGTTATAATGATAATTGAGTGGTATTCATTTCACAGTCTAGAGTGCTCTTTTGATTATTTTTTCTTCACATGTTCATCACAAATTTTACCTTGCATAGTGGGTTAGGAAAATTATTTCACAATATACAATGATTGCCATATCTATAGTGTAGGAACTTCCCACTGTAGTTGATGCTCATGACTGATTCCTTTTAAGGATAATTTTTTTTTTCCAGCTCTGTCTGTGACACTTATATTAGGGCTTTCTTTTATAATTCTTTCTTCTCCAATATTTTAGTGACATCCTTGTTCTAGCAAGTTATTCCTGAGATTGTATTTGTGTTTCTGCCTTATATTGTCTGTTTTATTTTTTCCAGCTGACGTATTTATGTTTGTTCAGAATTTGGAAAAATTAAGAAGTAACAATAGAATAGTATTATAACCTTATATTGTCCTTTTTTTACCACTGATGAACATGTATTCCTGAATCTTTTGCGGTGAACGCATTCCTGCCTCAGTCTAACCATCCTCATAAAATTTGGTACCCTCTCCATGTGTAGAGACCATATGTCATAAATGTACTTTGTTGAAGGTGTCAGTTGTAGATGCAAAATTAGCTTGGTGTTGTCCACACTACTGCCATAGTCAGCAACATCACGTCATTATATATCAAGTTAAATATCACATTTTTTGTTATAACCATTTGAAGCTTTCCATTTCAAGGCATTTCTTCTCCTTACATGTGAATCGTACTTACAAGATGTTTGAAATTTGTATACTCCTACAGCTGTGTTCTACTTAAAGACTACTTGTTTCTTCTTGAGCATTTGTTATTTATCAATTTTTTTTTTTGGTTTCTAACAGCTACTTATTGAAACCAGAAGCTTCACATGCTAAAGCATTTTATTATTAGTGTGCAGGATTAAAGTTATCTCGAACATAATTCAGAAGAATCTTTATGTAATAATGATTAGCAGAATGGTATTTGTGGAATGATGTTACACATACTTTGTTATACAACATTGTTGTTTATAGATCATGGTTATTACAAATAATATTTAATTGGTGCGGTCTGCTATTTTCTTTTAGAGTTAACTCCCTTTTCTGTTACTCTTTGTTTTGAATAAATACATGTGACCTTGTTTATTTCAAACACTGACCTTTTTTTTTTTGTTGCAGTAGATTTTTGTGATATTAATAGTGTATTTCTTATTTTCTTTTGTTTCATTTTCTGTGGCGGAGCAGGGAGGGTCACTGAATGTTCGAGTGGACGAGGCAAACAAAAGAGCCAATCGGATACTTCGAAATCAGTGATTGATATTTTGAACCACAATGAAGAAATTTATAAGCATTGTATACTGGTAAATTGGAAGGTGAGAGAATGGGAATGTTTATGTGTTTAAGTGCCTGGACAGGCACTTTTAACTTCTTGCAGAAATAAATCTTTTTCCTATTCATCCAGTACAGAATGGGGCTTTTTTTTTTATTATTTTCTTTCCCATTATGATGAATCTTCAAGGCCCTTTACTGCAAGCTATCTGTTTCTGCCTGTCTGTATCCTTCATAATTGTCCTCCACTGTTCAGTGTTAAGGTTCTTGATACCTAGATCCACATTGTCTTCCATCTTCTGTGTGGACTTCCCCATAATTTAACTCTCTCTCTCTCTCTCTTCTTCTCCCCCCCCCCCCTCTCTCTCTCTTTCCCCCCCTCCTCTCTCTTTCCCCCCCCCTCTCTCTCTCTCTTTCCCCCCTCTCTCTCTCTCTGTCTCTCTCTTTCCCCCCTCTCTCTGTCTCTCTCTCTCTCTCCTCTCTCCCCCTCCTCTCTCTCCCCCAACCCCACGCCTCCTTATCCCTTGCCTTCAAGCTCTGTTCAGATCTAGTCTTTTAACTTCCTTCTTCATCCGTCATTATCAGTAGAACTTCATGATGTTCATACTTGATATTTGTTTATATAGTCACTTACTTTGTTTACTTTATACAAAACATGTATGCTCTGGAATTCTTCTGAATATTGGCCCATTCATTTATAGATATTAACGAGAAAACTGTATGACAATAATATATTATAGCGAGATATCGATATAACTTGTAAGTATGCAGCTGACCTCTGAAAGAGTAACCATTATATACCAGACAATTATTCATACTCTGAAAATGGTCAGACACCAAATCACAGTCTTTAATTTGGGTACAAATGAAATAGACCCATTTCTAAATGTTCACCAAACGACTTTGAAATTCATACATCATAGAAGAACAGAATTCTACTGGGCTTCCAAATCACATGGTTCGACCTGTGGCTGGGGTTGCAGTTCAAACTAGTCAGACTTGCAAGCAAAACTTGTCAGATTGTAATATACATTTCACAAACTGGTCTCTACTACTTGTCACTGTAACTTACTGTGTGAGATTGTAGTACACATTTCACAAACAAATCTATTCTGTTTGTCACTTTAACTTGTCAAGACAATAATGGGGCCAAAACATTCACAAAGAGGTGATCACTTCTGATGATTAGGAGCTTCTATCATACTTGCTATGTAGTTGAGTCACTGTAACCTGCTACGTCACACTGTCTTGATAGCAGGAGTAAAGACGGCGGCAGTGGTTTTGAATGATCATAATTAATGTGATTTCTGAAAATGTCTCTAGTTGTAGAGAGAACTGGTGGTTTGAGAAGTGTGTGAAAATTCAGGACATGTTCTATAAATCTTTGGCAGTTTGCTGTTTGTCTTATTTATACCTACTGTACATCTGGCACATGTGACCCATATTCATTGCTGACAATTTATTATTCATATTCCACACTTTATAATGTAATAAAGAAATTACAAGAAACCCATATGCTGTAATAATTTAGCATCAACAATTTGGCTTCAGAACAATGTTACAAAGGAAATCAGACCACTACGTGTTTTTGTTTGGGTATTGTGAGCATTAGATTTCATCATAGATGCAGTTACAACAATAGAGTCCTAGCTTGCATGCTAGATATAGATCGACTTAGAGTATGGTCATTCACAAAACCCTTATATGGTTATCTTACATTGTCTAGATTCCACTGAAAATGCTCTTGCTTTATATTGTTGATTCATCATAGAAATTAGCTACTTCAAATTCCTGTTCTTTAGGGCTTCAGTGAAAACTTCATCAAGTTCTGCTATCTCAGCTAAATCTCAGTTGAAAATTTTCTTTCAAAGCTCATTATTTTCTTTGTCTATACTCTATAAGTAGGATGGATAAGGTGTGGTAGCAAGAGGTGAAAGAGGTAGTTTGTTGGATTTCATTTCATCCCTTTGTTGATCGGCAGGAATTCTTGTACATTGAGACATTCCTCCCTCCTGTCAGGAATTGTGCATGTACATACCAGCTATATTTTCAGCCATCAGCTAACTCTTCCGGTTAAATTTCCACAACCATGGTCCTAGATTTGCATCATCCACCTTGCACCTAGACAAGAGGTCTGAATTAGCAACATGTCCCTGAATTATGGTGTCAAATTTACTCTCTGCTGGGAGTGACTTTTCACAGCTTTTTTGTGACAGTATACAAAGTATATGTTGTGGACAACAAGACTGTTCACTTTCTGATAATGACAATAAATTTGGAGTAGAGAAACCATTTCCAAGCCTTCAGGCATATTGGGTATATGGTGCTAACCCCATAATGTTATAGACCAATCAACACTCAATGGGTGATAATGTCGATATCATGCCAGCCGCTTTTCTTCTCGGAGCATTTCCTGGTACACATTTTAGACTGGGTGGACCATGGAGGCCAGTTTAGCTTTCAAAAACAAATACCTGCTTTCAGGGAGGATTCAAACACATGATCACCAAGCCAGCAAGGAAGACTGCTTCTGTTCCTCAAATTGTTAATGCATAGTCAAGTGTTGCTGATGTATATGTTGATTTGTTATTGTTTATGTAAGTGTTTGCTTTATGTTTGTAGATAAAATCTTGTATAGTCACAAAAGTATAAAATGATTTATTTATATATAGCACCTGATATACATGTGTAATTCTGTCAGATTTATTGTGAAAATTCACAGGATGAACAGTGTTTTCAAATTAACATTCGTAACCAGACAATAAACCACGTGTATGAAATCACCCAGGGTTATGTTTAAATTACTGAACTTCATCATGTTTTTTTTTAATGTATTTACATTGCATTTTTCTTTTCTTTTTTTAATTTTTCCATTGTGTTTCCGGAATGAAAATACGGAGGGGTAAATTAAGAATTGTTGTGTACAGTTGGGGTTATTAACTCAAAGTCTCTGGACCCAGTAGGATAAATTTCTTGGGATCCAAGGAGAAAAAGAGTTATTCTATATTGTCGATTATGTCTAAGCAGAACGAAGCATTATATTCATTCATATATGTGGACAACTAATCACAATATATTAACATACATAAGTATAACACAAGTATATCTTTAAAATATTTCAATAACAGTTTATCTTTAAAATATTTCAATAACAGTATTTCACTGTAGCTTGTGTTCTGTATTATTCGACATACTTTGTTTTGCACGTTTAAAAAAGTATTATTCTTTTAAGCATGCTATAGGCATGGTTATATTGCCAAAGGGCCATTACTACAAAATGCAAGAACTCTATTTTATTTGTATCTGTAAAGTGGGGACAACTACTAGCATTTTCTTTAACCTTCGAAATGTGGTTGAATTATGAAATGAATTGTTATGTTTTACTATATTTACTGTCATATTTCAAAAATTGTGACAAATTATATGTTATAAAGCTGTTTGCTATCAATAACATTAACATATTATTACTTAGCCAACAAAAACATATCATATTTCACAATGAAGAGGAAATTGTGTTTGCTGCTAATTGAAGTTGATTGTTTAAAATCAGACTTTTATATATAATGATGCAGGTATTCCATAAACTTAATTTAAAGGTTTACAAGAATGTAGTGACATTTCAATACATAATTTTCAAGGTATACAATCATGTAGTGACATTTCAATTAACATAATTCAAGCTATACAGAAAGGATGTGACTATTCCATGAACTAGGGTAAATTGTTTAGTCTTGTAAAAACCATCCATCCATCCATCATGTGCCATGCCGATAAGCATGGGCGGTCATGTTTTGTCATCTCACTCGATCACCAGAGTCATGGATCAGCTCTGTGTTTCTGTCTCGACCATGCCACATGGCTAAACCATCCAGGTATTTACTTCTCAGTCTTCCCCTTGGTCTCTTCCCTTCGATCTTGCCAGTTGTCACCAAGTTCTCCAGTTCATTTCTTCTCATAACATGCCCACAAAATTTTGACTGTCTACGTCTAATGTCTCTAATCAGTTTACAATCTTCATTTGTTTCTTGAAGGACTTGTTCATTGGTTTTCTGTCTGTCCATGGTATTCTTTGCATTTTCCTCAGACACCACATTTCCACAGCCACCAGATGTTTTTCAGCTTGTCTGCTCATTGTCCACGCTTCACATCCATACAAAAGTACAGGTTCTATGTAGCACTTCAACACCTCTTTTTCTCTGGTGTAAAAACCAGCCATCTTCAAATGAACCTGCCCTGGTCACAGTGATGTCCAGCTTACTAGGAGGTGACTCTTAATACGCTCTAAGTTCACAGTAGGGTATTCGTTGTGGTATTTTTCTCTGTTGCTACTTTTCATATGCTGTAATATGGGAGTCTCAACAGGCTCTTAAATATAGCAACATATATCCAGAAATAGAACCATGGTGGCATAGTGATTAGTGTGCTTGCCTGCCAAGACAGAGGTCTGGGTTTAATCCCCAGTAAAGGCAAGAGTATTATTTCTGACCAATGTGGTTCTGACGTCATCGACCGTGGCAATATCAGTTGTCTTGAATAGGATATAGATAGTGGTATGCTAAGGTACTCTCTCCACTCACTTTCCCAACAAGTAATAGCAGGACAACAGATGTTTGTGATCCGCTTTTTAAATAATACCACACATTCACACACAAAATGAAGTATATGCAGATGATAACTCTAAACCATAAAGTTGAAAAAAAGGATATACGTGTATAGATATATATAAATAGATAGAATAAAAACTATTCCAAATTTTATAAACATTACTTGCCACAACAAGGTCCAGTGCTCATGAGTTCAAACCCACATCTGGAAGAATTGTTATTATTGATCTGTGCTCCCATGTTGGCAGAGCCTCAACCTGTGCTCCCGTGTTGGCCGAGCCTCAACTGGGTACCAGGAAAGGCAGCCAGACGACCACATCACCCCTCAAGTGCTGATTGGTCTATACAAATATGAGTCTAACACCATATGCTCAATACACATTAAGGCGTATCAAACAGTCTTCTACTGTTTATCTTTATTTCTATTAAAAATGTAATTAGTTGAGAAGGAATTGAAAACTTTTGTTTTGTCACACAAACACATGATTCTAAATTATTTCACTTTGTTAGTCTGTCTGAAATTTAGCAATAAGAGTTTTAAAAATATTTTTTATTACTGACAGTTTTGTGTTTCAGTGACTTGATACTTGTTGATTTCTTTTAAATTGCCACATTGAACAAATTATAACCATGCGAGACATTTATTGCCTGTATATTTTCACACTGCTGTACAGAAGCATTGGTTTGAACATAACAGTGAGGGACACATGCTGTTCCATGTTTTTAGCTTGCTAAACTTTTGACAGTGTACTCTTTCATGTTATTGTTTTTGTTTACTTGAATCTGTTTTGCTGTATGGCAGTGAATTATGGAACGTGAATGAACAAATTAAGAAGAATTTAGAAGCAATGGAGGTGTGGTTCCTGAGACCAATGTTATGAATGCTGTGGACTGCTAGAGTAACTGAAATGGAAGAGTCTAATGAAACTAGATTATATACAACTATAAGAAAGAGACAAACAGCATTCTTTGGTCATGTTATGAGAAGAGAGGCATTGGAGAACATCGTGACAACTGGAAAGATATGTGGGAACAGAAGTGGAGGCAGACCAAGAGAAATTATGCTGGATGGACTGAGATGGCAGGCATGGAGAAATACCATCAGCAAAGTTGTCCCAGAACACAAACATGAACGCCAGCGACAGTTGGTGGTGGTGATGGTGAACTTGAATCTATGACATAGCAAGTTCTTAAATACTGGCTTTGATGAACACCATGTTTAAATATGGGAGGTTTCAGATGAGCACAAAAGAAATTCAAACTTTGCCATTTGTCATGTGAGTTAGCAGTATTGTTGCTAAAGATGTCAAGAATGTCCTGCAGGTG
The DNA here is from genome assembly GCA_014155875.1 of Cepaea nemoralis. Taxonomy (NCBI): domain Eukaryota; kingdom Metazoa; phylum Mollusca; class Gastropoda; order Stylommatophora; family Helicidae; genus Cepaea; species Cepaea nemoralis. Next base: position 276,548 of record JACEFZ010015314.1, on the reverse strand, counting down.
GCATCACAGAGCAGATGAATGACAAAATGTTATGAATTTCTATAGAAAATTTATCTTTTAAACCTCAGCATAGTTTTTGTATAGTACTATTCATAAATAGATATTAGATTCTCAAACCTCTTGAATAGTTTGTAATTTCATTTTCCAGAATGAATTATAAGGACATTGATTAACTTGACAAATCTGGGTTATTAAAACTTTCATTTCTCCATAATTGTCTTTCAGATTTATCATTGCCATTAATAAATGAATCATTTATAGTGATGCTAGGTACCAAGGCTTCTTCATAGAAAAGCTTGGCTTTATAGATATTTCCTGATATGTAGAAAATAATTGTAATTGTTAACAGCCATCACACAGGAAATCCTTTAATTTATATTCACACAGCATTTAAAACTAAATATGATATAAAGACCATATTGATGCTATGCTTTCATCATTTCCAGTCTAAGTGATTAGAATAGTCACGTAACATTTGCAGTCAAATGTGTATTATTGTATGTTGTAAAATTATTGTTCTTTCATTATTCATTAGCTAGGTTAAAGTATTGTCTGCATTCATTTTATGAAGTTAACTGGTTAAGAAGTATAATTACAGCTGCTGTTGCTGTTTCTACTGTAATAATGAATACAATAACTACTATTACTATTACTACTACTACTACTACTATTGCTATTATAATGCTGCTGCTACTCCTACTACTACAGCTATTACTACTACTACAATTGCTACTAATACTACTACTACTACTACTACACTTTTTTTTTAATGTTGCATACCTCTTACTGGACGTTGCAGTCAACACCAGCATTTTTCAGCTGCTGTTGATTTACTAGGCAAGTTTTACATTCAGTAGTTTGCCATTGCTTTCTGAACACAGTCTGCTGCACAAATCGGTCGCAGCTGAGTTTTGAACGCCTGGTAAGCGGCTCACGAACCACGTTCGCAAGCACTACTACTACATTTCTGTTACTAATACTACTAGTATTGCTGTGAATGCTTCTACCACTGCTGCTGCTACTGCTACTATAAAACCACCACCATCATTATTATTGGTTCAAAACCTGCTCATGGATATGATGCACAGCTGTAAGTCACATCATGTGGATCTGCTGACCGGCGGCCAAGAAAACTGCAAATTCATATAATTTTTAGCTTGCTTTTGTGGTGTTGCCTGTACATTCTTTTCTGTTATACATATTCTTTTCTCATCATCACCATCATCATCAGGTTAGCCAGTCTGAAGACTTGTGTTGAAGTTAATGATCATGTTGCTCCACTGTTCCTTGTTCTCTTCATCCTTGTATAGGTCTTAATCCCAATGTTCTTGCATGCCTGTATTGTATGCAGATAGCTTCTAATCTTATACGTGAAAGGCATGGAAATTACATATGGGATAGTCCAGCAAGTATCTGCTGTCAATAACTGGTACCTAAGAGGTAGTCCAGCAAGTATCTGCTGTCAATAACTGGGACCTAAGAGGTAGTCCAGCAAGTATCTGCTGCCAATACTTGGGACCTAAGAGGTAGTCCAGCAAGTATCTGCTGTCAATACTTGGGACCTAAGAGGTAGTCCAGCAAGTATCTGCTGCCAATAACTGGGACCTAAGAGATAGTCCAGCAAGTATCTGCTGTCAATACTTGGGACCTAAGAGGTAGTCCAGCAAGTATCTGCTGTCAATACTTGGGACCTAAGAGGTAGTCCAGCAAGTATCTGCTGCCAATAACTGGGACCTAAGAGGTAGTCCAGCAAGTATCTGCTGTCAATAACTGGGACCTGAGGTAGTCCAGCAAGTATCTGCTGCCAATAACTGGGGCCTATATAGTCCAGCAAGTATCTGCTGTCAGTGGTTGGGGCATATGGGATAGTCAATCAAGTATCTGCTGTCAATAGTTGAGACCTATGAGGTAGTCCAGCAAGAATCTGCTGTCATTAGCTGAGATGCATAAGATCATTTGTCAATAGTTGGGACCTATAGGAAAATCTAGGAAGTATCTGCTAGTTGGGACCTATGAGAAAATCTAGGAAGTAATTGCTAGTTGGGACCTATTAGATAATTCAGTATCTGCTGTCAGTGGCTGACAGCTAGTGATTAGGGCTAACTTTTTTTTTTTTCTTCCCAATTTGTAATATACACAAGTGGAATAGGCAAAGAGCTCAAATAGCCAAATATGTATTACCATATATTGTTTGAAAATTGTTCTATCACTCTATTTTCATTTATTTATTGTATTGTTATCTTTCATGTTATTAACTTTGCTGCTTCAGAACTATCACTATTATTATTTATACCACCACCACAAATCCACAAATATGTCTACCACCACCACTACTGCTACTAATTTAATAACTACTATTACGATTCCTACTATTACTACTGTCACTAGTACTACTACCACCACTATCACTTTTGCTACTATTACTACTACTATTACTGCTGCTATTACTACTACTGCTCAAATCCTTCCACTATCCACTACTACTACCTACTACCACTAAGAGTTTCCATGATAATCTCAAGCTAGTGAGAAGAAATTGCTGCATTCTTAATGTGAAAGATACAAGAAATCTCATTGTAGATACTGCCTTAGGAGTGTAAAATTTAGGCCTTTGTATATACACTCCATCTTCTGCAGCCTTTTGTCTTCAATTGAATAGGCCCACAACCAACTCACGTCAAGCTCTCTGTAGACTTGTCCATGGCTAGTTGGATTTAAGTGTAAAGTTTTCTATGGGATCAGGTAGACAGTCTTATGCTAGTCCTCCTTGCGCACTTCATAGTTTAGAATACAGTTTTACTATTCTTTGTTTCCTCTATGGGCCCCAGTAAAACACTGGCACTTTACATATTCTAAGGGAAATAATGAGAAGGAATGGCCATTTCACTTTCTCAGCACATTCCCTTCTCAGATAATTTCCAGAAAATTGTTTGGTATCTTTGAAAGGCTGGGTCTGTTTGCACGGCCATAATGGTCAGAAAAATTGAGGCCACTATTGGGGATTGAACTCAGATTGGGTCTTGGTGATCAAGCACATTAATCATTATGCAGCTCCAGATCTAATTCAAGAAGTTGGGAGTTCACTCTTCAATTACGGAACAAGACAGTTTGCCACTGCTTTTTCTGAGAAGCAAGTGCTGTCATTGTCATTATGTGGATTCTTGCCTAAGTTTAATTTAAAAAATTGTGTTGCGTATCCCTTACGGGACATTGCAGTCAACACCAGCATTTTCAGCTGCTGTTGATGTACTAGGCAAGTGTTACGTTCAGTAGTTTGCCATTGCTTTCTGAACGACCGGCCTCTATACCTTTTTCGAAAAAACCAGCACCGCCGTGTTTCGAACCCGGGTATACGGGCTCACAAACCGCGTTCGCAAGCCCTTTAGCCACAGAGACTAAGTTTAATACAACGATAATATTGGCCCAAGATTGTCTGTAAAATGCTTTAGTGGATTTAGTCTGTAAACTTCATAAGAAGCTTTCCTCTTATGCTCCACTGCTATTCCTTGTGCTGTTAACTAGATGAGAATTCATAGCAGTAGAAGTGGCAACAAATAAGTAAAAGCATTTCCTGTTTTTGACAAGCAGATCTTGTAACCACCTTTTACCATAATGACGGGAAACTTTTTACCCCCAGAATGCTCTGTTATTTCAACCTTTTTCATCATGTGACCTAGTATGAGACTTCACACCCTAACAACAGCATCTAAGGTGGATTGATCTTTATTCGTACCTCTATACAGTATCAATTTACGAAAAGTAAACATGTTCAAAACAGTTATTCCCTGAGTGAATTTAAACACAGATGCCACAAACACTATGTTGCACCATTTATTGCCTGGCATATTTCGCTGCATCTGGTCAGGTGCATACTGCAGAGTTATAAATCATATGATGTGAGTAAAGGAATAATACTTAAGCGGAAACAATTAAAACACATAGTTGCATATTATATGTATAAATATTAGAGAATAGAAATGATTGTGTAGGTGCAGATTAATTACAGTATGCAGATACAGTCAGGAACATGCAGTTTGCCACACCAAAAAAAAAAGGTCACGATTCTGATATATAATTAATGCTGATGCCCCTAAAGAAATGGGGTAAACAGATGAGAATAATTACAGTATCTCAAGTAATCTCATCCTATCTTGTTCCTCTTGTACCTTGCAGGTGTCAAGGTGAAGTATAAACAGCAGGAGAGTGCCCGTTTATGGGCTTCAATTATCGAGATTCCCGTGGATTCTGTTATTCCCTCTGTCCATCTTGGCCGGCCTCTTCGTCTGGCCCATTTGGTCTGTACATCATTGCTTGTTGTGGTATACTGTTAATTGATAATCTAATTACATGGCCAAACCATTTAAATTGCTGCCTTCTGATAAAATTTAGCTCTGCAGTAACCCCCTACTTTAGTCCTATTTCTTCATTTCTAGTAATTACAGTATGTTCTTTGTTTTATCGTTACGTATATTTTGTGTACACCGCTATACACCTAATTATCCTTACTTTTTCAATTATTTAGTCACATAATTCTTCAGTTCTTCAAATACATTGTAAAAAAAACATTACATGCATTTGTTTTCTTAGAATTAGTCTCCCATTCAGGTGTAATTTAGTGTTTGTTAGGTTCATCCACATTCCATCCGTCCCGTCACATTTTCCCCATCAGTTTCATTGGTAGATAAATGTTCATCCTCACATCTGTCCAGTTCTCACTTGTTGACCGAGGAATTTGCTGATTAAATTAGTGACATTTTGTTGTGGTTGTTTTGCTTAGAAATTTAAATTATGCTGTAATTACTGCTTGCAGGTTTTGATTTTATTCCATGAATTTGTATGTATTCTTGCGCATTAATTAGATGCACAAATAAAATGTTGTTAACTGTGGTCAAGTTGTGAGAATGCAAAGAATATATTAGGAAAAATAATAAGTTTTCAATGTCAGCGTTACAATAAACACAATTACAAAAAGATGTTTCACTGGGAAGGCTTCATCAGCCAACAAAAATAATGATAGGCAAAGACACATTTACCAAATAAATGTTTCAGCGACAAGGCTTCATCAACAAACAAAAACAACAACAGATAAAGACACAATTGCAAAAATATTTGTAAGTGAAACATCATCAGTAAACAACAACAGACAGAGACACGTTTACAAAAATGACGTTTCAGCGACATGGCTTCATCAGAAAACAACAACAGACAAAGACACAATTTTAAAAAATGTTCCAGTGAAACATCTTCATCAGCACAAAACAACAAAGAAACAATTACAAAAATTGTTTCAGTGAAACATCTTTGTCAGCAAGCAATAGAGACATATTTACAAAAATTACATTTCAGAGACATGGCTTCATCAGGAAACAACAACAGTCACAATTACAAAAAAATGTTTCAGTGAAACATCCTCATCAGCAAACAGTAACAGATAAAGACACAATTACAAAAAATATTTCAGCAACAATGCTTCATCAGCAAACAACAACAACAACAACAAACAAAGACAGAAATGACACAACAATGATGTAGTTGTGTTAGTGTCATTTCTGTCAGTGTCTGTTGTTTTTTATATTTATTTTCTGATGAACGCTTGTTCCCGTTTGCTGATGAAGGCTTGTCATCACAGCATCCCCCATTGTTTTTATTGTGATCTTGTAAAGCTGACTTGCACTTCTTGTTTTGCCTATTATTCATTGGATAGTTAATTAAATCTGTTGCATGCATTGCATATGAGCTGTGCATAGATTCACATTTTAATTGTATTTGTTGGCATAGTGTAAGCACTAAGGCAATCCCAGGGTTCACTTCAGGAGAACATGTATTTTCTTATATTAGAACATATGCCTTTTTGTTTTTTTTATTGTATAACATTTTTATTTTATGTTCTCTCAAACATTGTTTTATGATATAGAAATAAAACTTTCTTGTCATTCACAAAGTAATAAATTGAATTGCATTCAGGATATTGGTACTACATTATTAGTGCATGTTTTGATTTGTTTATGTGCTCTGAAGTTTTTCCCCAGAATTCCCGGTCTTGTGCTTGTTCTAATAACTGAAGCAAACAAGCCCAAAGTATTTTGTTGGATAAAGATTGTTTGACCACGAATGCATATTTTTATGTGTTATTTACAATGATATTTATGTACGTATACTCAAGTTTTCTTGCTGTTCATGAATTGTTTATGCTTGAGTAAGAAAATATATGTACCCTAGGAAGCTCGGTGATCTATACGAGGGGTTCTGAATATGTTAGTTTTTTTTTTGGTTCATGGTCACTTTCTAAGTTGCAATTACTTCTACGACCCTCTCTCATAATAGCTGTTAGCTGAGTGGAAAAATAAGTTACTTTGCTATTTGCACTGTTGATTACTGTAAACTAATATGCACAAAATGTTTGCAGCAATTAATATGGTTGATTATGTGCAGACATCACCATGTAATAACAGACAAATGTAATCAGGACATAACATGTGTAACAACAGAATAATACCCGCAGATAGGCAAACATAATAATTCATGATATTGCCCATATGCTAGGCAGTTAAGTTGTGGTGGCCCCCTTAGAAATTTTGCATTCCTTGAAATGTGGCATTGAGGGACCACAGGTCCAATTTAAGAACCACTGATGTGGATAGCTACATTATGTGTACCTTTATAAACACACATTAGCATGACCTCATTCAATACATAATTATCTTTTGGTTTTGATATCTACTTCTGGTTGCACCCTGAAACTTATCAACTTTATGCTGTTTTTATTTAGTTATGTCTATTTATATATTTATATTGTACAATAATGTTGATTTATTTAGAAACCTATATCTTCTACCTTTTCTCCTTAACAGAGCACAGGGCCTCAATAATCTCATACAAATGTCTGCTTTTCCATAACTGTCTACTTGTAGATCTTCCTGTGTCTTTTATATATTACTAATCTTTGGCTTCCTTTCTTTCTTTTTCTTTGTAGATTTCAAGAGGACTTCCTAATTATGTTATAAACTTATTTTCTCAAGTGTGTGCTCTATTTAGCCAGTGTATTTTTTCCACCTTTTTTAAATTGCATTTGTTTGCTTTGAACTCAATCATTGTCCATACATTGTGCTACTACTTCTAGTTTTGCGTGTGGATTAACTTTCCCTATTACCAGCGTCCCTTGTCATCAGGTGAACCCACTCCGACATTAGAGGTTCTTGTAATTTACATCCCCAAGTCAAGGACGAAAAGTCAACATGTTAGACCAACTGAGCAGTGTAGGGATTGAACCCGCTACCTCGGCATCAGCAAACCAGATATTTAAGAATGAGCATTCTTATCCATTCTTCCATGCTGGTCTCCATTTTTACCCTTTTGAACTGGCATACTCTGTTCAGCTAATAAATGATACCATTTGATCATTAAATTATTGGTAGATTATACCAAAGTAGCCTTTAGCAAGATGAAAAAAATTCTGACCAATAAAAAGATGTCAATTGAAACGAGAAAGAGAGTGTTGAGGGGATACATAGAGCCTGTTCGTTTGTATGGATGTGAAACTTGGGACAATGTGCAGTCAAGCTGAAAAACATCTGATGGCTGCAGAAATGTGGTTTCTGAGGAAAATGCAAAGAATACCATGGACAGACAGAAAAACCAATGACCAAGTACTACAGGAGACAAATGAAAATCGTAAATTGATTAGAGAAATTAGACGTTGACAAGTCAAAATTTTTTGGACATGTTATGAGAAGAAATGGATTGGAGAACTTAGTGACAAGATCGAAGGGAACAGACCAAGAGGAAGACCGAGAGGAAAATACCTGGATGGCTTGGCCACATGGCATGGATGAGACAGGAACACTGAGCTGATCCACGACGCTGGTGATCGAGTGAAATGGCGAGTCATGATTTCCAGCATGGCACATGATTGATTGAGATTATACATTTAGTTTCATTATGTGAAAGTTAGTTTTTACAATAATAAACTACCTTGATTATTTCAGTAATAATATTACGTTGTTTATTTACCAAGGAAAACCAGAAAAGTCAACCAGAAATTTACAAATTCGTTTCAGATCACCGAGTTTCCTTGGCAGAACAAACAACGGATCATTCTTTTTATGTATCACATCTTTATCATTTAATGACATGAGTGTAATATTCACTTCATTACCACTATTGAATATTGCGTCATCCTTGTCATTTGTCAGGTCACATTTATGGTGTAGATTAAATAGTTCATTTTCTTAATAAATTGTTTTGTTTTCTTCTTGCAGAGCATCGTTTGCATTTATTTCTTGTTCTTTTCTCTCCCTAATTTATTTTAATAATTTTGTAATGATTATCTTTGTAGTGGTAATTCTTTGGGATCTGAACATCGAGGAAACTGGCTCATAAATAGTATCATGTCTGGGAAACTGAAATACTTTGCTCATTTTAAACATGACAGTGAAGGCTTGGGCAAAACAGTGAAGGCTTGGACAGAACCATGAAGGCTTGGACAGGACAGTGAAGGCTTGGACAGGACAGTGAAGGCGTGGACAGCACGGTGAAGGCTTGGTTCCTAGAAGAAAAGATAGGAATCAACCAGCATGAAGATGGACACAGGACATTGCAGACATCTTGGGCATGAGAGTGCATATGGCAGGAGAAATGACAAGAGATGAAGTCACTTTCCAGCGGGCCCTGATGGGAGCGGCATTCTGCGAAGGGCTGTTACATGATGATGATGATGAATGTCTGTGATATTTTGTCTTTCATTCCAGAGGTTTTGGCGATTGTTATTTCTGACCCAATTAAGATCAAGATAAGCCAAGGAAAGACAGAGAGAATTGTGTGTGAGGAGTTTAACAGCTGGGCAACAAAGGACAGTATAAGCAACATCCACTTCAGTCAAATATCTCATGACCAAGAAAAATTGAGAATCATCATTGCCGGTGTCTATTCAAGTTTAGACTCGTGAAGAAGAGAAGCAGTGATCTCATCTTGTTCCTCTTGTACCCTGCGGTGTCGAGGTGAAGCATAAACAGTAGGAGGGTCCTGTTTATGGGCTTCATATATCCAGATTCCCATGGATTCTGTTATTCTCCTGTCCATCGTTTACATGGTCAGCCTCTTCTTCTGGTTCTATTTGGTCTGTAGCATAGTTATGTGGCCGAACCATTCAACTTGCTGTTTTCTAATGAAATCTAGACTGCTATAACCCCCAACGTTAGGCCTCATTTCCTCATTTCTGATTTTCTCTCTTCTTGATACATTGAGTATTCATCTCAGGAATCTCATTTCCATTGTTGTAATTTTTCTTTTCTCTTTTTCTGTCTCTGTCCAGGTTTGACACTTTGTAGAATAGATTGTGTTGTAAAGTGCTTCCTTAGTAACTGTTGATATATGTTTGTTCTTTAGTATTGGTGCCATTTGTCCTATGAGTTGGTTTGCCTTATTACATCAATTTTCGATCTCGTATTCTGATTTGCCATTTGATGATATACTTCCTAGGTACTTGAAGCTCTTTACTTGTTTCAGTGGGTGTTCTTCTAGATCAGTGGTTCTCAACCAGTGGGGATCCCAGGATGGTTAACCCGGTCAACAAATGCCCGCAGAAGTCGGATGTGTCGGCCTAACGGCGCAAGAACGCAGCTTTGCTGTAAACAGGCACAACGCAATCACATCCGGAAAAAAAAAAACTCTGGATGAACGAAGAAGAAGAAGAAGAACCAGTGGGGATTTTAAGATTATTTCAAGATTGCATTGATAAAGAACCAGTTACTTGATATTTTTTTCCCTCTAAATTTTACGGTTCTGTACTTCTTGCCCTAATGAAATTCGTTTTATAACGTAAGTAGACCCGCAAATCACGTTTTATGTAGATGTCTAAACTTGTTCTAGTATGTGTTATTAAATTTAGCTTCCATTTTTATGTATACTGTGTAAAGGTGGGGAGGATTTATAGAGAGAAAATTCGAAAGGGGGGGGATGACGTACTGAACATAAGGTAAAGGGGAGCATGGGCCAAAAAAGGTTGAGAACCACTGTTCTAGATGAATCTGTGTGAAACAGTAACAAGTCTTAATCTTATAAGACCGGAGCAGCTTAAGGGTATGGCTTTTGAAGCATATGGAAAGACTCCATGTGTTGACATTTTTTACAAATAAGGAACCCACGAATGCAGTACTCCTCCATGATCCCAAGCTGTTGTCTCACATGCCTAACTACTTGGATAACAATTTAAAATAGGAGGTCCTGTGTACACATTGAGCCATGGGCTTATACAGTGCCAGCATTCGATCCAGAGATGTCATCTATCAATTGTCACACTTCTGGTTTCATTCATCCATTGCACTACTTTGGGTATTTTCCACCAGGACTAATGAGAAACAGACATAATTCAGCCTGAGAAATAAATACACAGGTATTAATCGGCACTCATTCATAGAGGAAAGAAATACAGAATAAAGCACTCACTAAAAGAAAAAATACAAACATGACAAGAGCTCCTTACTGTAAGAACAAATGTACTTCAGCGCATGGCCAACAAGACACCTTTTAAAAGGTGTCTTCATTAGCCAGGTCTACATCCACCTACGTTGAAGCACACTTGTTCCTACAATGGGGCACTTGGAGGCATCAGGTTTGAATCCCGGGTATTGTCACTGATTTTCAATTATGTTGTCTAGTGTGTCTACTATTACTTTCCTTTTCTTCTGTGAGTGTCTATCAATACCTGTCTGGCTTGGTGATATATTTGTTCTTCCGCCCTATACACACGACCCCAATGAGCCCATATCATGCACCAATACCCCGCCCGGAGCTGCAGATCCAGCCAATCTGTCCGTCTGCTCGTTTTCCAACACACCAGCATGTCGTGCGGAAGAGTACGTGAAGTGTTCGGGCCATCACATGTTTGTAGGCCTAAGTGCACACAGAGAGAGAGAAAGACTTGAAAACACACGGAGACAAGTAGAACCAGATATTAGTTAGTTAGTCGCAGTTCCAACTTCACAGCAACGGGTCGTCCCCATTATGCTCCATTCCTGTGCCAGTGAATATCACACAAAACGCTCTCCACTGCCCAATGTGAAAAGTGGAAAAGACAGGAGTCTAGACAAACAACAGCCCGCACAAATACACTGTGCATAATGCCGCCGCCAGAATGTCAACACACCAGTCCCCCACGAAACAACCAGTTCATCTCTGATGGAATCGGCTGTCATTTTCCTATCTGAATGTTTCCTAGATGTTCACCCACACAGTCCACGAAAATACAGTTCATCGCTGATGGCAGTGGCAGTCAACCAGAAGCCCAGCAGCCACGCATTTCTGCATAAGGCAAAAACCGGTCAACTCTGGTACATAGCCACCTGCCATCACTCCGAACATGCAGTCACGTTCCAAAAAACCTCAGGCAGATTCAAAAGCATTTCACACGAAACTCACAGTGTCGCGCCACGCACGCACTCAGTAGCAGGGCGACGGAACCATCAAGCCTCCTTAGTCGCCTCTTACGACATGCGTGGTAGGCTACAGTGTTGCTATTCTTTGCTTCCCTTATGGGCCCCGGCAACACACGGGAGACCAGATATTAATAATGGGAAATGGGGGGGAGAGAGAGACCATACACGGAGCTGCATGGGATAGTTAAGGATAAGAGGGATTAGAGTCAGCTGGTGAAGGACCTATGCCCCAAATGTGAGCTAGTACAAGTATCGAACCCTTCTCCAATCGCTCCCATACCGTTGTAGGGTAACGGCATAACCGTTACACCAAACGCACTCGTTATTCTCAGAATTACAGCACAGATTTACAAACGTCTGAAGTTCTCGAACGAAAACGTTCTTTCTTTCTTTGTTACCTAACATGGTTTTATAATCAAATTTTGTTGTTCATGTCCTTTGCAGGATGTTGCGATAAACCAACTGTTGATTTTCTAGGTAATTTTACGTTTAGCAATTTGCCATTACTTTCTGGGTGAGAAGTCAACATGTAAGTGCAACTGACAAATGTAGGACATGAAGCAGTAACTGAGGTGTATATATGACAACTGTGAAATCTTCTCTATAAGAAGGCTTTAGATTGTTGCCTACTTACCACTACGGGTGTCACTAATTTTACATCATCCATTAAAGCATTCCTTTGCGAAAGTCGCTCTCTTCACGACCGGCTGAAAAGTGTTTCGATCTCTGGCCATATCGCCTGCATCATACATTCTCATACCGATCTCTATATGTCCTGTGTTCGTCTTCGTGCCGGTCGATCCCTGCCTCTTCTTTTGGGAAACTTGTCTTCCATTAAATTAATGATCTTTCCAGGCCTTGTGACGTTTAATACGACCAAAGTATATTCGTTTCTTAACCGGTCTCGGAATCAAAGCGAGAGGTTGGAAGCCTGGTCAACTTACTCACACCAAGAGAAACGTTTAAACAGCTTTTATATGCGGTGTCTGCGAAGAATACTTGGTATTAAGTGGCAAGATAAAATCACAAATACTGAAGTATTTAAAAGATCAGGCTTGTGTGTTCCATGCTCAGTCTTCATAGACTTAAATGGATAGGGCACGTTAGAAGGGTGGATTATGGTATAATACCAAAGGACATCTGTTTTGGTGAATTACAGATGGGTGGGAGATCTCAGGGTCGGCCTCTACTACGATACAAAGATGTGTGTAAGTGGGACATGATTGATACAGGCATTGATAATGCACATTGGGAGCAAGTCGCCGCTGAACGTGTTGCATGGAGGAATGTGACTATGAGAAATTGAATAAAGACAAAGGAGAAAGAGATTGCAGATAAAGCACACACAGAGCGTGAGAGACGTAAGATGGTGCAGGATGGTGGAAATGATGGTCCACGATATTCTATTAACTTTTCTGTAACATTGATGCTCTTAATCCCAAATTTTATTCTGTAATGATTGCGACATGGCCCACGACTGGCATCGGTATGTTGCCACAACTTTCAAAATGTTAACTTAACATTTTTGCTGGTGTTGTACATATTGTTTAACCCATTCAATGTTATGTCAGTCTAGCTAGACTAACATCTGTTAAATAGTTTCTTAATCTTGTCTGTCTGTAGTTTCATCAGTAGAAATCCATATCCTGTCAACGATACAAGATCATATCTTGTTTAAAACGTACTGGCTGGCAACGCATTCAAGTAGCTCTTCCGTAACGTTGTTTCACTGGGGATGGGCTGATTGATAAATCACTAGAAACTAGAAAGAGTCCACAAGGCTGCCCAACGGGCGCAGCAGGCCCAGTGGATGTCATGGGAAGAGGTGGTGCAGAGATCTCTTACCTGGAATGATATTTGGCGAACTAAGTTTCGTCGTCCGATCCCTCTACAATGTCTTGCCAGCCAGCCAATTGGTCAAGTGCTGGGAAAACCACCGACCCATTCTGCCCCCTCTGTGCAAAGGTTCAGACAGCGGTACACGTACTGTCCGCATGTAAGGTCGCCCTTACCCAAGGCCGACTTATGTGGTGGCACAACAGGCCTTACTGAATTGGCGGCCATAGTGGGTGTAGCCAGAATGAAAGCGAACAAAGAGGGGACCAGGCGGAGGCCGATGGAAATGTCCAAGCCGGGCACAACGAAGGCAGAACTGACGACTTGCCACTTCCGACCATTTTCGATGGTGTGAGGGACTGGGAACTGACCGTGGATCTAAAGGGCCGTGGCAAATACCCTGAGGTGATCCGAAAGTTTGGCCTGCGACCTGACAGCGTACTTAGCTTCTCGTCAGCCAAGCGGCTAACGCTAATTGGGCTGACCGTCCCATATGAGTCAAATATTGAGGAGCAGCATACGTATAAACTGAAGAAGTGCGAAGACATGGTCGCAAGTGATAAGCTGGAAGAGAACGCCGCCAGGCTATTCGTCGTTGGGGTTGGTGCCAAAGGCTTAGTCTCCCATTCCGTGTATGATGTCCTAAAATACATGGGCATTAAAGGACAAGTAAGAACTCGGGCCCAAAAACAACTGTGTGAGGCAGCCAAAAAGGCCTCGTGCTGGCTATGGAATTGCCGGAACCTGAAGTGGGACGAGTCTCGGAACTAGTATGGTTAGAAGCGGTAACTGCAGAACTACGAACAATCTCTCAACCAAGACCACGAACTTGCAACGTCTCGTGTCAGATCTTTAGCCTTTCCTCTGAGCGTGGGTGGTGAATTTGAGTGCAGTCAAACCATGTAAATGTCGGCTGAAGTCCAACCTCCATGACATAGCGGTAATCGTCCGTAAGTCACACTCACCCAGCTACAGAGACCAAAAGGTGGGTCCAGAAACGTAAAGGAAGAACCGGCTTCCTAGTAGAATGCGGCGCCGTGAACGGGGCACGAGGAAAGAACACGACAACAGAGACGAATAGAGGCGATAGAGACCGTGGCTGGGGAAAAAGCAGGCTCCCCACGACCAAAGGGGCAAGAACAGGCTGCACGGACTCTTCCCACCGAGGGAGGGAAGGCTTGAGAATTGACATGGTAACAGCGAAGGGACAAGCACAACGGGGACAACGAATAGTGACCGAATGCCTCCACGGCAGGGGAAAGACGCCTGGGGTCATGATCCGAACGGGACATCCCCCAGAGAGTATCAAGAGTGTAATGGCCCGAAATACTTGGGGAAGATGGTACACTTCTGACGATCAGAAGCTCCCTGCTGTGTTTGCGCCGCGGCGACATTTTTACTACAACCTTCCTCTAAAGTTGGTTACTGAGTTTATGTAAAGTGATATTGCAGACGTCATCATCTCATACAGGTACTTGGATAATACTGTAAACAATATAAAATAATAACACAAAGTAATGCAGCTTTAAAGAACAAAATTAAAACATAGGACGTTGCGGCGACCAGCCTACATCAGGAAATAAATACACAAAACACAACATATAAACAAGGGAAAGACACCCACAGTGACTACATTAGGGCATATTCACCCAATGAGAATGGAAAGATGAATAGCATTTTTTCTAATGTTCTATTTATGACAGAACCCCAGGCTGTATCACAGCCTGGCATTCTGAGATAAGTTGCAGTCCTCTTCCCCCCCCCCCCCCCCCCCCCCCCCCCCCCCCCGCCCCCCCCCCCCCCCCCCCCCCCCCCCCCCCCCCGCGTCATTGTTCTCATTCGTTTACTTTAATGTAGTGTCTTCCCCGTGTTTATATGTTGGCGTTTTGTGTATTTATTTGCTGATGAAGGCTAGTTGCCGCAACATCCTATGTTTTCCTTAATTTTGTTCTTTTGTTGTAAAAGTTGTATTACTTTGTGTTGTTTTGTACTGTTTACATTTCTACAGCTTTACAGCAGTTCCACTAATGTTATTCGTATTTGGACAATTCTGATGTTTTACATAATATGGACGGTACTGATGTCTGGAACAATCGTTGCCGACTGTCTTGTGCAGGATTTCAAGTTGCGCAGCACTTTGTTCTGAGGTGTTGCACACGAAATCGCTTCCCAGCAAAAACTTTTACTTCACACACTTTGCAAAAGAATGCCTCACGTGTACCAAAATGTTGCTCTCCAAACTTCCGTACACAATCTCTTACTATTTGCTGAAAACTTTGCTTTGGAAATCTTTTACTAAGACTGTTGTGACACATTCAATGTGCGTGGATAGCCATCATAATATAGTTGTGGACAAGTTTAGCTAAAGTTGACACTGATAACCCATCCTTACCACCATCAGGATCTCACCTTGTTCCTCTTGTACCTTGCGGTGTCGAGGTGAAGTATAAACAGCGGAAGAATGTCCGTCTATGGGCCTCATATATTGAGATTCCCATAGACTCCGTTGTTCTCACTGTTCATCTCTTTTGGTTCCATTTGGTCTGTGCATCACTGCTTGTTGTGGTATACTGTTGGTTGGTAATCTAGTTATGTGACTGTACTATTTAACTTGCTGTTTTCTAATGGAATTTAGCGTCACTGTAATCCTTCCTTCATCTGGATACAATACCTTGTCAATCACAATTCCTTGTTTGTAAACAATGTAACTCATAGCAACAACAACAAAAAATGTCCAAAAGTTCACTGCCACTCGACATGTAATTTTCACATCTGATTTAATAGGAACAAAATGCATAAACACTGTAATAATATGACCTAAAAAGTCGGAATATGGCCTAAACATTCTGAAATATGACCTATCTTAAAAAGACTCAAATATGCACTTTTATGCATAATTGAAGTAATATTATTTTAACTAGAGTATGCACAAGCATACTTAAGATAACTTTACTTAAGGACACTAAATGTGATATAGCCTGAAATTCCCGATTCCACTGACATTAAAGTATGATCATGTTTCAGAATATGACATTCTCACTGTACAAGTGTCCACATTTAATGAAGCTTGGTGTATAAAATATGGGTCTAGTCACCCACATACCCAATGCATCCTGGGTGTTTGTTGTTGCGTTCGCTTGCTCTGAACTCAAGCATAGTCCATACATGTGCTACAACTTCTAGTGCACTGGACTAATTTTTTCCATGAGAATTAGCTTTCACAGTTACCAGTGTCACTCACTCAGACTTCTCTGGTACTTGTAATTTAGTCCATCTGACCAATGTAGTGGTTGAACCCGCTATCTCAGCACACTGGATGCTTAAGAACGAGCACTCTTTTCCATTCAGCAATGCTTACCTCCAGATTAGGCACGTGTAAGGTAACTTTACTTTTATTATTGAGTAAAGTTCAGGTGGACAGATGTGGCATGAGTGGGTACAAAGCATAGACAAAGTTTCTCTAACAGAGACTTACATGAATATTCTGTCTGGCCCAATTGGCAGTGTGATGCATCAAACGGGTGGATTCATTGGCTTCATTAGCGCCAGTAGTTTTATCACGGGAGATATTCTTACCGGCTGATGGTTGAGGATACAGTTACAAACAAAACATTTTAACAGATTCTTGAGTTTGTATTTAAGTGCCGTTCCAACGAGGAAGGGCTTTGAGGGGACACTCAGTGAGTTACAGGAACGATGAACATTTACCTTATGATTTACGCCAATGACTGGGGGAGGCGTGTCGTCTACAATTTTACCACGTCAATTCTTAACACCAAGAACCAAAGTAATGGATGGCACGTTTTCTAGAGGAAGAAGCAGGAGATGATAAAAACGACGGTGAAAACAGGACATTAAAGACACCATAGACATAAAAATGCAAGACATACTACAAAGGACTAGCTTCCTGATGGTGACGATAACAATAGTAATGTGATAAGAAAAAGCAGGTGACTGCAGGTTAATTTAAGAAACTTCTTCTTATAAGGCAAACGTGGTCAGGGCCCTTTGATATCATGTGTATAGTGTGGACAACATATAACTCATAATAGCCTAGACAGAATGGTTCGGCAGGGAGTGACCAGCTACAGACCAATTAGCCTCACCAGCTGTCTCTGCAAAACAATGGAGCACATCATCAATCACAGATTGCAGTGGTACATTGAAAGTAAAACACATTCTTGTGCCACAGCAGGCTGACTTTAGGCAGTGCTATTCTATGGAAGGTCAGACAACCTACCTCTCTCAAGAAATTAAGGATGTATTTCATTACCAGAGAAGAAACTAGTGCTTGTGGCATGGATAGATCTAAAGAAAGCCTTTGACAAAGTTTGGAAAGGTCTGAGAAGAAACTGAGAAACTATAAAAATCAATGAAAGACTGTACAAATGGGTGAAAGCATACTTGCACAACAGAAGAGCCAGAGTACAGATAGACTCAAGAGCAAGAACGTACTACTGCATCAGGGTGTTCCCCAGGGTGGAGTCCTGTCTCCCACACCAGATAAATGGAATACACCCAAGAAAAGATAAAGAACTAACATATCTTGGAGTAACATTTCATAACAGGCTGACATGGAGAAATCACATCAACAAAGCTGCAGCAAAAGCCAGAAGGAAAATAGCCATCCTGTGAAAATTAAGTGCAACCACATGGGGAGCCTGTGGGAAAATACTTAGCAAAGTTTATAAACAGAGCGTACAATCACACCTGGAATATGGGACAACTGCATGGTTTTCAGCATTTAAAAAAACATACACTACAAGAGCTGGACAAGGTGCAAAATCAAGCACTTAAGAGTCACCATAGAGGGATGAGATCAACGCCTGTAATGGAGATGGGGAGGGCACAAGCACCGAGAGAGCGCAGAGATATGAAAATGCTAGCACAAGCAGAACAGTTCCTCACCCTATGAATAACAGGTTTGAAAACTTAGCTATAAGGCGGTTGAAAAGAAACAGTTTTATCCACCAGGCCAAACAACTCTGCAGAGAAGCCACCGATCTGCCCACAGTTGGTATCCCCCTGAAAACTATTCCAGAGCGAACTCCATGGAAAGATGAACATAGACTTTCACTTCAAATCCAGACAAAAGTGAGAGGAATATTTGACAAGGAAGAACAGAACAGTGTACAATGCAGAATAACCACTATTAGCTTCCTTGATGAAAGATACCCCAGATGGGTCAGCACAAAATGCTGTTCGAAATGGAGGAGCGGGAGTGTACATAGAATACCCAAATAATACTAGGGACATGGCCTGAGTACTAACAGGAAAGTACATAACTATGATGCTGAAATCCAGGCAATTAAGATAGCAACATAGAAATTACTAAATACCAGCCATGGTACACAACCTGTGGTGCTATTGACAGATGTAAAATCAGTACTCAAGGCACTCCTGTCTAGGAAATTGCCAGTACTGCGGACACTACTTTTTGGACTTGGTAGCCAGCGTAAGGTCACCTTACAGTAAGATCTGTACTGTGGAGTACCTGGAAACGAGAGAGCTGATCAATTGGATAAGGAAGGAGCAACAGAAGAACAACCGTTACATACCACTAAAAAAAAAATAATCAAATCAGTCAGAAAGCCACCAAAACCTGCCCAAGACGACTACCACGTTATGGACAGACCATTCCTCAGAACAGGACACAATAGATTACACAACCACATGTATACACAATTCAAGATTGATGAATCAGCAATATGCACATATGGATTGGCGCCACAGACAGCAGATCACATACTCCAAGACTGTCCAAAATACAACATATGTATGTATGTGTGTGCATGCGTGCGTGTGTGTGTTCCAAGAGCTGAACAATTGCTGTATGTAAATGTAGTTAATCAAAACATAGATGGAGGTCAGCATGGCCGAATGGATATGAGTACTTGTTCTTAAACATCAGGTGGTGTTATAATACCAAGGTAGCAGGTTCAACCCCTACACCGCTCAGTTGGACTAAAAAGTCGACTTCTTGTCCTTAACTGCGTGTGGGAGCGAGAGAGAGAGAGAGAGAGAGAGAGAGAGAGAGAGAGAGAGAGAGAGAGAGAGAGAGAGAGAGAGAGAGAGAGAGTGTCAGAGAGAGGGAGAGAGTGAATGCGTGTGTGCATGCGTGTGTGTGGAGAGAGTGATTGAGCGAGAAATGGTGGGGGAATGTGTCAGTGCATGCATTCGTACGTGTATGTGTGAGAGTGAGTGAGGGAGTGTGTGCGTGTGTGTGTGTGTGTAGGATTGTGTGTTAGAGAGTGAGACAGTGGGAGAGTTGATGTGTTAGTGTGTGTGTGTGTGTGAGCGCGCGCATGCGTGTGAGTGTGTGTATATGAAAGAATACAGAGAGAGAGAGAGAGAGAGAGAGAGAGAGAGAGAGAGAGAGAGAGAGAGAGAGAGAGCTGAGCAGATGCATGTCATGTAACACGCATGTTATGTAACACGCGAATCCATATGTTTGTGTATTCTCATCTGTCATATTATAAGTTAAATACCATTTGATTTTATCATGTATAATCTAAACTTATGTTCATTACTGTAGTTTGAGTGAGAGAGTGAGTGAGTGTGAATGAGAGACAGAATGAGTGAGTGTGAGAGTGAATGCGTGAGAGTGAATGAGTGAGCGGGAGAGTAATGAGTGAGCGTGAGAGTGAATGAGTGAGCGGGAGAGTGAATGAGTGAGAGTGAATGAGTGAGCGTGAGGAGTGAATGAGTGAGCGTGAGAGTGAATGAGTGAGCAGTGAGAGTGAATGAGTGAGCGTGAGAGCAAATGAGTGAGCGGGAGAGTGAATGAGTGAGCGTGAGAGTGAATGAGTGAGCGGGATAGTGAATGAGTGAGCGGGATGAGTGTGTGAGTGAATGAGTGAGCGTGAATGAGTGAGCGTGAGAGTGAATGAGTGAGCGTGAGAGTGAATGAGTGAGCGTGAGAGTGAATGAGTGAGCGTGAGAGTGAATGAGTGAGCGTGAGAGTGAATGAGTGAGAGTGAATGAGTGAGCGTGAGAAGGAATGAGTGAGCGTGAGAGTGAATGAGTGAGCGTGAGAGTGAATCAGTGAGCGGGAGAGTGAATGATTGAGCGGGAGAGTGAATGATTGAGCGTGAGAGTAAATGAGTGAGTGTGAGAGTGAATGAGTGAGCGGCAGAGTGAATGATTGAGCGGCACAGTGAATGAGTTAGCGTGAGAGTGAATGAGTTAGCATGAGAGTGAATGAGTGAGAGTGAATGATTGAACGGGAGAGTGAATGAGTGAGCGGGAGAGTGAATGAGTGAGCGGGAGTGAATGAGTGAGCGGGAGAGACAAAATGAGTGAGCGTGAGAGTGAATGAGTGAGCGGGAGAATGAATGAGTGAGCGGGAGAGTGAATGAGTGAGCGGGAGAATGAATTAGTGAGAGTGAGAGTGAATGAGAGAGAAAGAGAGAGAGTGTGTGTGTGTGAGCGTACGCATGCGTGTGAGTGTGTGTATATGAAAGAATACAGAGAGAGAGAGAGAGGAGAGAGAGCTGAGCAGATGCATGTCATGTAACACGCATGTTATGTAACACGCGAATCCATATGTTTGTGTATTCTCATCTGTCATATTATAAGTTAAATACCATTTGATTTTATCATGTATAATCTAAACTTATGTTCATTACTGTAGTTTGAGTGAGAGAGTGAGTGAGTGTGAATGAGAGACAGAATGAGTGAGCGTGAGAGTGAATGAGTGAGAGTGAATGAGTGAGAGTGAATGAGTGAGAGTGAATGAGTGAGCGTGAGAGTGAATGAGTGAGCGTGAGAGTGAATGAGTGAGCGTGAGAGTGAATGAGAGCGTGAGAGTGAATGAGTGAGCGGGAGAGTGAATGAATGAGCGGGAGAGTGAATGAGTGAGCGTGAGGGTGAATGAGTGAGCGTGAGGGTGAATGAGTGAGCGGGAGAGTGAATGAGTGAGCGTGAGAGCGAATGAGTGAGCTGGAGAGTGAATGAGTGAGAGTGTCTGTGTGTGGGAGTGAATGAGTGTGAGTGAATGAGTGAGAGTGAACGTGAGAGTGAATGAGTGAGCGGGAGAGTGAATGAGTGAGCAGGAGAGTGAATGGGTGAGCGGGAGAGTGAATTAGTGAGAGTGAATGAGTGAGCGGGAGAGTGAATGATTGAGCGGGAGAGTGAATGAGAGCGATGAGAGTGAATGAGTGAGCGTGAGAGTGAATGAGTGAGCATGAGAGTGAATGAGTGAGCGTGAGAAGGAATGAGTGAGCGTGAGAAGTGAATGAGTGAGCGTGAGAGTGAATTCAGTGAGCGGGAGAGTGAATGATTGAGCGTGAGAGTGAATGAGTGAGCGTGCAGAGTGAATGAGTGAGCGGACAGAGTGAATGAGTGAGCGTGAGAGTGAATGATTGAACGGGAGAGTGACAATGAGTGAGCGTGGAGAGTGAATGAGTGAGCGGGAGAGTGAATGAGTGAGCGGGAGAGTGAATGAGTGAGCGGGAGAGTGAATGAGTGAACGGGAGAGTGAATGAGTGAGCGGGAGAGTGAATGAGTGAGAGTGTGTGTGTGTGAGTGAATGAGTGAGAGTGAGAGTGAATGAAAGAGAGAGAGAGAGTGTGTGTGTGGTGTGTGTGTGTGTGGGACGCGCTGGCATCACTACTTTTACGTCACATACTTTTTATGTACACATTTTTCTCCATGTTTAGCCTTGTTTATGTTTACAACATTCATTTCACAATGTTTATTTTTCTTCCTATGTAAATGTATAATGCTCTTGATGAACGAAAGACGAGTGATTGGAAGGACCGAATGTAAGACGGGCCTGCGCGCCCAATTTGTGACCCTAATAAAGTTGATTTGATTTGATTTGATTTGATTTTAACTTGGGAACATAAATTACAAGTGTCTCTAAAGTCAGAGTGGGTTCACCTGATGGAGAGAGACACAAAAATTGGTCCAGTGCACTAGAAGTGGAAGCATGCATATGGACTATGCTTGAGTTGAAAGCTAGTGAACAAAAAAAATATGTGTAGATGACTGTCGCAAAGCGCTTAGCAACCCCATGGACTCTTGCTTGTAAATAAAATAGCTATAGCCAGTCAGCTAGAAAATCTAGTCCACCATTCATTTTAAAATTAAGGCATAAACTACCCCATGGCAACATTTAGCCAACATTTATTAAAGTTAGAAAAGGCTCTGACCGCTGCAGTGAAGGAGTTTGATCATGGAAGGACTGGGTATGTTGTTAAATAGTCTAATATTGAGTTATTGACCAATTTGGTAGCAGACTGTGTCTTGCTGGTTTTAACGTTTTGGTATCGGTTGTTCGGAAAGCAATGGCAAACTACTTAACGTAAAACTTGCCAAGACATCAACAACAGCAGTAAAATACTGGTGTTGACTACAACGTCCTGTAAAGGATATGCAACTTTTTTTTAAAAAGTGTTAAATAATTTATGTTGTATTTTACCTGTTGACTAAAACCAGGAAGTAACTCATATAACATATTAAGTTCACGGCTAAGTCTAGCCGTAGTGGAAAAGGATTCATAACAATGCCTATTAGGAAGGACGACTCGACAGCGAGAGTATACGTACAAACTCATGTGCCAAAACAGATAGTCAATAGCAGACGTCTAACCTTCGACACATGTGCATGATATCAACCACACGTGTTCATGTATGCCCAGGATAGTATACAATAATTATATATTTAAATATTAATATGCTTAATATTATTAAGATACTAATTTACCACCATAAATTGATGCTTAAGTATTAAGAGAAATGTATATGTAATTCATAAAAATAGCGTAGCTATACAACCGGCCAGAACCATTCTGTGTGGGTGACCTTAATGCCAGCCATATGTAATATGGTCTAATATCCTCTATTTTACTATACCCATCCCCATCTTGAAGTGTATGTAGTTAATAGCCTATCATACGAACATTCTCACTAGGGAATATGTCTAGTTCAGTGTTTGTTATTTTAAATATATCTATCAGGAGTGTCTGTTAGACACTAGTCAGGCTAGGTTCATTCTGCATAAATGCTACACTGAGGAGAGAGCATGGGTGTGTGAGAGGAGAATTAGGTCTATGTCTTTTCTGTGAACTATCAACCAGATAGGGATAGCATATAAAGATAGGTCATGGATGTGAAGAGTGTCTGTAAATGAGTGGAGGGATGGATACCATTCAAACAGTTGGATGGTCAACCTACCGTCAGATTCACCATTCTCCAGATTTTGTTTTGTCAAACTCCTTCCCCAGATTGGATGACTTCACCCTTCGCTGCGATCACCATGAACCATCAAATCTACAAGTGTTCTAAGAACTAATCTAAATAAACAAGTTAATATAGAAATTCCCAAGATCAATTGTAGTTATAAACAGCTGAAAGCTGTCAATATAAAGCACACGTATAGAACACCAATAGTTTGAGATTTCCTGTGCATAAAGAAATAATTGGTGCCGAATAATAATTACAATAACATAAGTACCAGCCAAGACGCCACATTCACCTACAATTGAAATGGACCACCATTGACAGTCAACAACGAGGAAGTTATGAGAAGTGATGCAGAGGCTGGTTACAGACAATTCGTGTGGAGTGGAGGAAGCAAGTTAAGTGCCGGATGAACCACTTCCAGGGTCAACATCCTACACCATTACTAGAATATCCATCGAACACCACTGTGATTAATAGCTTTGAAAGCGTAACAGACTAAACAAAAGTAGATAATTGTGGCATATGCAAAACCACAAAAAGCTGTCTTTGGCTCTCATGTGGAGTGCTATATATGTGTTAAATTTAATAAAAAGTAGCAGTTATTTACTTATTGGCAGTTAAGCGCATTCAACATTAATACTTAAGCAGTGATATAGTGTGACAGGATGAAAGTTTGTCTTCCTTTCTCCTTGTTGTGAGAAAGGGGGACTGGGGGTTCATTTTCTTATACAGGTTACGTATCGCAGGCATATCTTAAGTCTGTGGCCTTTGAACAAGTTGCTGCTGTTCGCTTTAACTTCCCTCAACCTGGCCCCTGTTAGGAGTCTTGAATATCTCTGGGACAGGTATTTCTATACAACCTAGATCATAACGAGCCACTGCGATCTTTTCTTCCGTCAGTGGGTAGACTTTTCTTAAAATAGTCTTATTGTCACTACTTTGCGTGAATAACCCTACCACCAGTCAATGATCACGCAACAATGACAAATTGCTGTACGCAAATATAATTTGACACATAAAAAATTTCTGCACTTCACAGATGACACTGGGACTCTTTGTTCATAGGTTCTATTTTTGTGATCTGGGCAGATTATTATTATAATAAAACTAGTGACAAGATTTATTAGAACAATAGGCTTGGTAGCTAGCCAGGACAATTCACTCCACTGACCCTGTTGCTGTTACATGCCAGCATATGTAAGTAAGGTCTCTCTCCTGCACATATTGTCTTGTATGACTTCAGATGGCTAGCTTCTGTAACACAACCAGGATAATCATGACTTGCAAGGTATTTCTCATTTGTGCGGTTCTTGTGGTTCATTTGTTTTATTTACTATCATGTTTCCCCCGAAAATAAGACCAGGTCTTATATTAATTTTAGCTGAAAAATTGCACTAGGGTTTATTTTTGGGGGATGTTTCATATTTTTTGTTGTCAGAAAAAAGAAATCTACATTTATTCAAATATAATCATGTCATCTTCTTCTGGAACATCATCATATCTCTCCAAATCCGAAATTTTCGGCTTGAATTTCTTGCGACTCCATTTCCTGTAGAACCATTGGTCCCAGTTTCTTCATGTCCAGCAATAAAGCTTTGATTAAATGAGCATTTCTTGTTCATGTAGCCTGCTTGTAGTGTATTGGTGACTTTATTTCACACAAGTCACGTATTGAATAATGAACCACATCTGTTCATTATCAAGTGTGCCTGGCTTGTGTGTGTGTGGGTGGGTGGGTGTGTGTTGGTGGTGGATGGGTGGGGTCATGTATGTGTGACCTGGGGGGGGGGGGGGGGGGGGGGGGGGGTAAGGGGATGTGTGTGTGGGGGATTTGTAGTGGGTGGGGGATGTATGGATAGGTGGGGGATGTGTGTCATAACATGGTAAAATGCATTGTTTGTATTTACAACATTCATTTGACAATGATTTTTTTTTCTATATGAATGTATCATGCAGTATTGATGAATGAAAGATGAGTGATTGGAAGGGCCGAATTTAAGACTGGCCTGAGTGCCCAATTTGTAACCCTTTGAAAATAAAGTTTGTTCTTTCGTTCGTTCATTCTAGCTGATGATCTTAACTAGGACTTATTTTAAGGGTAGGTCTTATATTAAAAGCATCCTGAAAAATCAAGCTAGTGCTTATTATAGGAGTAGGTCTTATTTTCAAGGCAAACATGGTATATAAAGTAAAATATGTGCCACATTCACTCTCCTGTATGTGTTCTCTTGTGTGTCTGTAGATTGCTGACTTCAGCAAATGATACACCACAATCATCACACTTGTAAGGTCTCTCTCCTGTATGTGTTCTCTTGTGTTTTTTAGATTGGAGATTTCAGCAAATGATACACCACAATCATCACATTTGTGAGGTCTCTCTCCTTTATGTGTTCTCTTGTGTTTCTGCAGACTTGCCAGCTTCAGCAAATGGATGCACCACAATCATCACACTTGTAAGGTCTCTCTCCTGTATGTTGTTCTCTGTGTGTTTCTTCAGCTTGCCGAGCTTTGAGTAAATGATGCACCACAATCATCACACTTGTAAGGTCTCTCTCCTGTATGTGTTCTCATGTGTTTCTGCAGATTGCCAGCTTCAGCAAATGATGCACCACAATCATCACACTTGTAAGGTTTCTCTCCTGTGTGTATTCTCTTGTGTGTCTTCAGATTGCTAGCTTGAGCAAAAGATGCACCACAATCATCACACTTGTAAGGTTTCTCTCCTGTATGTGTTCTCTGGTGTATCTTTAGATTGCTGGCTTGAGCAAATGATACACCACAATCATCACACTTGTAAGGTCTCTCTCCTGTATGTCTCTTCTTGTGTTTTTTCATATAACTATTTTGAGTAAACGATGCACCACAGTGATCACACTTGTAAGGTCTCTCTTCTGTATGTGTTCTCTTGTGTGTCTTTAGATTGTCGACTTCAGCAAATGATACACGACAATCATCACACTTGTAAGGTCTCTCTCCTGCATGTGTTCTCTTGTGTTTCTGCAGACTGCTAACTTGAACAAATGATGCACCACAATCATCACACTTATAAGGTCTCTCTCCTGTATGTGTTCTCTTGTGTGTCTTTAGATTGCCGCTTTCAGCAAATGATACACCACAATCATCACACTTGTAAGGTTTCTCTCCTGTATGTCTTCTCTTGTGTTTTTTCAGATAACTATCTTGAGTAAACAAAGCACCACAATCATCACACTTGTAAGGTCTCTCTCCTGTATGTGTTCTCTTGTGTTTCTGCAGACTGCCGACTTCAGCAAATGACACACCACTATCATCAAACATGTAAGGTCTCTCTCCTGTATGTGTTCTCTTGTGTTTCTGCAGACTGCCAGCTTGAGCAAATGATGTACCACAATCATCACACTTATAAGGTCTCTCTCCTGTATGTGTTCTCTTGTGTTTCTGCAGACTGCCAGCTTGAGCGAATGATGCACCACAATCATCACACTTGTAAGGTCTCTCTCCTGTATGTGTTCTTCTATGTTTCTGCAGACTGTCAGCGTGAGTAAATGATGTACCACAATCATCACACTTGTAAGGTCTCTCTCCTGTATGCGTTCTCTTGTGTGTCTTTAGATTGCCAGCTCGAGTAAAAGATACACCACAATCATCACACTTGTACGGTTTCTCTCCTGTATGTATTCTCTTGTGAACTTTCAGACTGCTGTCTAAAGTAAAAGATTCACCACATAAATCACACTTGAAAGGTTTCTCTTTTGCACATTTCTTTTTGTGCCTGCGTAATTTACCTGCGTCATTTACATTGACAGCTGAATCACAAACATCAGACATGTACGGTTTGTCTACTGCTTTCACTTCCATATTATTTTGAAATTGGCAATCTTGCTCAGTCAAAGATATTTCTGAGTTTATTCCAAAAAGAGAAGATACATTCTCTGAAATTTGACTATATTTATCTTGCTCTTGTGATGCCTCACAGAAATTCTGAGTCATTCCTGATTTTGTTCTACTGTTTCCGGTCATTTCATGATCACTGCTACAATCTGTCATGTCTACCATTTTGCCAAACCTTTGGTGTCTGTCCTCATACAATACATTTGAAATTTCTTGTTTCACAATCTTAAAGTCCATGTTACCATACATTATCTTCTCCGTTTGTGAATGTTTTCGCATGGAGAGGGAATGGACATTCTGAGAACAAGTTAGTGTTTCTGAAATTAGCAAACAATAAATACGGGTTAATCACTTCATAGATATGTCAGGTAGCAGACAATAATCAAATAAGTAAATCTATCTATCACATGAATACAATAAATGAATACAAGCTTTAAATATTAAAATTACACAAAGTTTGCTTCTACTTTAACATTTCCAGTGACTATCTCCTTAAATCAAAGATTCTCTCGACTTGTGTTTGTGCATGATTTGCTTGTATTTTCAAAGTTTGGTTTGCATGAACTGGCACATAAAAACAATTATCATCAATGCCATGTATTTCTGTCTTCTTAATCTTTAAAGAAATACAGAGTCTTCTTTGTAGAATTAGAGTAGACTGATTTCAGGTTAATTTGACATCTCTCCCAAAGTAAACATTGCAATATTTAAAACAATTGAGTCGTATTGTTATTTATGTGCGGTTATGTTCCCATTATGCATATTTATTTGTTTGTGCTACATAAGTGTGAGATGTGGTGTGGTCTTGGCACATACCTGACTACCCTGAGTTGTGAGTGATCTTAGTTACTTGCATTTTGTGTAGTGTGTTCACTCACTTTCAACTCAAGCATGGTCCATACACTTGCTACAATTTCTAGTAGATTAGTTGTCCCTATTTGTAATTGTAATTGTACTTGTAATTTATGTTCTCTAGTCAAGGACAAGAAGTCAACATTTTAGTCCAACTGACTGGTGTAAAGGATGAACCTGCTCTCAGAACGAGCACTCTTATCCATTCGGCCATGCTGATCTCTGTTACTTGCATTTGTGGAAATAAACATTCTTTAACTTTATTCATTTGTTTTTCTTGAAACATAAACTGTGGCAAGGTCATCTGTACATGGACCTGACTTCACACCAACCATTCTTATCTATCCTCCTTTGTCCTAGACCTCCTTTTTCATCCTCTCACTTGTCCTTATCCTGCTCTTCTACTCTCTTCCATTTCCCTTGGTCTTTGTTCTGCAGCTGATCCTTGTCAGTGGTCCTGTCCCATCTCCATGGTCCTGTCCCATCTCTGTGGTCCTGTCCCATCTCTGTGGTTCTGTTCAACCTCCATGGTTCTGCATGCCTGACTAGGTTCTTTCCGGAGTGTCCCTGAAGCACCACTCTAGTAAGATATGCAGTTTTGTTGGTTTCACCTGGAGATCACTGCAACTTGGAAGGATTGCTCTAATTAGCTCTATTCAAGTATCAACATGGGCCAGATTATATGGTCTGTTTCAAAAGAAAAGTTCACTTATATATCAACTATCATCTATAATGAGACATTCAAATATATCTATGTCTGCAAAACAACAGATAATAAATAACTTATTCATATCAGCCCTATGCTACTAATGTCAAACTTCAACATTATCCAAATCACACAACACCTGTGAGATGAGATGTCTGAGAAGACCTGCTAACTTAACTATCTGAGACTGAGTAGAAATGAAGTTATCAGACAGACGGTGGGATCAACACTTGTATGTCAAATATACTGAAAGGCAAAAAATCAAATGGCCCAGCCAACTCACTAGAATGCAACACCATTAGTTACCAACACTAGAGCTACACCTAAGAAGATGTGATATAATTTTGTTGGTGTTGCACTCACTTTCTTTAACCTCAAGCGCAGTCCACACACAGTAGCATTGGACTGAACTTTGCATGTGGATTAGCTTCCTCTATTACCAGTGACCCTCGCCATCTGGTGAATCCACTCCGACTTAGAGTTACTTGTAATTTACGTCTCCAAATCAAGGACGAGAAGTCAAAATTTCTGTCAAACTGTCCGGCATGGGAGATGAACCCTTACTTCGGCATCAGTACACCGGATGTTTAAGAACACACATTCTTATTCATTCTGCCATGCTATCCTTTGTTATTCGCATTTGTGGACATAAACATTCTTTAACTGTGGTATGAGAGCAAAAACATGATGATAAGAAAATGGACTGATGACATCAAAGACATTGTACAGTCACTGACTGGTAACCTGCAATCTTGACAGATAATAATTTGTAAAATGCAGTTATACTTCTCCATAACATTTAGCCTGGGCTGAATTTAGAGACCATGTGTTGCTCATGCAGCATGGTCCCTCTCTTGGCCTGCCTAGTTCACTCTAGAGGAAAGATAACACCAATACACCTGAAACAAGACAAGCTGCAGAAGCTGCTGGATCAGCAAATCAATACTCTACTGTCCGCCTGTCACACAGAATGACTTAATCCAGTGCCATGCATCAGGTGCTGGAATGTCATTCCTCCCCACCATGTTTGACGCCAAAAGTAGAATATGATAATTTGTCCCTAGTCAGCTATTTTTAGAGTGGTGACATATTTAAGCCATAAATCAATCTGTTGGATGTCTGGAGTCATTTATTAGTTACTGCAGAAAAGTAAATACGAGCTCTTTTGTTTTACACTGTACATGGGCCTGACACTGCTCCTCCTTGGCTGTAGCTCAAAGGTCAGTCAGTCTTTTAAATAACATCTTTGTCAATGTGTGTATATCCTATAGTTGAGTGTGTGCACTATAGCCGACATATTATTTCTCAGGCCAGATTGTGTTTTGGTGTTTGAGTTGCCTTCCACAGACATCTCTCGTGATGGTGCTTACATAGCAATAGGTAGGTTAGTTTATCAAGGTAGTGATGGTGCCTACATAGCAATAAATAGGTTAGTCTATCAAAGTGTTCTTACCTGATCTCTTGATCTTTTGGCAGAGGTGGTTTCATTTTACACAAGTAGACACGCACCCCCCCCCCCCCCTCCATCCCCAAACACTCACACAGACACTCCCGACCCCCATTCCCACTGGAGGAAACCAATGAATCAGACAGTGCATTGCTCACAAAAGATCATCATCATAAGCATTGCCAGCTGGCGTAGGCATTCATGTCTTTTCATTCATTCTTTCTTTCTCAGACCAGGTTGTTTTTTTCATGTTTGAGCTGCCTTCCATGGACTGTCCATCTACTGATGGTGTCCACATGGCAAAAGGTGGGTTAGTTTATCAAGTGCTTCTGACCTCATCTCTCGGTCTTACAGCAGAGATACTTCTGCTATAAACAAGTAGACACACCTTCTCCCACTGGAGGAAAACTGAATGAATCAGACATTGCACTGCACAATAAATGGAAGTATTGTTTTCTTACTTCAGGGTAGATACTAACAAATATGAGCCAAAGTAACACTGGCTGATGATGACTTAGGGAGCACAGAAAATAAGCACATGGCCAACAAAGATTAAATGGAAATGCATTATTACAGACACATTCAAAAACCACGTCATAAAGAACAATTTGAACTGACTTCTTTTCTGATATAACTGACTTACTCTTATCTTGATCTGGGTATTCCACATCTACTTCAGGTTGTTCCGTCTTAATTCTCACTGACAGTTTACTATCTACCATGTCAAAGACTTTCACCTCAGTAGTCATCTCTTTAGCCCAACTGTGAACATGGTCAGTCTGAAAGGATTGAGGAATTACATATTTCAGTACATATTAAAAGTTATTTGCATATCCTTTATAGGACGTCGCAGTCAGCCTCAGCCTTTTTTTGGCTGTTTGTGATCTCATGGCAAGTTTACGTTCAGTAGTTTGCCACTGTTTTCTGAATGATCGGCACCCATTCTATTTTATGAAAACCCCAACGCAAGGCTGTCTGCTGCCAAATCACCCGTAGCTGAGTTTCGAACGTGGTTTGTGAGATTATGAACTGTGCCCGTAACCCCTTTGCCACGGAGCCGCCACATTTCAGCCTCAACAAATATCAAAATAAGGAAAGAATAGTATTCTTCGCCTTACTCCTCCTAACCCTGGTGTAGTGGAACCAGTATCTATCATTCTCAGATAAGGAAGAAATACTGGGAGAACTCATGTGCATGCTATAAGATTGCTGGCAGTTGTAAATTGAAGAGCATCTACATATTACATTTACATATATATAGCAAAGAATATTGTGGCTGAGACCATGTGCTTCTTTGGGAGATAAAAGAAAAAAGGAGCAGCACCAACTTTTATAATTTCCAAAACATGTGAAAATGAGTAAAGGGCATTGTCGGCTAATATTATGATATATTATGTTTGTTATGTGTGGACTAATTTCACTATGCTATGCTTGACTGCACAGTTGTAACTTGTGAAGTACCATGAGTATTTTTGTCTCAGAAATTGTCTTAACATGACAATCAGAAATCTTCATTTCAGGTTCATATATATGTATAGATGATTTGGTCTGGGTTGTTAAGCATCACTTTCATTGCACAAAGGTATCTCCATAAATGCAGAAGTCTTCTCTCAGAAGTCTCATATTGAGAATCTTAGCACAGTGCATGAACTACATAGCTTCAATTTAGGGTCTAAATGTGTGTAGTATATACCAGAATCACACATGCTATAAACATTTGTTTGTCGGTAGATATTTAAAATTTTTTTTAATGATATAAAAGGAGTCTCCATGGCGAAGTGATTAAGCCGTCTGCAACGGGCTGCTAAGGTTGTGGGTTCGATTCTGGACCACACCCTTCGGTTCACGGGTGCATTTTTTGGGAGACTCCTGAGGGTGTTGCTGGAGCTACGGAGTTTGTGCTTTGTGTGGCGCTTTCCACGCTGGGAAAGAGACTGAGCCGTATTGGATTAAACCTGGTGCAATGAAGTCGACCCTGTCGACTTTTAAGCAACTTTTTCTTTAAATGAAATAAAATGGACAGTGGTTTATTCAGCCTGTCTTCTTCAATTTACAATTGCCAGCAATCTTATAGCATGCACATGAATTCTCCAAGTTCTTCTCCCTTATCTGAGAATGATAGATACTGGTTCCACTACATCAGGGTCAGGAGCGGCAAGGCGAAGAATACTATTCTATCCTTATCATTCAGGTTCTTCAGCTTCAAAGGCCTGGGTGGATAAGCGCAGTGCTGTAAGGAAATGGCAAAACGTCAAGAAGAACAGAGTTGCCCATCCTAGTCCCTGCATGCACTTAGAAAGAGAGATGCACACAAAAGTAAGCTATTTAAAAAAAAAACTGGTTAAGGTGGTTAAAAATGAAAAATAGGCAGAGGTATGTCAAAGAGTAAGGCACAGACAAGTCACTGAAATTGTTCTGGCGACTACATAAAAGCATGAGTGCGGTAGTCAAGAATAGAGTATACCTGACTTCCAAGTTACTGACCTCATCTGGCAGAGGACTGATGAGAACAAGAGCACAGCCCTCTTCGAACGCTATCTAGAGCAGAGCAACCAAACAGACATGAGAGGCTGAAATCTTGCCCAGGAGGTCACCTCAGACAGGTTTAAGGCCCAGAACATTTCGGATGAAGACACAGTGACAGTGAAAGAAACCAAGGCTGTGCTTCGACGATCAAAAAACAGCGCTCCAGGGCCAGATGGCATAAGATATGACAACATCAATAGGTGTACCGACAATGAGCTAGAGAAACTAACAGACATTTACAACAACAGTTTAGGGTGCGCTAGCATAAAGAAGGAGTGGTTACATAGCTATCTGATTCCCTTGCCAAAGCGCCTGGCAAAGACCACACAAAAATTCAGGGATATCGAGTAATAACCTATGAGAATACAACTGGCAAGCTGCTGGAGAATGTTAATTGCCAGAAACATATCAAGCCTAGCTAGAGAGGCAAGGTGTTTTATCACCTACCCTGGGTGTGTACCTTTCAAAAAGAGGAACCTGGACAAATGCAGCAGTTTTTGCCCTTGACGTCTGTGAAGGTTTCCACTCAGGCATTGAAACCTTTGCTGCAGCGATTGATCTTTAGGACGTGTACAACACATTGGATTTCTTAATGCTTCAGCTTCTTGAATTCAAGATAAGTCCTTTCCTCCTTAGTTGAATGGCTGCAGCCCTCTTCCAATGGAAAGTAGTGTTTAGATGTGGCAGTTGGACTTCGGAACCAACAACAATATATCCTGGCCTACCACAGGGATCACCATTATCGCCGGTGCTGTTCAACGCCTACACAGTGAGAATCACCAGCGCGCAGATCACTGGACCTGGCAGGACATTGTCAGATGCCGATGATATTTTAGTGCATCGCCAGGGTAAGGATAGGGATCAGGTTGCTGTGGAACTACAAACCGAGCTCAACCGCATAAGTACTTGGTGTGTTGAAGCTGGGGCAATGGTCAACCCAACAAAGGCAACAGTGACATGGTTCTCTTTGAATAATCATATTGTCAACACTCCAACACCAACTGTAAATCTGTGTTCAGAGACCGGAAAAAACGCAGGCAATGAATTACCTGGGGATACATTTTGATCAAAACCTTGCTTATAATGAGCACATAGACCAGGTAATAACAAAGGCCAAGCGGGGTTTGGCTGCGATGCGGGTGAAGGCTGCAGCAAACTGTGAGCAGCACCATCTATGACTTCTATACGAGGGGCTAGTCATGTCTGTTTTTGAGTATGTGATGGCGATCCTGACTCTCAACTGTAAGCAAATAGAAAGGATGGAAAGGATACAGAACAAAGCTATGTGCATTATTTTTGGATGTACAAAAGATACAGCATGCAGGGTGATGCGCTACCTTCTTGAGTTTCCAACCATTGAAGACAGAATACAAATTTGCAGAGCACGTGCCTACCTCAGAGTTAACGTAAACACACAACATCCACTGCATAGTGAAATTATGAAGGTGAAGGGCAGCAGGCTAAAAAGAGTAAGGTCGTGGATGGGTCAAGCCGAAGACATTCTTCAACCGGTGTGTTCACTGGAGGACTTAGAACCTGGCGAGGAGTGGATTTCTGTACGTCCTTTTCAGTTTGCATCCAACTAGACAGAAAATGCAGACAAGAAAATCCGGCTTCTGTGGAGGCGGAAGTACAAGCGTTGATTTTTGAGAATTCATTAGACAGTGATGCTGTCATTTACACAGATGGGTCGGTCGTCCGACATGTGAGAAGCTCATGGGCCTTTACGGCTCAGGCCGGAGGGAGAATTGTGAAGGAGGACTCTGGTGCTTTTGTTGAGACCACAAGTAGCCTGACTATGGAAGTCATGGCAGTAAGTAAAGCAATAACATGGCTCGAGACACAGATATTAACTAGGGCATATTTCCTTAGCGACTCAATGAGCATGCTCAAGAGGATAGAGATGGGGTGGATCCAAAGAGAGTGGTTGCTGTCTCTGGAGTGGTCTCGGCTGGCAAAGATTAGTTTCATCTTTGTGCCAGGGCATGTGGGAGTACAAGGA
The DNA here is from genome assembly GCA_014155875.1 of Cepaea nemoralis. Classification (NCBI taxonomy): domain Eukaryota; kingdom Metazoa; phylum Mollusca; class Gastropoda; order Stylommatophora; family Helicidae; genus Cepaea; species Cepaea nemoralis. Next base: position 241,690 of record JACEFZ010015314.1, on the reverse strand, counting down.
AATGAGCGGGCTGACAAGCTCGCAGGTAAGGCTAATATGGAGGGCGGACGCGCCATGGACCAGGCTGACATTCTGAACGCTCTACGAGAAGTAAGACTTCTGCAAGAACCGAGTGATGTCTGTGAATCTACAACCATGGTCAGACTGCGAGAACAGCAAATTAAAAGAGGTGTGGCCAAACAAGAACACTACACAGGATGCCAAAGAAGATTTATCAACCAACACAGAACTGGTGTTGTTAGCCGCTACATGCTGCAGGATATGCTGAGGAGGGGATCTGAGCACTTATGGACTGAATGGTTCGATGTGCAATGAGGATGATCTGTCGACTAACTAACAGTCTTTGCTATCTCCTGCACCTTCCTCTGTACCCTCCCCATATTATTAATCTCTGTTTCTCTCTTTTCCATGTGTTTTAGGTCTCTTTCTAATGATACTATTAACAAGTTTCCTCAATGTGTGCCTTATTTAGCTAATGGTGCAGTAATAACTACTATGATAGCAGCAATTCTTTGTTTAAGGTCTTTTCATCCACATATAGCTGCTGTAATATATCATGAAGGAATACAAACTGAACAGACAGAAAATGTGGTCTGGTGAGATAGACTGTAACAGTTAACTAATTTACAGTGTGTTTACAATTTACCTGATAAATATAGAGTATTGTAGGCATGAATGTGTGTTGTATCCTTGATTAACTAGAGGAATAGGGAACCTCGGCCCGCTGGCCACTTGTGGCCCACCAGCTGTGAGAAAGTGGTACGCGAGGCCTAGAACAGTCATTTTCCCCAATGACCGTTATAAAAAACAAGCAACGTTCCAGACTCACCGACAGTAACCTAGCTGCACTTATGACTTTGGGTACAACAGATTTGTGCCCAGACATTGATAAACTGGCATCTGAACTTAAGTAACTGGCTATGAAGGACAGTTACAATTGTAAATTAATTACATTAACAGCGATTTTCGAAACTGATTTAAAATTTAAGTTAAGAAAGGTAATAATGATATTGCACGACTTTTATAATTTTATAACGTTGTAGCAAGCTTAACTACCAAAAATAGTAGATACAGGCCTCTGCTTGAAAAGCTTGGGAACTACTGACTCTAAGACTACGAAGACACGGTTTTCAGATAAGCAATTGCATCCAATCACAAATTAAACAACAAGAATTCTTGAGTGTTGCTCAGTGTTTACATAATTATGACAATTGAATGAAAATAGTTTGGTAATAATGAACAGTGAATAATACCAATGAATGGTTATATTATAAAAAATAATGCAACACTCCCATTTTGTGAAATGGTCTTACATAATCTGCTTGCTATATCACATTCCAACTAAATATGAATTTATTCCATGCCATCAGAGATCGCATTTTGTGGAGAAGCATGATCATCTATGTCAGCCAGCAAGGCACTGGATGATGATGATGAATTTAAACTATGTGCACACTAGATACTTTCCACTATTAACACTACTCAAGCAATAACAAGTAGAACAGTAGACATTAAGCTAACCACTGTGTTCTCACATAAGTGAGGATGAGCATTTGCAACTATATGTAAGTATTGAACACGAGTACTTAAGAGAGAATTCCATGAATGTTATGTTCTATCAATGATCTCATAATCAATTTACTGAACAGCGTTTGCAATTGTATATAAGTATTCTACTGTTTGTAAGGAACTATTTGTAAGTATGGAACTACATGTTAGTATAGAACTGTATACAAGTAGAAATGATGTGTATGGAAAAGCATGTAAATATGGAACACAAGGATAGCTAGAAGCATAATATAGAAAGTGAATTTAAAAAGACCATATTTCAGAATGAATTTCCTGAACATGCTACTTCATACCAATGATCAAACAAAAACTACTTACTTGAGATGATGGTTCCAGTTTTATATTGTGACTTGGTACAAGGCTGTATGAATCCATGCTTCCTGGAGTCAGAATAAATAGTGATCACTTGGTATGTGGGGATATTTTTTTTATTATAACACATCCTAATATTTATAATTTAGTGGTATAGGATAAAGAGAGAGGGATAGTACCTCATGGTGAGTGGCAGCCATATCCCAAGGGATAGATCAGGATCCTATTTGATTCCCATCTCTTTACCTAGCTCGTGTATGGCTCCACGAATACCACTTGTGTATGGTGGTGGCCACACCACGGGCAACAGTCTTGGCTGACTAGCTAAACTACATGAATGAAGTAGGGATACTATCCTACTAAGGGAATGTCCATCTCTAGTACACAAGAGACTGGGATGGTGAACATGACGGATAAATGTACGCAGATCAACAGATTCGAAAGCGAAACAGCAGAGTGTGTGCCACACATGAGGCATGTTCAGGACACAATAGTAAACATGGGTGACCATCATGGAAGAGACTGGGACGTCATCACATAGTATCCAATAGAGAGCAATGAGATCTCAACAAAAAGAAAACAGCGATACGGGTAATTCTTGGCCCCCTGGAGATGAGCCTGTTGTAAATATTCTCTGCTAAGAGACAACTTCTAAAGTGAATAAGGAAGTGAATAATGACGAATACATCCCAAATTCTTTTGAAAGGGTGCATTCTGACAATATCTACCTGAAAAGTAGAACGAGAAGTCTTAGAATTGGTACGTGGAACATACACACCCTATATCAAGCAGGGAAATTTAACAACCTGATTTCAGAAGCAAATAACTATGAATTTAGATATTTAGGTGTATCAGAAACAAGATGGACATCATCATCAAGTGCCGCTGATGGCGTAGGCATTCATGACTTTCCACAGATCTCGGTCTTTGGTTTTCTGGATCAACTCTGCCATTGATATTCCTCCATGCCACTGTCGCAATCCATTGAGCATTTCTTGTGGTCTGCCTCTGCCTCTCTTCCCCTTGATCCTTACAGTTGTCGCAATGTTCTCCAGCACATCTCTTCTCATCACATGACCCAAAAAAGCTGTTTGTCTGTTTCTTATTGTTGTATATAATGTTCTAGTTTCGTTAGCCTCTTTAAGGCATTTGTTGTTAGTTACTTTGGCAGTCCATGGACTTTGCAACATTCGTCTAAGGAACCACATCTCTGTTGCTTCCAATCTCTTCCTAATTTGTTCATTTATATTCCAAGATTCACAGCCATACAGCAAAACAGGTTCTATATAGCTCTTCAGCACTCTCTTTCTTACATTCAATGATAGCGACTTATTGCATAAGATATTCTTCATTTTTTGAAATGCAGCCTTTGCTTGCCCTATTCTGCTCTTGATCTCTGTTGTACATCTTCCATCTAATGTTATAAATGTCCCTAGATAATTAAAACTATCCACTTGGTGAAGAATTTTCCCTTCTATCCCTATTTCACATTTGGGTGTCACCTGTTTCTTTGATATCACCATTGTTACTGTTTTCTTGATATTCAAGGAGAGTCCTTTCTTTGCACTCTCTGTTACTACAATGTCCAACAATTGTTGTAGATCTGTTGCATTATCTGCTATCAATACTGTGTCATCTGCATAGCATATATTATTTATATTATAACCTCCAAGATATTATTCCTGGCTTTTCTTTGACCTCTCTCATTATTACTTCGCTATAGAGGGAGAAGAGATCCGATGACAAGACACACCCTTGTCGTACTCCTAGCTTTATCTGTTCGTAACTACCCTCTTTATTTCCCATTTTAATTGCTGCTACTTGGTTCCAGTAAATATTCTTCATTATTCTTAAATCTTTTCCATCAATGTTGATATCTTCCAACATTTTAATCAATTCATCATGTTTTACTTTATCAAATGCTTTAGTATAATCTATGAAGCACAAATATATGTCTTTCTGTTTCTCTATTGACCTTTCTATTAGTGTCCGTAATGTATATATTGCATTGTTTGTGCCCTTTCCCTCCAAAAATCCATATTGTTCTTCACTAATTTCCATTTTTCTTTTCTTTTTGGTTCTTCTCATTATAATTCTGAGTAGAAGCTTAGTGATATGGTTTATGAGGTTAACTGTATGAAAATCTTCACATTCAATTGCTCCCGATCTTTTTGGTATAGCTATAAATACAGATTTCAACATATCGCTTCGGTAAATATCCACAGCTATAAATAAAATTCAACATTTTGATTAATATATCTACTCCAAATTTTCCCATTACTTCTAATTCTTCTGTTGTGATTCCATCTAGCTCAGCTGATTTTCCTTTCTTCATATGATAAGCGTCATCAACTTCTTTTAGAACAGGTGGACCTTCTAAGTTACTTTCTTCTGTTAATTCTGCCCTTTCTCCATCATATAAGTCTCTTATATACTCATTCCACCTCTTCATTATAGCATCTTCCTCCAATAATATATTTCCTGTTTTTGATTTTAAACAATCTATATTTAATTCTTATTTTTCTTCCCATAATCTCACTGATTTTGTGTGTGCATATTTGTTGTATCTTTAATAGAATTTAATTCAATTTTCTTGCACTGTTCATTTAACCAACTGTCTTTTGCCTTCACACAATTATTTCTTATTTCTTTATTTATCTCATTATATACATGCTTATCATTTTTACACTGTTTTCTTTTGGCCATCAAATTTAATATTTTTTCAGTCATCCATTTTTTTCTTAGCCTTTTGGCTTCTCTCCAATAATATTTGATTTGCTCGTTTGATGAATGGAATCTCTTAACATTGTTCCTTGGGCATATGCTAGTTAAATAAGGATAGATGATTACATATTCATTAACTCGGGAGGAGATCATCATGAATGAGGAGTAGGAACTTTAGTAAAAGAAATTCAGAGAAAAATATTAGTGGATCCTGGGCTCATAAAGGTAGAATGATACTACTCAAAATTAAGGCAAGACCTTTATACCAGTCAAAATTAAGGCAAGACCTTTGGACATAGTAATTCTTGAGATGTATTGCTCCAACAACTGATTATAGTGATGAACAGCTAGAAGTATATTATGAAGACCTACAACAAACACTGAAAGTTGTAAAATCATCAGAGGTTCTAATTGTCATGGAGACATGAACTGCAAAAGTTGGAAAAAATAAATATAAGCAGACAGTAGGGCAACATGGTATGGGAAACAGATACAGAGGATACTGGCTGATACAGTTTTGAAAAGAAAACAGATTTCTGCTTGTAACACATTTTTCCAACATAACCCTAGGAAACTGTATACATGGAAAAGCCTTGGAGATAGAATGAGAAACAAAACTGACTACATTATGATTAGAAACAGATGTAAAAACAAAGTTAAAAATGCCAAAACATACCCTGATACTGATACCATCTCTGGCCACAATCCTGTAGTCTTAACATTATAAATAAAGTTTAAAAACACAGGAATAAGAACATCGAAGAAACCTCAAATAGATATATCGGCATTGAAGCAACCAGAAATAAGTCAACTACACCTGGTTGAAGTAAAATAATTAATATGACAGGCTAATCTTTGAAAGTATGGAACAATATAGATGTGAAAATCCTGAGGATAAAATTAATACAAAATGGGAATGTGTAAAAACTAGCATATAGATTGCAAATACCACACTGCCAGTGAAGGTAAAAAAGAAAAAGCAATTATGGATAACCAAAATCTTGAGCAAAATGACTCAAGGAAAGAAAGCAAAGAACATTCCAGAATAAATATTAATAGACAGAGAAATACACCATGTATGCAGAGTTGCCAAAGAAGAGTGATTGCAGAAAAATTGCAAAGAAGTAGAGGATCTAGAAACAAAACACAACTCGAAAAAATTGCATGCAAATATAAAAAGATTTACAAAGAAGAAAAATAATATAACGGGAGATGTTTGTATCAGAGGACAAAATGGAGAAATTATAATTAATAATACAAACATAATAAAAAGCTGGACAAAATACACAGATTTATTCTGGGACAGCAGGGTCAATAAACCAATATTGTATAATACTCAAGATACCACCAAACATATTAAATGCTGAAGTAGAGAAGGCTATTAAAAAGATGACAGAAGGAAAGGCTGCAGGTTTTGAAAAGATAACAGAGATGATAAAATCCTTATCCAACTTTAGCATTGATCCATCCATCCATTATGTGCCATGCCAGGTAAGCATAGGTGGTCATGATTCACCATTTAACTCGATCACTAGAGTTGTGGATCCACTCAGTGTTAATGTCTCGACCATGCCACGTGGTCAAGCCGTCCAGGTATTTACTTCTCTGTCTTCTTCTTGTTCTCTTCCCCTCGATCTTGCCAGTTGTCACCAAGTTCTCTAATTTATTTCTTATCATAACATGTCCAAATAATTTTGACTGTCTACATCTAATTTCTCTAATCAGTTTACGATTTTCATTTGTTTCTTGGCATTGATGCTATCACAGAATTATGTAATGATATATATAATACTGGGTACATCCTCTAGGATTTGAAAACATCCATTCTCATCACACTACCCAAGAGTTGTTGACTGTGAGGATTACAGAACTATTAGCCTAATGAGCGATATAACTAAGATACTACTCAAGGTCAAACAAGAAAGAATTCAAAATAAAATAGATGAGGAAGTAGCTGAAAAACAGTTGGGTTCCGCAAAGACAGCGACACCAGAGAAGCAATAATCTGTGTGAGGATGCTAATTGAAAAATATATAGAAGTTCAGAAAAATATGTTTGTTTTATTGACTACAAGAAAGCTGTTGATAGCGTCCCACATGAATGACTAATTACATGCCTTCAAGTAGTAGATGGAAAGGGTATCAGACTTATTAGTAACTTGTACTGGGAATAAGTGACATCAATTAGATGCAAAATTAATTATTCGTCACCCATAGTGATAACAAGAGGAGTACGGCAGGGATACATGTTGTCCCCAAGCCTCTTCAACCTATACACAGAAAGAATATTTAAACAAGTCGAACAGCCTGGACTTAACATCACTGTAAGAATCATAAACAATCTTAGACAGAATGTACAATTAGACAGAATGTACAATCATGGCAAGAGACAGACAGTGCTAGAGATCCATTGCAGCCAACCTTCATTGCGGAGATGGCACCAGATTGATTTCAAATGAAATATAGCACTGCTACAACCCTTTCTTCATCTGGATATAATAGCTTATCAATCACAATTCTTTGTTTGTAAACAATCTAAGCCAGTCTCCCTGGCTAGGGATTAATGACCTTCTCCTGTAATCCTGTATATCCACGTGAGGAATACAGCTGCATGAGATTCGGCAGCGGGTCGCACCACGTTGGTTATTTACGGGGTATGTGAGCCGGTCACTCAGAAAACAATGGCAAACTACTGAGTGTAATCTTGCCAAGAACATCAACAACATCTGAAAAATGCTGGTGTTGACTACAATGTTCTGTAAGGGATATGCAACTTAAATAAAAAAAAATAAAAACAAGGTAATTCATAGCAAAAATAATATTTCTTTCAAGGCCAGAAATTCATTACCACTTGGGATATAATTTTCACATTTTGTTTAATAAGAACAAAATCCATAAACACTATAATAGTGTGACCTAAAAATCGTAAAGGCCTACAAATTCTGGAATATTACCTATTTTAAACAGACTCAGATATGCACTTTTATGTGTGATTGAAGTAATCTTATTTTAACCAGAGTATGCTTAAACATACTTAAAATAACTTTACAATGAAAAAGACACTAAATATGATATGGCCTGAAATTCCTTGCTCCACCTGATATTAAAAGGATGATAATCTATGAGAATGTCACATTCCCACTATATGAGAGTCTGCATTTAGTTTGGTGTATAAAATATGGGTTTAGCTTCATATGCCTATAGTGTCTTAGGTGTTTGTTGCTGATGTTGTTGTGTTCGCTTGCTTTGGACTCAAACGTAGTCCATATAAGTGCTGCTCCTTCTAGTGCACTGGAGTGAAGTCCCTATCACCAATGTCTTGCACTCTGACATCTGAGGTACTTGTAATGTACTTCCCAAAGTCAGGGATGAAAAGTCAATATTTTAGTCCAACTGACCGATGTAGGGGTTGAACCCGCTACCTAGGCATCAGCATACACGATATTTAACAAGCGCTCTTATCCATTCGGCGAAGCTGACTTCTGCATTAGGCATGTGAAATGTAACTTTACTTACATTATTGAGTAAAGTTTGGAACTGACAGATGTGGCATGAGTGCGTACAACACATAGACATGGTGCTCTTACAGAGACTTACATGGATATTTTGTCCAGCCCACGGAACACAGGAGATATTCTAACCGGCTGACAGTTGAGGAGAGTCGCAAACGAAACAACATTTTAACGGATTCTTGAGTTTGTATTTAAGTGCTGTTGCAACATGCAAGGCTTTGAGGGGAGCAACAGTAAGTTACTGGAACGATCAACATTTACCTTACGGCTTATGATAGTGACTGAGGGAGACGGGTCATCTACAAGTTTGCCCAGAGGACCACGTTCATTCTTAAAACCAAGAACCAAAGTAATGGATGAACGTTTCCTAGAGGAAGAAGCAGGGGACGATAAAAATGATGGCGAAAACAAGACAAAGACACCATGGACATAAAAATGCATGGATAGAGATGCATAGGACAGGGGAACTACCAAAGGTTTACAACAATTTCCGGAGGGTTGTAATGAGAGTGACATACTTCAAAGAACTAGCTTCCTGATCGTGATATCACTAGTAATAAGAAAAAAGCGGGTGACTTCTTATAAGGCACACATGGTCAGGGCCCTTTGAGATCATGTGTACAGTGTGGAAAACATGTAACTCATAATAGCCTAGATAGAATGGTTCAGCAGGGAGTGACTAGAGGATCTGGCAGACACTTAGTACTCAGAGAAAAGGTCAGATGGACACATAATCAGACTACAACTGGTACCAATAATAATATTGGGATTCTTCGCTGGCTATTGTCAATATAACATCTATAACAATCTATGTACACTAAATATTGATACAATAGTTATAATATAGACTTTATTATAAAAACTATAATTATAATACTATATTACATAGTATTATTAACAGGTTCATAATCTACCGCAACCCAATCCAAAACTGGAAATAATTTTCCTCGCCTGCGTAAAAGGATCCAATGGGTCCCCAAAAATGGCTATGAAACAACCTTGCATGCTTCCGACATCATTCATTCATATTGTAAAGTCTCTCTCCTATATGCGTTCTCTTCTGTGTCTTTTAATTGCCAACTTCAGCAAATGATGCACCACAATCATCACACTTGTAAGGTCCCTTTCCTGTATGTCAATCATCACACTTGTAAAGTCTCTCTCTTGTATGTGTTCTCTTGTATGTCTTTAGATTTTCAACATCAGCAAATGATGCACCACAATCATCACACTTGTAAGGTCTCTCTCGTGTATGTGTTTTCTTGCGTTTCTTTAGATTGCCGACTTCAGCAAATGAAATACAGTCATCACACTTGTGAGGTGTCTCTCCTGTATGTCCCTTCTTGTGTTTTTTCACATTACTATTGTGATTAAACAATGCACCACAATCATCACCCTTGTAAGATCTTTCTCCTGTATGTGTTCTCATGTGATTCATCAGATTGAAGACTTCAGCAAATGATACACCACATTCATCACACTTGTAAGGTCAATCACTTGTATGTCTCCTCTTGCATTTTTTCAGATAACTATCTTGAGTAAACGATGCACCACAATCACACACTTGTAAGGTCTCTCTACTGTAAGTATTCTCTTATGTGTCTTTTGATTGCCAGCTTCAGCAAATGATGCACCACAATCATCACACTTGTAAGGTCTCTCTCATGCATGTGTTCTCTTGTATTTCTTTTTTTTTTCCAGATTACTATTTTGAGTAAATGATGCATCACAAAAATCACACCTTTAAGGTGTGTATGTAACCTCCTGTGAGTGGGAGTTTTCAGATTACTATCTTGAGTAAACAATGCACCACAATCATCACACTTGTAAGGTCTCTCTCCTGTATGTGTTCTCTTGTGAATTATCAGATGACTATTTCGAGTAAACGACGCACCACATTAATCACACATGCAAGGTCTCTCTCCTGTATGTGTTCTCTTATGTTTCTTTAGATTGCCAACTTCAGAAAATGATACACCACAATCATCACATTTGTAAGGTCTCTCTCCTGTATGTGTCCTCTTGTGTTTCTGTAAACTGTCAGCTCGAGTAAATGACGAACCACAATTATCACACTTGTAAGGTTTCTCTCCTGTATGTGTTCTCTTGTGTTTTTTCAGATGACTATCTTGAGTAAACGATGCACCACAATCATCACACTTGTAAGGTCTCTCTCCTGTATGTGACATTTTGTGTTGTTTCAGATTACAATCTTGAGTAAACAATGCACCACAATCATCACATTTATAAGGTCTCTCTCCTGTATGTGTTCTCTTGTGAATTTTCAGATGATTATTTCGAGTAAACGATGCACCACATTCATCACACATGCAAGGTCTCTCTCCTGTATGTGTTCTCTTGTGTTGCTTTAGATTGCCGACTTCAGAAAATGATACACCACAATCATCACATTTGTAAGGTCTCTCTCCCGTATGTGTCCTCTTGTGTTTCTGTAGACTGTCAGCTCGAGCAAATGATGCACCACAATCATCACACTTGTAAGGTCTCTCTCCAGTATGTGTTCTGTTATGTTTCTGCAGACAGCCAACTTGAGTAAATGATGAACCACAATCATCACACTTGTAAGGTTTCTCTCCTGTATGTGTTCTCTTGTGGTTTTTCAGATGACTATTTTTAGTAAACGATGCACCACATTCATCACACTTGTAAGGTCTCTCTCCTGTATGTGACATCTTGCTTTGTTTCAGATTACAATCTTGAGTAAATGACGAACCACAATCATCAAACTTGTAAGGTTTCTCTCCTGTATGTGTTCTCTTGTGTTTTTTCAGATGACTATCTTGAGTAAACGATGCACCACAATCATCACACTTATAAGGTCTCTCTCCTGTATGTGTTCTCTTGTGTTTCTTTAGATTGCCAACTTCAGAAAATGATACACCACAATCATCACACTTGTAAGGTCTCTCTCCTGTATGCGTCCTCTTGTGTTTCTGCAGACTGTCAGCTCGAGCAAATGATGCACCACAATCATCACACTTGTACGGTCTCTCTCCTGTATGTCTCCTCTTGTGTTTCTGCAGACTGCCAGCTTGAGCAAATGATGCACTACAATCATCACACTTGTAAGGTCTCTCTCCTGTATGTCTCCTCTTGTGTTTCTGCAGACTGCCAGCTTCAGCAAATGATGCACCACAAGCATCACATTTGTAAGGTCTCTCGCCTGTATGTGTTCTCTTGTGTTTCTGCAGACTGACAGCTGAATCACAAACATCAGGCACGTATGGTTTGTCTCCTTTCACTTCCATATTATTTTGAAATTGGCAATCTTGATCAGCCAAAGATATTTCTGAGTTTATTCCAAAAAGAGAAGATATATTCTCTGAAATGTGACTATATTTATCTTGCTCTTGTGATGCCTCACAGACATTCTGAGTCATTCCTGATTTTGTTCTACTGTTTCCCGTCATTTCATGATCACTGCTACAATCTGTCATGTCTACCATTTTGTCAAACCTTTGGTGTCTGTCCTCATACAATACATCTGAAATTTCTTGTTTCACAATCTTAAAGTCCATGTTACCATGCATTATCTTCTCCATTTGTGAATGTTCTTGCATGGAGAGGGAATGGACATTCTGAGAACAAGTTAGTGTTTCTGAAATGCACAAACAATAAATATGGGTTAATCACTTCATAGATATTTCAGGTAGCAGACAAATAACAATAAAGTAAATGTATCTATCACATGAATACAATAAATGAATACAAGCTTTTAAAATTAACATTACACCAAGTTTGCTTCTATATTAACATTTCCAGTGACTATCTCCTTAAATCAAAGATTATCTCTTGTTTTGTGTGTGTATTTGATTGGCTTGTATTTCAGAGTTTGGTTTGCATGAACTGGTACATAAAAAAAGAATTATCATCAATGCCATGTATTTCTGTCTTCTTAATCTTTAAAGAAATACAGATAGTCTTCTTTGCAGAATTAGAGTAGACTATTTTCAGTTGAATTTGACATCTCTCCGAGAGTGAACACTGATATATTTAAAAACATTGAGTATTGTTGCTATTTATGTGCGGTTATGTTGCCATTATGCATATTTATTTGTTTGTGCTACATAAGTGTGAGATGTAGTGTGGTCTTGGCACATACTGACTACCCTGAATTGTGTGTGATCTTAGTTACTTGCATTTTGTGTGTGTGCGCTTGCTTTCAACTCAAGCATAGTCCATACACGTGCTACAATTTCTAGTAGATTAGCTGTTCCTATTACCAGTGTCCCCCACCATCAGGCGAACCCACTCTGACCTCAGAGGTACTTGTAATTTATGTTATATTATGTAATGTATGAGTTTGTGGGGAGATGTGTGTGTGGGGGATGTGTGTTAATAGGGAAGCGTGGGTTGGTGGGTGTGTGGGTGGGGTGTGTGTGTGTGGGTGCGGGTTTTGTGTGGGTGGACAGGGATGTGTTGTGGGTGAGGGATATGTCTCATAACATTGTAATATGCATTGTTTATGTTTACAACATTCATTTGACAATGTATTTTCCTATGTGAACGTATCATGCACTATTCATGAATGAAAGATGAGTGATTGGAAGGGCCGAATGTAAGACGGGCCTGCATGCCCAATTTGTAACCCTTTTAAAATAAAGTTGAATTGAATTGAATTGAATTGTCCCCAAGTCAAGGGCGAGAAGTCAACAGTTTTAGTCCAACTGACTGGTGTAGGGGATGAATCTGCTCTCAGAACGAGCACTCTTATTCATTTGGCCATGCTGACCTCTGTTAATTACATTTGTGGAAATAAACATTCTTTAACTTTATCAGTTGTTTTCCCTTAAAACATAAACTGGGGCAAGGTCATCTGTACATGGGCCTGACTTCACACCAGCCATTCTTATCTATCCTCCTTTGTCCTAGACCCCCTCTTTCATCCTCTCACTTGTCCTTATCCTACTCTTCTCCTCTCTTCCATTTCCCTTCCTCTTTGTTCTGCAGCTGATACATGTCAATGGTACTGTCCCATCTCCATGGTCCTGTCCCATCTCCATGGTTCTGCATGCCTGACCAGGTTCTTTCCGTAGTGTTCTTGAAGCACCACTCTAGAAAGATGTGCAATTTTGTTGGTTTCATCTGGAGAACACTGTAACTTTAGGGGGTTACTCTAATTAGCTCTATTCAAGTATCAACGTGGGCCAAATTATACGGTCTATTTCAAAGGTAAAGTTCACTTATATGTATATATCAACTATCAGCCGTAATGAGACATTCAAATACATAAACTTAATAATAATAACCTATTCATACCAACCCTATGCTACCAATGTCAAACTTTGACATTATCCAAATCACACAACAACTGTGAGATGAGATGTCTGAGAAGATTTGCTAACTTAACTATCTGAGACGGAGTAACAAATGATCTTATCAGACAGACGATGGGATCAACACCGTATGTCAAATATACTGTAAGGTAAAAAACTAAATGGCTCAGCCATCTCACTAGAATACAACACCTCCCCCGATGTGTCTCCACCTTGCCGTGGTGGGGGAGCTTGCGTGTCCCATCGACCCCATGTGCTTGCCGATGGGTGAAAACTACATATCGGGCGGCTCGTGGGATAGGGACCAGACTAAGAGAGACACAACCTGCTGCTCTGCAGGTAAGACTGAGGATAGCAGTCAAAATCAGGCAAACGATCCCTAAAATCTCAGTCCGGACATAACCTCTAAGGCTCCCATCCGAGGTGTATGGCTGAACGACTCTAAGCCATAAACTCTCGGAAGTGAGAGCCTGGCCGACACAAACCTACATCAAAATTGTGATGATGTGCTGAGAACACTACATTCTCGGCGCAGATTCGTTCGATGGCTCTTAGCTGGGGGATATGAGGTATCCCCGGATGAAAGGGCCTGACCGTTACTCGCCCACAGACGCACGGAGGTAAGGTGCTGAGCCGGCAGCACATGTAGCCTACCTCGTGAGCGAGTACAAAAGGTGGAAAAACACCTCGGTCGTACGTCTCGCAGACGTCCGATAGTCTGTAAACACATTCATGAAGTGAGTGTAGTCAAAGGTGGAAAATTGTCTCGTTGACACGAAATGGAACGCCTGTCTTGCGAATCCATTACGTGGCAGCCCGAAGCGAAAGCTTGCTGTGTGGAAGCCGAAACAAGAGTCTCAAAACCCGAGGAAGGCTAACCTCATTAAAAAATGCCCGCCGGAAGTCGGAAGTGTCGTCCTACGGGTGGCAAACTAAAAATTGACACTACGCAATTACGTCCGAGTGAAATGTCTCGTCCGAATGTCTCTCGTGCTAGGAACAGCTCTGACTACCTAGTTTCCGAATGCCGCTCTTGTTCGGAACAGCTCTGACTAGGTAGTTTTCCGAATGTCTGTCGTGCCTGGAACAGCTCTGACGGGCGCAACGACAAGCACATGTCCGAAAACTCGCTGAGTGGATACCGTCTGCAAACCTGCCTGGTATGTGCGGGAATGGCCCGGGGAAAACGAAATGACCAATATATTGAAGTGAGGATTTAAAGCAGCCATGAGCAGGACGTGACGATTTCCCTCGGTGAGCCCAGATCCAGGGCGTTATGTGTCGGCCCTGCAACTATGGAAGCAACCTTGGATGGCGGAAAATACTATGGACTGTCCCTGCCTTCCTTTGAGGGATGACCGTTCGAACTTGGCCAGCATGGTTGTAGATGGCACCACAAAAGTGAGAGTCTCCCAGGTATGCTACCTGGTCAAAAAAGCACGCTAAAGTCGATGTGTTGGCCTACGGGTTTCGGCCCAAGGGCGCATAACAGACACACCGCAATCACATCTGAAAAAACACTCCGGATGAACGAAAAGAAGAAGAATACAACACCATCAGATACCAGCACTAGAATACAACACCATCAGTTACCAGCACTAGAATACAACACCATCAGTTACCAGCACTAGAATACAACAACATCAGTTACCAACACTAGAATACAACACCATCAGTTACCAGCACTAGAATACAACACCATCAGTTACCAGCACTAGAATACAACAACATCAGTTACCAGCACTAGAATCAGTACCAGCAGTAGAATACAACACCATCAGTTACCAACACTAGAATACAACACCATCAGTTACCAGCACTAGAATCAGTACCAGCACTAGAATACAACACCATCAGTTACCAACACTAGAATACAACACCATCAGTTACCAGCAATAGAATCAGTACCAGCACTAGAATACAACACCATCAGTTACCAGCACTAGAATCAGTACCAGCACTAGAATACAACACCATCAGTTACCAACACTAGAATCAGTACCAACACTAGAATACAACACCATCAGTTACCAACACTAGAATCAGTACCAACACTAGAATACAACACCATCAGTTACCAGCAATAGAACTAGTACCAGCACTAGAATACAACACCATCAGTTACCAACACTAGAATCAGTACCAACACTAGAATACAACACCATCAGTACCAGCACTAGAATACAACACCATCAGTTACCAACACTAGAATCTGTACCAACACTAGAATCTGTACCAACACTAGAATACAACACCATCAGTTACCAACACTAGAATCAGTACCAGCACTAGAATACAACACCATCAGTTACCAGCACTAGAATCAGTACCAGCACTAGAATACAACACCATCAGTTACCAACACTAGAATCAGTACAAACACTAGAATACAACACCATCAGTTACCAGCACTAGAATCAGTACCAGCACTAGAATACAACACCATCAGTTACCAACACTAGAATCAGTACCAACACTAGAATACAACACCATCAGTTACCAGCACAAGAATCAGTACCAACACTAGAATACAACACCATCAGTTACCAACACTAGAATCAGTACCAACACTAGAATACAACACCATCAGTTACCAGCACTAGAATCAGTACCAACACTAGAATACAACACCATTAGTTACCAACACTAGAATCAGTACCAGCACTAGAATACAACACCATCAGTTACTAACACTAGAATACAACACCATCAGTTACCAGCACTAGAATACAACACCATCAGTTACCAACACTAGAATACAACACCATCAGTTACCAGCACTAGAATACAACACCATCAGTTACGAACACTAGAATACAACACCATCAGTTACCAGCACTAGAATACAACACCATCAGTTACCAGCACTAGAATACAACACCATCAGTTACTAGCACTAGAATACAACAACATCAGTTACCAGCACTAGAATCAGTACCAGCAGTAGAATACAACACCATCAGTTACCAACACTAGAATACAACACCATCAGTTACCAGCACTAGAATACAACACCATCAGTTACCAACACTAGAATACAACACCATCAGTTACCAGCAATAGAATCAGTACCAGCACTAGAATACAACACCTTCAGTTACCAGCACTAGAATCAGTACCAGCACTAGAATACAACACCATCAGTTACCAACACTAGAATCAGTACCAACACTAGAATACAACACCATCAGTTACCAGCAATAGAACTAGTACCAGCACTAGAATACAACACCATCAGTTACCAACACTAGAATCAGTACCAACACTAGAATACAACACCATCAGTACCAGCACTAGAATACAACACCATCAGTTACCAACACTAGAATCTGTACCAACACTAGAATCTGTACCAACACTAGAATACAACACCATCAGTTACCAACACTAGAATCAGTACCAGCACTAGAATACAACACCATCAGTTACCAGCACTAGAATCAGTACCAGCACTAGAATACAACACCATCAGTTACCAACACTAGAATCAGTACAAACACTAGAATACAACACCATCAGTTACCAGCACTAGAATCAGTACCAGCACTAGAATACAACACCATCAGTTACCAACACTAGAATCAGTACCAACACTAGAATACAACACCATCAGTTACCAGCACAAGAATCAGTACCAACACTAGAATACAACACCATCAGTTACCAACACTAGAATCAGTACCAACACTAGAATACAACACCATCAGTTACCAGCACTAGAATCAGTACCAACACTAGAATACAACACCATTAGTTACCAACACTAGAATCAGTACCAGCACTAGAATACAACACCATCAGTTACTAACACTAGAATACAACACCATCAGTTACCAGCACTAGAATACAACACCATCAGTTACCAACACTAGAATACAACACCATCAGTTACCAGCACTAGAATACAACACCATCAGTTACCAACACTAGAATACAACACCATCAGTTACCAGCACTAGAATACAACACCATCAGTTACCAGCACTAGAATACAACACCATCAGTTACCAACACTAGAATACAACACCATCAGTTACCAGCACTAGAATACAACACCATCAGTTACCAGCACTAGAATACAACACCATCAGTTACCAACACTGGAGCTACATCTCACTAGAATACAACACCATCAGTTACCAGCACTAGAATACAACACCATCAGTTACCAACACTAGAATACAACACCATCAGTTACCAACACTAGAATACAACACCATCAGTTACCAACACTAGAATACAACACCATCAGTTACCAGCACTAGAATACAACACCATCAGTTACCAACACTGGAGCTACACCCAAGAAGATGTGTCTTTATTTTGTTGTTGTTGCACTTACTTTCTTTGAACTCAAGCACAGTCCACACACACTACTTTTAGTAGCATTAGACTGAATTTTGCATGTGGATTAGCTTTCCCTTTTAATAGTGTCCCTCACCATCAGGTGAACCCACTCCGACTTCAGAGGCACTTGTAATTTGCATCCCCAGGTCAAGGATGAGAGGTCAACATTTTAGTCCAGCTGTCCTGTGTAGGGGTTGAACCCTTACCTCAGCATCAGCACACTGGATGTTTAAGAACATGTGTTCTTACCATTTGGCCATGCTGATCTGCATAAAATGAATTTTATACCTCTCCATGACATTAAGCCTCGACTTATTTTAGAGACCATATGTTGCCCATGCAGCATGGTCCCTCTCTTGGCCTGCCTAGTTTACTCTAGAGGAAAGATAACACCAATACGTCTGAAACAAGACAAGCAGCAGAAGCTGCTGGATCAGCAAATCAATACTCTAACTGTCCGCCTGTCATATAGAATGACTTAATCCAGTGCCATGCATCAGGTGCTGGAATGTCATTCCTCCCCACCATGCTTGAAGGCAAAAGTAGAATATGATAATTTGTCCCTAGTCAACTATTTTTAGAGTGGTGACATATTTAAGCTATTCATCAATCTGTTGGATGTCTGATGCCATTTATTAGTTTCTGCAGCAAAGTAAATATGAGCTCTTGTTTTACACTGTATATGGGCCTGACACTGCTCCTTCTTGGCTGTAGCTCAAAGGTCAGTCAGTCTTTTAAATAACATCTTTTTCAATGTGTGTATATTCTTATGTTGAGTGTGTGCACCATAGCTGACACATTATTTCTCAGGCCAGATTGTGTTTTGGTGTTTGAGTTGTCTTCCACAGACATCTCTCGTGATGGTTCCTACATAGCAATAGGTGGGTTAGTTTATCAAGGTGCTGATGGTTCCTACATAGCAATAGGTAGGTTAGTTTATCAAGGTGCTGATGATGCCTACATAGCAATAGGTAGGTTAGTTTATCAAGGTGCTGATGATGCCTACAGAGCAATAGGTAGGTTAGTTTATCAAGGTGCTGATGATGCCAACATAGCAATAGGTGGGTTAGTTTATCAAGGTGCTGATGATGCCTACATAGAAATAGGTAGGTTAGTTTATCAAGGTGCTGATGATGCCTACAGAGCAATAGGTAGGTTAGTTTATCAAGGTGCTGATGGTTCCTACATAGCAATAGGTGGGTTAGTGTATCAAGGTGCTGATGGTGTCTACATAGCAATAGGTGGGTTAGTGTATCAAGGTGCTGATGGTGTCTACATAGCAATAGGTGGGTTAGTGTATCAAGGTGCTGATGGTGTCTACATAGCAATAGGTGGGTTAGTGTATCAAGGTGCTGATGGTGTCTACATAGCAATAGGTGGGTTAGTGTATCAAGGTGCTGATGGTGTCTACATAGCAATAGGTGGGTTAGTGTATCAAGGTGCTGATGGTGTCTACATAGCAATAGGTGGGTTAGTGTATCAAGGTGCTGATGGTGTCTACATAGCAATAGGTGGGTTAGTGTATCAAGGTGCTGATGGTGTCTACATAGCAATAGGTGGGTTAGTGTATCAAGGTGCTGATGGTGTCTACATAGCAATAGGTGGGTTAGTGTATCAAGGTGCTGATGGTGTCTACATAGCAATAGGTGGGTTAGTGTATCAAGGTGCTGATGGTGTCTACATAGCAATAGGTGGGTTAGTGTATCAAGGTGCTGATGGTATCTACATAGCAATAGGTGGGTTAGTGTATCAAGGTGCTGATGGTGTCTACATAGCAATAGGTGGGTTAGTGTATCAAGGTGCTGATGGTGTCTACATAGCAATAGGTGGGTTAGTGTATCAAGGTGCTGATGGTGTCTACATAGCAATAGGTGGGTTAGTGTATCAAGGTGCTGATGGTGTCTACATAGCAATAGGTGGGTTAGTGTATCAAGGTGCTGATGGTGTCTACATAGCAATAGGTGGGTTAGTGTATCAAGGTGCTGATGGTGTCTACATAGCAATAGGTGGGTTAGTGTATCAAGGTGCTGATGGTGTCTACATAGCAATAGGTGGGTTAGTGTATCAAGGTGCTGATGGTGTCTACATAGCAATAGGTGGGTTAGTGTATCAAGGTGCTGATGGTGTCTACATAGCAATAGGTGGGTTAGTGTATCAAGGTGCTGATGGTGTCTACATAGCAATAGGTGGGTTAGTGTATCAAGGTGCTGATGGTGTCTACATAGCAATAGGTGGGTTAGTGTATCAAGGTGCTGATGGTGTCTACATAGCAATAGGTGGGTTAGTGTATCAAGGTGCTGATGGTGTCTACATAGCAATAGGTGGGTTAGTGTATCAAGGTGCTGATGGTGTCTACATAGCAATAGGTGGGTTAGTGTATCAAGGTGCTGATGGTGTCTACATAGCAATAGGTGGGTTAGTGTATCAAGGTGCTGATGGTGTCTACATAGCAATAGGTGGGTTAGTGTATCAAGGTGCTGATGGTGTCTACATAGCAATAGGTGGGTTAGTGTATCAAGGTGCTGATGGTGTCTACATAGCAATAGGTGGGTTAGTGTATCAAGGTGCTGATGATGCCTACAGAGCAATAGGTAGGTTAGTTTATCAAGGTGCTGATGATGCCTACAGAGCAATAGGTGGGTTAGTGTATCAAGGTGTTGATGATGCCTACAGAGCAATAGACAGCTTAGTGAATCAAAGTGTCCTTACCTGATTTCTTGAACTTTTGGCAGAGGCGGTTCCAATTTATACAACACCCCCCCCCCCCCCCACACACACACACACACACACACCTCTGACCCCCATTCCCATTGGAGAAAAACAATGAATCAGACATTGCATTCCCACAAAAGATCAACATCATAAGCATTGCCAGCTGGCATAGGCATTCATGTCTTTTCATTCTTTCTTTCTCAGGCCAGGTTGTGTTTTCATGTTTGAGCTGCCTTCCATCTCCTAATGGTGTCTGCATGACAAAAGGTAGGTTAGTTTATCAAGTGCTTCTAACCTCATCTCTCGATCTTACAGCAGAGGTGCTTCCACTATAAACATCAAGTAGACACACATTCTCCCACTGGAGGAAAACTGAATGAATCAGACATTGCACTGCTCACGATAAATGGAAGTATTGTTTTCTTACTTCAGGGTAGATACTAAACAATATGAGCTAAACTGACACTGACTGATGATGACTTAGTGAGCACAGAAAATAAGCACATGGCCAACAGAGATGACATGGAAATGCATTAATACAGACACATTCAAAAACCACATCATAAAGAACAATTTGAACTGACTTCTTTTCTGATATAACTGACTTACTCTTACCTTGATCTGGGTATTCCACATCTACTTCAGGTTGTTCCATCTTAATTCTCACTGACAGTTTACTATCTACCATGTCAAAGACTTCCACCTCAGTAGTCATCTCTTTAGCCCAACTGTGAACATGGTCAGTCTGAAAGGATTGAGGAATTACATATTTCAGCACATATTAAAAGTTATTTGCATATCCTCTACAGGACGTCGCAGTCAGCACCAGCCTTTTTTGGCTGTTTGTGATCTCATGGCAAGTTTACGTTCAGTAGTTTGCCACTGCTTTCTGAATGACTGGCACCCATTCCATTTTATGAAAACCCCAACGCAAGGCGGTCTGCTGCCAAATCACCCGTAGCTGAGTTTCGAACGCGGTTTGTGAGATTATGAACTATACCCGTAACCCCTTCCCACGGAGCCGCCAAATTTCAGCCTCAACAAATAACAAAATAAGAAAAGAATAGTATTCTTCGCCTTACTCCTCCTAACCCTGGTGTATTGGAACCAGTATCTATCATTTTCAGATAAGGAAGAAAAACTGGGAAGGGCAAAGCCCTCTTTGAAAGCTGTCTAGAGCAGAACAACCAGACAGACATGCGAGGCCGAAATCTTGCCAAGGAAGTCACCTCAGACAAGTGCAAGGCCCAGAACATTTCGGATGAAGACACAGTGGCAGTGAAAGAAATCAAGGCTGTGCTTTGACGATCAAAAAACAGCACCCCAGTGCCAGATGGCATAAGATACGACAACATCAATAGGTGTACTGACAACACGCTAGAGAAACTAGTAGACATTTACAACAACAGTAAGGGTGCGCTAGCATAAAGGAGGAGTAGTTACACAGCTATCTGATTCCCTTGCCGAAGACTGGTAAAGACCACACAAAAATTCAGGGCTATCGAGTAATAACCATGCAGAATACAATAGGCAAGCTGCTGGAGAAGTTAATTGCCAGAAAAATATCAAGCCAGCTAGAGAGGCAAGGTGTTTTATCACCTACCCTGGGAGGGTAGC
This sequence comes from Cepaea nemoralis, assembly GCA_014155875.1. Lineage (NCBI taxonomy): Eukaryota > Metazoa > Mollusca > Gastropoda > Stylommatophora > Helicidae > Cepaea > Cepaea nemoralis. The sequence continues at coordinate 219,601 of JACEFZ010015314.1, read as the reverse complement.
GTCCAAAAAGAGAAACCTGGACCAATGCAGCAATTTTTGCCCATGACGTCTATGAAGGTTTCCACTCAGGTATTGAAACCTTTGCTGCAGTGATTGATCTTGAGGACGCGTACAACAGAGTACCATTGGATTTCTTAATACTTCAGCTTTTTGAATTCAAGAAAAGTCCTTTCCTCCTTAGTTGGATTGCTGCAGCCCTCTTGAAATGGAAAGTGGAGTTTAGATGTGGCAGTTGGACTTCGGAACCAACAACAATATATCCTGGTCTACCACAGGGATCACCATTATCTCCGGTGCTGTTCAACACCTACACTGTGAGAATCACCAGCGAGGAGATCACTGGACCGGGGAGGGCATTGTCATATGCCTGATGATGTTTTAGTGTACTGTCAGGGTAAGGATAAGGATCAGGTTGCTGTGGAACTAAAAACCAAACTCAATCGCATAAGTACTTGGTGTGTTGAAGCTGGGGCAATGGTCAACCCAACAATGGCAACAGTGACATGGTTCTCTTTGAATAATCATATTATCAACACTCCAACACCAACTGTAAACCTGTGTTCAGAGACTGTGGAAAGAACGCAGGCAATGAATTATCTGGGGATACGTTTTGATCGAAGCCTTGCTTATAATGAGCACATAGATCAGGTGATAACAAAGGCCAAGCGAGGTTTGGCTGCAATACGGGTGATGGCTGCAGCTAACTGTGAGCAGCGCCATCTATGTCTTCTATACGAGGAGCTGGTCATGTCTGTTTTTGAGTATGCGATGGCGATCCTGACTCTAAGCTGTAATCAGATAGAAAGGTTACAGAACAAAGCTATGCGCATTATTCTTGGTGGTACAAGAGATACAGCATGCAGGGCGATACGCTACCTTCTTGATTTTCCAACCACTGAAGACAGAATACAAATTTGCAGAGTACATGCCAAACTCAGAGTTAACGCAAACACACAACATCCACTGCATAGTGAAATTATGAAGGTGAAGGGCAGCAGGTTAAAAAGAGGAAGGTCGTGGATGGGTCAAGCCGAAGACATTCTTCAACAGGTGTGTTCACTTGAGGACTTACAACCTGGCAAGGAGTATGTACGAGTGCCAACAGATTTCTGTACGTCTTTTTCTGTTTGCATCCAACTAGACAGAAAATGCAGACAAGAAAATCCGGCTTCTGTGGAGGCGGAAGTACAAGCATTGATTTTCGAGCTGCTGCAATATATCATGAAGGGATACAAACTGAACAGACAGAAATTGTGGTCTGGTGAGATAGACTGTAACAGTTAACTTCTTCTTCTTTTCGTTCATCCGGAGTGTTTTTTCAGATGTTATTGCGGTGTGCGTTAGGCACCCTTAGGTTGAAAACCCTTAGGTCAACACATTCGGCTTATGCGTTCATTTTTGACCAGGTTAGCATTCCTGGGAGACTCTCACTTTTGTGGTACCGTCCACATCTCAGCTGGTCAAGTTGGAACAGTCGAGGACTTCAGTCATCCCTCAAGAGAAGGAAGGGACAGTCCATAGCATTTTCCGCCATCCAAGGTTGCTTCCATAGTTGCAGGGCCGACACATAGCGCCCTGGTACTGGGCTCACCAAGGGATTTGTCACGTCCTGCTCATGGCTGCTTTAGTTCCTCACTTCCATGTGTTGGGCATCTCGCTTGTTACTTACTGGTCACTTAAGCACACACCAGGAACGGTCAGACTGCGGGCGACATCCGCTCGGTAAGCTTTTGCTTTTGACTTCGGACCACGCAATGGATTCGCTAGCCGTGCGTTCCATTTTGTATTATTGAGACATTTTTTCACTTTTGTCTACACTCTATGTGTTAGATACAGACAGTTTTCGTAGCCATTTCATTCGACTGGGACACTTTCTGCATTTTTATTCTCGCTCACGAGGTAGGCTACATGTGCTGCCGGCTCAGCACCTTACCTCCGTGCAGCAGTGAGCGAGAAACGGCCAGGCCCTCTCATCCGGGAATCCGTCATATCCCCCAGCTGAGAGCCTTCAAATAAGTATCAGAACTGGGCATGTAGCGTGCTCAGTACCTCTATTTATTGGTAGGTGTGTATCGGCCCGGCTCTCAGATCCGCGGGTTTGTGGCTTCTGCCACAGCCCTTGACAGAGAGCCTTATAGTTTTGTCCGGACCAAGGTCTTCTGCCTTCGTGTACCTGATTTAATCTTTTGACTGTTATCCTGTCTACCTGCAGAGCAGCAGGTTGTGTCTCTCTTAGTCTGGTCCCTATCCCAAGAGCTGTCCGATATATAGTTTTCATTCATCGGCAAGCTCCCCCACCACGGCAAGGTGGAGACACATCGGGGGAGTAACAGTTAACTAATTTACAGTGTGTTTACAATTTACCTGATAAATATAGAGTATTGTAGGCATGATTGTTTGTTGTATCCTTGATTAACTAGGGGAACAGAGTCATGACAACAATGCTCTAAGACTATGAAGACACGATTTTCAGAAAAGCAATTGCATCTAATCACAAGTTAAAATAAGCAACAAGAATTCTTGATTGTTGCACAGCGTTTAGATAATTATGACAATTGAATGAAAATAGTTTGGTAATAATGAATAGTGAATAACACCAATGAATGGTTATATTATAAAAAATAATGCAACACTCCCATTTTGTGAAATGGTCTTACATAATCTGCTTGCTATATCACATTCCAACTAAATATGAATGTATCCAAGCCGTCAGAGATCCCATTTTGTGGAGAAGCATGATCATCTATGTCAGCCAGCAAGGCACTGGATGATGATGATGATGAATTTAAACTATGTGCACACTAGATACTTTCCACTATTAGCACTATTCAAGCAATAACAAGTAGAACAGTAGACGTTAAGCTAACCACTGTGTTCTCACACAGGTGAGGATGAGCATTTGCAACTATATGTAAGTATTGAACACGAGTATATGCAGAAATATAAATGTAGTAAGATTATACATTTAAGAGAGAATTCCATGAATAAGTTATGTTCTATCAATGATCTCATAATCAATTTACTGAACAGCGTTTGCAACTGTACATCAACTGTTTATAAGTATTCTACTGTTTGTAAGCAACTGTTTGTAAGTATGGAACTACATGTTAGTATAGAACTGTATACAAGTAGAAATAGTGTATGGAAAAGCATGTAAATATGGAACACAAGGATAGCTAGAAGTATAATAGAAAGTGAATGTAAAAAAATTATATTTCAGAATGAATTTCCTGAACACGCTACTTCCTACCAATGATCAAAACAAAAACTACTTAAATATTGAGCACAACCCACTACTGGCAACGCTGATCGTATTCTGGTATGAACCTAAGGCCTATCCACGTCAATGTGGAAGCACTAGACTGGAGGTTCGCTCTCGGTTGAGCTCGTCAGTAGTGCATATCCTTGACCAGACCCGGAAACAAACTCGAGTCTAGTACTACCACATTGAAGTGGACAGGCCTTAGGTTCATACCAGAATACGATCAGCGTTGCCAGTAGTGGGTTGTGCTCAATATTTAAATCTCAAATCCCGAAACAATCAAATAAATCAAAAACTACTTACTTGAGAAGCTGGTTCCAGTTTTATATTGTGACTTGGTACAAGGCTGTATGAATCCATGCTTCCTGGAGTCAGAATAAATAGTGATCACTTGGTATGTTGGGGATAATTTTTTTAAAGTATAACACATCTAATATTTATTATTTAGTGGTATAGGATAGAGAGAGGGATAGTACCTCATGGTGAGTGGCAGCCATATTCCAAGGGATAGATCAGGATCCTCTGTGATTCCCATCTCTTTACCTAGCTCATGTATGGTTCCAAGAATACCGCTTGTGTACGGCGGTGGCCACACCACGGGCAACAGTCTTGGCTGACTGGCTAAACTACATGAATGAAGTAGGGATACTATCTTACTAAGGGAATGTCCATCCCTAGTACACAAGAGACTGGGATGGTGAACATGGCGGATGAATATACATAGATCAACAGCTTCGAAAGCAAAACAGCAGAGTGTGGCACACATGAGGCATGTTCAGGACACAATAGTAAACATGGGTGACCATCGTGGAAGAGACTGGGACGTCATCACATAGTATCCAATAGAGAGCAATGAGATCTCAACAAAAAGAAAACAGCGATACAGGTAATTCTTGGCCCCCTGGAGATGAGCCTGTTGTAAATATGCTCTGCTAAGAGTCAACTTCTATAGTTAATAAGGAAGTGAATAATGATGAATGCATCTCAAATTCTTTTGAAAGGGTGCATTCTGACAATATCTACCTGAAAAGTAGAACGAGAAGTCTTAGAAGTGGTACGTGGAACATACGCACCCTATATCAAGCAGGGAAATTTAACAACTTGATTTCAAAGTCCCCTTCATAACAGTTACTTCTTTTCGGCATAAATAATAACGAGGTTGGGGGGCCCTTTGTAGGGTGGCCCCTTTATTCTGAGGGCAGCTTGCCCATAGATAGGGTTTGGCCAACCTGTGGTCCGGGAGTCTAGCACCCGTTGCTCTCCTTTCAGGGTCAGCTTTCTTGTACGGAGCAAAGATGGCAGCGATGTTGCAAGTGATGCTGTGGAACCAGGCTGATACCAGGACTGGTGTCTACGTCTACTTCCCGTGTTAGAGTAACTGTGCAGTATTATTGCTCGCCAACGGTTTTGGCCCATCTGCTAATCATCGCCCACCTGCACCACTGCTGAGGCTCCCGTATTTCAAGTAAGGTGTCTTGTGTTAACATTGTGAGCCATGTTGGCATATGACAGAATTTATTCTACATGGCGCCACCATTCTCGTGTGGTGTGTTGACAGGACAGTGCATAATCTACCAGCGCTACACTGTGTCCTCACATTGTATGGACTGGGAACTGGAAGGTCTTCTGGCTTAGGGAATTTGCGTGAGGGTGGCATCAGGACAGTATTACTGCCGCCCAGCTAGGACTGTTTCACTCCAAGTGTGACTTTGTACAGCTTCAGAGTGGGAACGGGTACCATCTGAGACTTATACATTCCTACTCAAATAATCTACAATGGAGTTCTCGCGCCAGTCTCAGTTGTCTGCGGTACAGGTCTCGGATACCTGTGAGGGATAAATTATAGCCACTGGACTTTATGTTGGGAAGGAAGCCGGGTGAGCGTTTCCATACTACAGATGGCTAGATATTCTTTGAGTGGCCCGATGATGACAGCTATACCCTGATTGTGATGACCTCTTGATCTGTCCCCGGAATACTGCGACGGCATTATCCTTCACCTATTCTTTTATGTTCTCTGTTAATTCAATACATGTACTGTTTACTTAAAGTTAATGGACGCTGTGCTGAGTTCATTATCGGAACGATCCCCCAGCAGGGTTTCTCCTGAGAGTTGAAAGAGTCTAAAGAGAGAGGAAAAGTCCTAGTGTCTGCGGGGTCGGGAGACTAACTGCACCTGTGGCCTGACTAGAGCTGGTCCTGATATTAACAGTGTAACATCTATACGTCCTACCCAAACCTATCCTGTTACACCCACGTCATTCATTCATTCAAATATCATGTGACAATAACAGACGTCATCTGGGGTTTCCCCGAAAAGGTCAGTCTAATATTTTGTGCACAGCGATTGGTTGAAATTATAATAGCTTTTTAATACATTTAATTATTTACCGTAAATTAAGTAATTTTATTTTTTTAAGCTTGTGTACTTAATTGTACAATATTTTTAGATGTATATTCGAATTCTGCACCCATTTTTACATTAATGTGGAAAGTTTCATCGATGAGGGTTAATGAGGGTGGTAGAAAAACATTTTCGCTCACAAGCTTCGTCTTTGTTCATGGAATGCCACGATGGCGGCCGACACGAACATCGATCGCAATTGGCTAACATCCTGCAATTTGAACTACTAAAGTTAAATAAAACATAAGTTTAAAGATTATTAATAATTTATTTGTATAATTTTATTATTTATTTATCATTTAACATGACGGAACATATATTTGTAGTTAGTTTTCAAGATCGGCCTATGACCCGTTTGAGACAATCACCGGACTGGCAGGAGAGATAATAACGGGCCACACTGAAGAGTTCCAATAATAAGGAAGGCAAACATGTGATAATATTTTACGGAACTACCTTCACAAAAATGTGAATATCTTCACTTAGAATTGACATACAATACAGGCATCATTGAGGTACCATTAGATTTCATTTTTCAAGGCCTTTCTATGGTGGTGGTCTCATTAGCAAATACTCAAATTTAAAATCAAGATCGTTCCTGCTAATTAGAAGGCAAAATTTGTCAGCTTCCAATTTAATGTGCCGCGATAAAATCTCCCCCATCTCTTAGGACATTATTACACTTCCTGGTATTAAATTACGTCTCCAAAATATTCATAACTCCGCCTAGAATTAACGAATACTCTTCGTTGAGATACCGTTGGCCGTTGGATTCGTCTTGTCAAGCTGCTGTATCTACTCCTGTAGTGTTATTATGATTTCATAAGTAAAAACCCAATTTTTAAATATTGACCAAAATTGCTACTAAAAGACGCACTAGACATCATAAAATTTGAAAGCTATAGTTACCGATCGAACCTATTGCCACCAAAAGACGACGGCGCCTCGCTGCAGGAACAAGTGTACTTCAACGCACGACCAACTAACTGATTTCTACTATTTAAAATTTTTTAGAAAGCCACCATGTTTTCACCACAGCGGAAGTTGGTACAGTGGTGTGTGTTTATATATATATTTTGGTCCAATTTTGTGAGGCAAAAATGTAGATAATTTGTGTTATTATGTTTATAGCAGGGGATTACAATGACCTGAAAGAGTTAATAGATATAGACATGTTGAGTGGCGCAGACAATCATGTTCCACAAACAGCAGTCCCTCTTGTTCGTTATCGGAAACAGCTATCACGTTCACCAGCTTGCGTGCACCCCAGGACTCCCAGGAGGGGTTCTGGTCATTGCATCAGCCGGAAATCTTGTAGAGCCGTGTCGCGCTGCTTCACTATTATTAATACTACTACTACTATAATATGTCCCGAAAAGAATGCCTTCATTCACGATCAATTATTTTGAAAACTGTCTGTTGCATCGTTATGAAATTTTCCCAGCCGTCTTATATTTACCCCCACCCAAAGAATATGTCTTTGATAAGTCCAAAAACAACTTAAATCATCGAAAGCGGCGACATTTCTTTGATGTTTTGCTGAAAAACTAGTGATTTCTTGCTAACAGTTTCCTGCGATCAGCTCCTTGACAAAAATATGTGTACAACTTCATAGCGATTTTTTGAAGTGTATAATTTCGCATTCTTCTTCTTCTTCTTCGTTCATCCGGATTTTTTTTTCCGGATGTGACTGCGCTGTGCCTGTTTACAGCAGAGCTGCGTTCTTGCGCCGTTAGGCCGACACATCCGACTTCTGCGGGCATTTGTTGACCGGGTTAACCTTCCCGGGGGTTTCTTAGGACGTTTGAATCTCACTGTTGTGGTGTTATCCCCCATCCTAGCTGGCCCATATAGAACAGCCAAAGACATCCTGGTCAACCCTCAAGGGAAGGCAGGGGCAGACCATGGGCATTCCCCGCCATCCAAGGAGGCTTCCATACTTGCAGAGCCATCACACAGCGCTCTGGTACTGGGCTCACCCAAGGAATCGTCACGTCCTGCACATGGCTGCTTAGCCTCACTTCCGTATATTGGGCCTTCCGTTCACCACTAGGCTGTTCCTCCGGAAACCAGAAGAATGCAGTGTGCAGATGACATCCACACAGTGAGCTTTCGATTCGGACTTTTCACGTAATGGATGTGCTATCCAAGCAATATTTCATTTCATGCCTCTGGGACGCTTTTGTAACCGACATACCTGTGGTATGAAGTGTGGCAGTCTAAATACATCTTCATGCACCTTTAGATGTCAACCTGAATGTAGTTAAAGTAAGCTGTAGTCAACTTGAGCTTGTTGATATCTCCATAGAGCTTGTCCTCAAATGAAGCAGGCGTGGGCCAAAATATCTTTCTCTGTTCTGCATATATTGGGCAGTCCTGCAGCAAATGTTTAGCTGTCATTTTACCAGTTCCACAATTACATTCATCGGTATCTCCTATCTTTAGTTTATTGAACAAGTGGTGTTTCAGCCTGTTATGTCCTGTGCAGAGTCTGAAGATTGCTACTTGTTCTCTTCGGTCTAGTTTGTAATATGCATCATCCTTCTGGTGGCCTGGATGCTCTGATTGTGAAGATAGCTATTTGCTTCTCTTTATTTTCCTCCATCAAGAGCATTTCTGCTGCAGTTTTCAAAGTCTCTACTTCCGCTTTGAAGTTACTTGAAAATTTTCCAGTTGCCACTGAATGTGTTTTTATCACTCCATTTTTTAAATTAAGGAGAATTCATCCTCCTCCATTTTTAATTGAATCTTTGGCTGATCCATCTGTATATGCATGTGTCCAATTGCTGCTTGGGTAATGTTCTTTTATGTAGTTGAGGGTTATTTTTCTTCTTTCGGTTTCATTCTGAGTGTTCTTTTTCTCAATACCAGGAATGTTTTCTATCATCTCAGGCAGTTGCTGCTGTCTCCAAGCTGGGAAGTTGTGTGGATTGTAAATGGGCTTGACTGTTGATATGTTAAGTATGGGATCTGCCCTAATCTTTCGTTTTGCAGTTTCTACAAAGTTGCTACGCTTCAGTCTTCCTTTTCCAAAACCATTAAACCTGTTATACATAGGGTGGTCTGTCAATCTTCTAAATTTTTCTGCTTGTTGCTGGGCTCTGCTATCTCTTCTGTCTTGCATTGGTTGTAAACAAGTGATCTTTTCTAGTTCATTAATAGGCGTTGTCTTCAGGCTTCCAGTTATGATTCGCATTCCTTGGTTTTGGACTCTACTTATTTTGTTAAAGTTTGACTTAGCTGCTGTTGCCCAAGCTGCAATGCCATATTCCAGTACTGGCCTCACCCGTCCAGTATATAACTTCTTGAGAACTTTCTCATCTGCTCCCCACGTTGTACCAGCAAGCTTTTTCATGATTGCCATTCTCTGCCTTGCTCTTGTTCGATTTTTCTCAACCTGTGTCTTCCATGTCAGGCGACGATCAAAGGTAACTCCTAGATAGTTTGGATTTTCTTCATGGTGCAATATTTTTCCATTCAATACCAGCTTTGGTTGCTGAGTTTTATTTGAGAGGGAGAACACTGCATGTTTTTTTCTCCTCACTTATCTTTACTAGCCATGATTTTGACCAGTCCTCTAGCGCTAATAAGGCTTGCTGTATTCTGCGGTTAGCTGTACTAATATATTCTTCAGATGTCCATATGGCTAGGTCATCTGCAAAGGAGGATGTGTGTACTGTGGCTGGAAAATTTTCTGTGATGTCATTTATATATGCTAGGAATAATGTTGGTGAAAGAACTCCTCCTTGGGGGACACCTTGCTCCAACAGCATCATTTTGCTGGTTTGTCCTTGTACTTTTGTCCTGGCAGTTCTGTTCTCAAGGTAGTGGCTGATCCATTTATACATTTTTCCACAAACATGCATTTTTTGCAGTTTTACTTTCAGTCCTTCCTTCCATACGTTATCAAATGCTTTTTCTAAATCTATCCAGACTGCTAGCGTGTGCTTTTTCTCTTGGAAGGCATCCTCTATTTCCTGAGCTATATAGGTTATTTGATCTTCAGTGGATCTGTACTTTCTGAATCCTGCTTGGTGTGGTGTTAAGAGTTTGTTTTCTTCCAGATGCCATGATAGCCTGCCATTGATAATGCGTTCCATTAATTTTCCTACACAGCTAAGTAGACTGATAGGTCGATAGCCATTTGGTTCTTCCAGGTCTTTTCCTTTCTTTGGGACTGGTATTAGTATAGCTTCCTCCCATGCCTGTGGGACTATTCCTCTGTTATTTAGGACTGCTAGTAGTTTCTTCTTTGCCTTGGTGCCTAGTCCTATTAGCATTTCATTTGTGATTCCATCCTTTCCTGGTGATTTCTTCTTTTTTAAGGTATTCATTGCCTGTTCCATTTCTTCCATTGTTAGATTTGCCATCATATATTCTGCTGCTGTCTCTGTATTTCTATGATGTATCTGTTTGTCTTTGATTGCTTTCTTCTGTTCGGTTGTAATATCAATGTGGTTTGCATTTGCATAGTGTTCCATTAGTGCATTTGCAGCCTTTTTTCCTGTAAGCAAGGCATTTCCTTGTTTAATTGTTATTTGTTTGTTTCTAGGTCCTTCATTGTTCATGGCTTTCACTAGTTTCCATAGTTTGTTTCCATCCCTGTCAAAATTCAGGTTTTCTGTTTTTTCCCTCCAACAATCTCTTGTTGTTTGATTTACTGTTCTTTTATATTTTGCTGAGATGGCTTTGAGAGAGATGTTCGCTTCAATTGTTTGTTCTCTCTCTGCTGTCTTTCTGGCATCTTCAACTTTGTCCTCCAAACTTTGTAGTTCTTCAGTCCAGTATGGTTTGTAATTTTTCCTCGATCCTCTTGGAATGGACTCAGTGGCTGCCTGTATTATCGCTCTGTTTAGACTTTCCACCATTTGCTTTATGTTGCCATATCGTGTATTTATGTTTTCACAATATTTGTCTGTTAGTATGGCAAATCTGTCCCAATCTGCTTGTTTGTAATTCCAGCGGGGCAAGGGCTTTTGCTCCTGTGGAACATACTCCATATTCATTACAAGCTTGATTGGTCTGTGGTCACTACCTGCTAACTGGTCCAGCACATGGCGATCGATTTTGTGGAGGATGTCTCCTGTGCAGAAAGCTAAGTCTGGAGTAGAAGTGGTAATCCATCTTCTGGAGTAGAAGCTCGGTGTGTCATCCGCTTTGTTGAGTAGATGGAGATTTGAGTCTATTTCCCAGTCCTCCAATTCATCTCCTCTTTTGTCAGTATCTGGGTATCCCCATCTTTCTGAACGGCTATTAAAGTCTCCGACAATAATGCAGTTTGTGTCAGTTATTTTCATGTTTGAGAGTGTTAGGTCCTTATCTGCTGGGCTATACAGATTGTAGATTCTTATTTTCACATCCTTTATCATTATATCAACACCTATAATTTCCGTTTGGTTGTCAGAGATCACAGATACTTCGCTGCAAGGTATTGTATTTCGTGTAAGTATTAGAACTCCTCCTTTGTGTCCTTCGCGGTCGAAACGTGTGGCCTGATATCCTCTGACTGAGAATTTGTGATTGGCGTTGAGGTGTTTCTCTTGAATGCATGCCACATCTATTCTATCTTTATGAAGACGCTGTGTTAGGGAGTCTTTCTTCTTGTAAACTCCTTCGGCATTCCACTGTAGTATGTTGAGTGTCCGGGGTATTTGGTCAATAGCTCTTAACCTAGTCCTCTGTGCCTTGACTCCACAGCACAGGGGAAGGTGACCACCAGTAGTCATGGGTGGACCCCCTCGAGGCAGGGGGCCCGGCACTATCGCCGCCTGATGGGACTTCACGGGATTAGCACCATAACGATTAATTTTGATTTGTGACATCATGAATTAAGTTACGTTGCACTGCTTTGTCAAGCCTGTGGCTCAGTACATCCGATTTCGACAAGCATGTATTCGGGGTGCTTTCCCTAGCCTTTGACTGTCCCCAGTCTACCTACAAGGCAGCAGGTTTGTGTGTCTCTTCGTCTGGTCCCTCTCCCTTGACCTGTCCGACATGGGTGGCCCTACCAGTAGCTGTGCTACCGTCGGCATAGCTCTTGGGGTCATTGGGACGCACAAGCCCTTCTACCTCGTCACGGTGGACACACAGCAGAGGGGATAATTTCGCATTCAATCTCATTGAAAAATATTCACACATTTCAATGTTAGCGATAAGTGGTAAGATTTTTTTTTTTTTTTAAACAACAACATATTAATCAGGTTTAATGAAATAACCCACATTTTGAGACACCTCTGAATGAACAGTCCTAGTTTAAACAACGCGGGGAGTTGGCATAAGGCCAATCCCGTGAAAAAACGTACAATATTCAACACTGAGCGCTGTTTGTCTGGCTACGCTGTAATACATTTAAAATTATGAATGTCATCTCAGACCCGTAAATTATATACCGCATATAAACAAACTTTGAAATCTGCTGTAAAATCTCCAGAACAAAATTTTTTTGTTGGGTGGACATAATGATAAGGTTATATACTAAATCTCATAATTTTCCCTCAGTTGGTTACTGAGATATGGATGTTTATATTGAAAAAAAAAAAAAAAACAGACTACTACTAACTACTAGCTCTTATCCGTTGCTTCTGCTTTTTCTTCTACTACTGCTGCTGCCGCTGCTGCTAATTACTACTACTACTACTACTACTACTACTACTACTACTACTACTACTACTACTACTACTACTACTACTACTACTACTACTACTACTACTACTACTACAACTACTACTACTACTACTAACTACTACTACTACTACTACTACTACTACTACTACTACTACTATAACTACTACTACTACTACTACTACTACTACTACTACTACTACTACTACTACTACTATTATTATTATTACCAATATTATTACTACTTGTATTACTGATCAGTACCGTCAGAGATCGCAATTTATGCGGAGGTATGATCGCCTACGCCAGCCAGCAAGACACGTGAAGAAGATGACTACATTTACTATCTGCTGTTACATCTACGTTTTCCCGCTAATGTCGCTGGAACTTCACTTACTATCAATATTGTTCATACTACTTGTATTAATTAGACATATAGCCTCATGGCCGGTCTCCCTGGCCGAGAATTTAGCAGCTTTCTCCGTAACCCCGAATACTCTCGTGGTTCACGTGAGCGCACGAGAATTGGAAGCGGTTCGAGTCGCGTCCAGTGACTTATGAGAGTATGGAGCCAGTCCCTCAGAAAGCAATGGCAAACTACTGAGCGTAATCTTGCCAAGAAATCAACAATCAGTCTGAAAGATGCCGATGTTCACAGCGATGTCATGTAAAGGATATTAAAAAAAAACAAAAACCTAATGATAATTATGCAAACCAAAGACCTAGAATTGTCGAGACAAGAACACTGAACTGATCCGCGACTCTGGTGATCGAGTGAAATGGCGAGTCATGACCTCCAATGCCTACCGGTATGGCACGTGATGGTGTTGTTTTGGCCATCAGGTCTACACCTTATGTTGTGCCGCGTGGTACAAGATTTGTCTCACTAAGCGCAAAACGCGTGTTCTCCCGCCCACAGCAGATATGGTCAATACATCGACACTCACGCCCAAGCTACCAAACATTCTTTGACAGAGATAACATCATTAGTATTAGCATTATTAGTCGCGCTGGTTGTGTCATTCTGTTATGACCACTAACACTTATAAGAAAAGAATAGCCAATATACAACAAAGTAACATTTACGTCCAATTGTTTCTTTATTTTTATATATCAATCTTTGTGATTTTTGTGTTTTCATTTGAAGATCTGTAACCCGTAACCCCGCCCTTAAAAATAGCGGTCACTTCTTTTCCAAAATACACCGCCAAAAGAGAAATGCAGTATTAAGCTGTTGTTTCTACCTACAACGCTGCCGACGCTACATGTTTTCAAATAAAAATGCTTCACCCATAGACAGTGTAGATAATACATGGGGAAGAGATAAACACACAACGCCATACAGTGCCCAGTAACACGGTGATACAAGCAAGCCAACACACCTGGACATATAAATCAATATATCGACACCGACGCCAAGTGTTGCCATTTTGACGCTTTTCCCACCAAATTTAGTGCTTTTTATAGTCATTTGGTGCCAAAATGTTGCATTTAGCGCGGCCGCGCGAATTTGGTGCTTCACAATTTGCTTTTGGTGCTTTTTGGGTGAGTAAAAATTACTTTAATATCATTTTGGGAACACTAAACAGCCGAATTTGAACTGAAGCGAGTGAGTAAAACAGTCTTAGCACATTACCGCGCAATATTCAAGTAACTCCCTTTAATACGATTTAGTTGAAGTGAGTGACTGCAGCGCGCAGGCAATATGCAGTGCATTTAAAGATTTTTTAAGCAAGAATGGACTTGAGTTGCAAAGACTAGTTGCACTCGGCACTGACAGTGCATCTGTCATGACAGGTGTAAACAATGGAGTATATGCAAAATTAAAATCCGAAGTTCCTCATCTGGTACTCGTTAGGTGTGTATGCCATTCCCTTCAGCTGGCAGTGTCACAGGCTGCAACTCCTTGTCTGCCCAGGAACATAGAGTTCATGATTAGAGAAACATATAACTGGTTTTCTCACTCAAGTCTTTGTCAATCAAGGTACAGGGAGCTTTTTGCTTCAATAAATGATGGACAACATCCGCTGAAGGTTGTTCAATTAAGCCAGCCACGATGGATGTCCATTCAATCTGCCATTGTCAGAATATTGCAGCAGTGGATCGAGCTCAGAACTCATTTTGATATAGCAAGGCTCAACGAGCGCTGTTAAACAGCAGAACTTCTACATTCTATGTTTAGAGACATGAAAAACTATGTGTATCTCATATTTCTCAAGCATATTCTCGGAGAAGTTCAAAGTGTGAATACAAAATTTGAAGCAGATGTACAGGATCCAACAAAACTACTCGGCGATCTTGTCCAACTGATTCTATCAGTTCAAAGATTGCTTTTCCTGGGGAAAAATATCAGAAAGTGATGCTATTCAAGATTATTTAAATCCTAATCCCAGTCTAGGTTATGAGTTTGAGAAAGAAATAGCAGTCTACCAGTTTCCTGATGAGAAAGAAATTCGTGGAAGGTGCATCCAGTTTTTAATAGAGTTGTTGACACAGCTGCGATTACGTTTCCCCTATAACGTTCGATTGTTGCAGTCCATGTCTTGTCTTAGTGGAAGTGAATGTCTACAGCCAATGAAGCCCTGTATATTGGATCTTGCTAAAATGTTTGTAGAAGATGCAGCTACTCTCACCCGCATCGATTTCCAGTGGAGAAAACTTCATCATATGCAGTGGACACAGACCTCTGACACACTTGGACTGTGAGCAGAAATAGCCTCATACAGGGATGCCACCGGTGAAAATCCTTTCCAAGATCTTACAGATTTAGCTTTAACTGTGCTCATTTTACCTCATTCTAATGCGGACGTGGAGCGTATTTTCAGTCAGATGGGAGTTATAAAATCAAAATTGCGGAACAGACTGAGCATCAAGAGTTTGACAGCTGTTTTTACTAATAGATATGGAATGAAAAGATATGGCAAATGCTGTCATGATTATAAACTACCTAAGGATCCATCCATCCATCATGTGCCATGCCGGTAAGCGTGGGCGGTCATGTTCTGCCATCTCACTCGATCACCAGAGTCGTGGATCAGCTCAGTGTTTCTGTCTCGACCATGCCACGAGGCCAAGCCATCCAGGTATTTGCTTCTAGGTCTTCCTCTTCGTCTGTTCCCTTCGATCATACCAGTTGTCACCAAGTTCTCCAATTCATTTCTTCTTATAACATACCCAAAAAATTTTTACTGTCTGCGTCTAATAACTCTAATCAGTTTACGATCTTCATTTGTTTCTTGAAGGACTTGTTCATTGGTCTTTCTGGCTGTCCATGGTATTCTTTGCATTTTCCTCAGAGACCACATTTCCACAGCTATCAGACATTTTTCAGCTTGCTCATTGTCCACACTTCACATCCATACAAAAGCACAGGTTCTATATAACATGTCAACACTCTTGTTTCTCGTTGCAAATAACTACTTTTTATTGGTCAGTATGTTTTTCATCTTGCGAAAGGCTACCTTCGCAATGGCGATTATTTTCTAATATCTTCAAGGCATCTCCCATCAGATGTTATGACTGTTCCGAGATAACTGTACCGATTCACTTGTTCAAGAACATTCCCATTTACTTTTATATGACATTGTGGTATTTCCTTCCTCTTAGACTTGACCATAATCTGTGGATTCGTACAATTTAATTCTAATCCAAGTTGTTCACTGTGTGCAGCAACCACATGTACTAATTGTTGCAGATCCTGCTCATTGTCTGCAATCAATACTATATCATCCGCATATCTAATGTTAGTGATGTTATGTCCCCAATGATGATTCCTTTCATGTCGTCAACATTTCTGAAAATACTTTCACTGTACAGGGGAAAAAAGATCTGGAGGTATTACACATCCCTGTCTCAGACCTCTCTTAATAGGCTGATATTTACTTACTTCATTATCAATCTTTATGGCAGATTGTTGTGTCCACTGTATATGATGTTTTTTATGAGTCTAAGGTCTTTCCCATCAATTTGCAGATCTGCAAGTATCTCCATCATCTTGACATGTCATACTTTATAGAAAGCATTTGTGTAGTCAATAAAGCAAAAATGTATATCTTTGTTTACTACTATAAAACGGTCGATTAATGTTCTCAGCAAATACACAACATTTACTGTACCCTTGCCTTCTACAACCCCACATTGTTCTCCTATTTTTCTTCCTAACTCTTTGCATGATAGTTCTTAGCAAAATCTTTGTGATGTGGCTTATTATACTAATTGTTAGATATTTATCACATTCCAAGGCTCCTGATTTCTTCGTGATTGAAATAAATATAGAATTACATAATTCAGGAGGTATATCTCCAGCATCATATATCGTGTTCAGCAGTTTAGTGACTTGATCTATTCCATTTTCTTTTAAGGCAGTGATCATTTCTGTTGAGATGTTGTCTGGACCAGGGGTCTTGCCAGATTTCATATGATTAAGAGCATTCTAAACTTCTATCTTTAGAATTGATGGTTCTTCATTGTTATTCCGAATATCGTAATGTTCTTCTCTTGTATCATCATAAAGGTTTTTCACATAATCTGAAAATCTCATGTTTTTCTATTATGATTTTTCCATCTTTTGTTTTCAGGCAGCGTGTTGATGTAGGCGTTCTTTTATTAGTAAGCTTCTGAATTCTTTTTGCATTAGTTTGGTATTTTTACTGTTGTGTTGTTTTTCAATGTCTATGCAATTATTTTCAAGCCATACTTCTTTTGCTTCTTTGCATAATTTTCTGACTTTCCTGTGAATCTCTTCATATTTGCCAGGATTATTTTTGTTGTCGTCTTGTTTCCATTAGAAATGTCTTTACCCCGGGAAGTTTAACCCGGTCAACAAATGCCCGCAGAAGTCGGATGTGTCGGCCTAACGGCGCAAGAACGCAGCTCTGCTGTCAACATGCACAACGCAATCACGCCCGAAAAAGAAAAAAAAAACTCCGGATGAACGCAGCAGAAGAAGAAGAAATTTCTTTAGTCATCCATTTCTTACGACCTATTTTCTTTAAATTTGAGATAGTTGTTTCTGCAACATTTCCCATTGACCAGCCTTGTCCTGAAATAAGATATCTAGATCCGACAATACATCAGATCTGTTCCTTACTTCCATGTTAAAATTGTCTTCTATTTATTTGTCATTTTTAATGCACACAGATCACATTCAGTGTTTCCTGGTGTACACTTGACTTTCTTTAATTTACCTATGTTGTGCCTATAATCAGTCTGTGATCACTGTAACAGTCTGCATTTTGAAATGTTTTTGCGACTGTTAACGCATTTCTAAACTGCATGTTAATCAGGATGCTACCTATTTAGTTTCTAATCCTGCTGTCAGGACTTCAGCATGTCCACAATCTTCTGTGATATTGCTTAAGCGAAGTGTTTCCGAAAATCAGTTCATGTTCTTTTGCCCATTCTACAAGTCTGTATCCTCTCTTGTTTCGTTCTCCCAAACCATGTTTACCTACTGGGCATCCCATCAGCTTGATTTCTACTTTTGCATTAAAGTCACCCATTATGATTTTATTCCTGAATTTTTACATTTCTTCAAAGAATTCTCCATGAATGTCTTACATCTGAATGGGTACTCCACAGGATTTATAAAGCGCCACTGCCAACAGCCGAAACCAAAACCAGACGTAACTACAGTCCCTAAGCTCAAGGTATTTATCCAGCTAACATTTCGAGGAGATGACGTAATGCAACGTCTACAGGACCGGCTCATTACAGCAGTCGGCCGAACATTCTGTGCTGCAACTCCAGTTATTAGGTAGAGAACAACACCTATTCTCACCCCAGCTGTAAAAGAATCTACCCCTTTGTACGCCAAATCCAATTGTATTTATCAATTCACATGCAGGTGCGAGTCTACCTACATCGGCAGAACAGAGCGGCAGTTACACAGCAGGGTTGATGAACATATACCCAGCTGGCTTGATAAGATACTACACACAGGTGACGTGATCATGGTAGGGCTGACACACCACAATTATAAATTTCCGGCGTCGTCCATTGCACGTCATGTCTTGGACATCGGTCATGTAATTGATAGAGACAGCGCTTTTCGTGTGTTGTTTCATACACAAAATAGTCATTTGTTAAAGTTTGCAGAAGCCATAATGATTAATCCACATAGGCCAGTTTTGTGGAAACAGAAAGACATGATAGCCCATTTAAAATTACCATGGTAAACAATTATCTTACGACAAATAGCCGAGAAACATTGGGAATATAAAAGAGATCTCCATAACATTTTTGTGGATTTTAAAAAGGCTTATGATAGTGTCCATAGGAATAGTCTATGGAATGTTATGCAGGAATTTGGAATACCAAGGAAGTTAATTAACATGACCAAACTATGCATGGAAGATACTTATAATATAGTAACATATAAAGGCAGGAAATCAGACCTGTGACGAAACGCCTACAGATCGGCATATCTCTGCATAATAGCCCTTTAAAGGGAGTGCGAGGCGTTGGTCTCCCTTGAAATTAATATCAATTAATAGGGGATTTCCCTAGAAACGTCGTGCTGGGCGGAGCTATTCTTGTTATTTATAGAACAATCTAGAATGTTCCCTCAAGTGCGTACGTGGGAAATAGCTCTAAGTTCACGAGTGCTTCAGGCAGCACGGGTTGGTGGAACTTATCGTGACTCTGGTTTTCTTCATGAGTCATGAAAGTCACGCGGCCCGTGTAGGCGAGTGGACGGCGCACTGACATTGTCGGGGTCAGTCGCCCACCGAATCTCAGCGTGAACAGATCGCAGCCAACAGGCTGATGTAATTTTGATGTCAATAATCGCGGCCAGTGCGGACATCTGCAGTCAAGGTTGTGATTCTTCAATCACAGGTTAGTTGAAATACTTATTCTATTATTTAATTGTTGTCGTGATGCCGTGCTGAGTTCCCGGAATGAATTAATTGCCGTCGCAAAATTGAGTTATCCGTTACAGTTGGCGGTTGCATATTTAAGTAGGCGTTATCGATCAGCGAGGTAATGTGTTACCTGACGGGGCAAGCCGTATTCCACAGCGAGTGGTGTGTACATAAAATAGGCCGAACGATGTGCGTTACAGTGTGTAGCAGTTACTGGTTTGGTTTATTAATTACGCAGGCAAGGCGACAGTTTGTCAGTCATTACATCAACATGCATGACGCTGTAAATGATAAGGTAGAGCTTATTATTAAAGATGTTGAATGTGCTTCGTGACATTAAAGTGGTGACTTAATTGTTCTATCAGTGATGGTGATTTTTCGAGGAATCAAGGTGAGATCAGCAGTGGTGTATTTGCTGTGTGCAGATAGCCGTGTTATTCCGCGTAAGCCGAATGGTGTTGCATCGGTAGGATAACAGTTGATAGAAGGTATTCATGATACTATAGTTACTGCTTGTTGTCATGTCCGTCCGCTATGATGACCGTGCATGTTCCATCTTACGTTTGTCTAGGCAGCGGGAGGTAGGCCGGTACGCCCAACCTGATTGGTAATAGGTCCGACCCAATGCGATCGTGCAGATCCGAAGAGTGAACATACCCGATCGAGGGTGAAGCGGCACTCCGTAATTCGAGGCCGTGGTGTCTAGATAGATCGAGGTTTGAACCTAACCGTTTCTGTCTCTAATATTCTACTCTTCTGGAACCCTGATTCGGTTCATGGAGTACTTGGAGTACTGCCGTGAAGTAGTAGGATATGAGAAGAATAATCCCCCCCAAAAAAGGTGGAGTCAAAGTTTGGTAGTGGAGTCTGGAGGTTTGCTACATTGGATGACGTGACTTAAGTCGTCACGGGACAAGGTACACGGGACCCACAGTAGCTGTGGGAAAGTGTAATGGTGGATGGCCACCACAGCTGTGCTCGACCGGCACAGGTATGACTGACCTGAAAGATAGTCAGTGAATACAAGGGCAACTCAGGATCTGGGGCAGGGATCCCAGACCTGACACTATGGCTGTGATATGATTTTGTTAATTAAGTGTAACAAGTCATGAGTTCTCCTTGGTTAATGCTATAGTAATGAATTATCAGGAGTATAATTCATTATGGGCATATAGTTATTAATGTGTGTAATTGATCAGTCCATGGGTTAAGGGATTGATGAATTGATGAGTCTGTCAGGAAGGAGATGTCCGGCTGGACACCTTCTCGATACAGTAATCCCTACACTGAAAGGAAAGTAAGTGTATATGTTGATTGATGATGGAAGATGAAACCGGATTGGACTGGCACCAGGCGAAGGATGCTTGACAGAGTCATACAGTCGACTCTGGTGCTAGGGGTTATATGTAGCCCAGAAGTGTTACTTGACTGAACAGGTGTGCTATTGCTTTTTCTACCATCATTATGCCTATATATTATAGTGACTAAGTAGATCTATGATGTGATGATTTCATACTCATGTTGGTAGACATGAGGAATGTCTGAGAGGCAGGTGACGGGGTGGAGATGCTAGTAGTCTTTGTTGTAGTTGAGTACTCACACCAACCTCTCCGTGTTTCAGGATCTGTTATTACTATACAGAAGAAGATTCAAGAGCTTCACCATGAGCTCTATGGGCCCACTCACTCCAGTGCCTATCCAGAAGTTGATTGAGGCTATACTGGGAGTGGTCATCTGATTCTGCGAGATCAATGTTGAAAGGAGCTGAGTGCTGAATAAGTCGGTAGGTCTAGGTTAGGACCTCCGTCAAGAGTCCGACGAGTGTCATCCGATCCTGAGAGGATCCAACACTGAAACGTCTGGTGATTCAAGCCAGTGAAGCACTGGTGACATTCAACCTCAGTGTACACCTTGGTGATTGCAAGGTAGTGAACTTTCCAGTTGAGTAGAGTGATCATTGATACCGGTCACCATGGCCTGTGTAATATGCTTCTGACCCGGCTGGGTTGTCAGGGGACACCGTGTATAATATATGCTTAAATAGTGTTTCTACATTGGTTACCTTTCTGAAGCCAACATGAGGTCCAGTGAACTAGGACATTGATTACAACATTGGTGGGAACACCAGAGTGACATGTTTGTTAAGGTAGGGAGCTACCTCATGCCAATGTGATGAACTGTTGACAATGTTTGTTAAGGTAGGGAGCTACCTCATGCCATCGTGGTGAACTGTTGACAGTGTATGCTAGGTGGTGATTACTACCCATTGATCAGGGTAGTTACATGAGACTGTGTGAAGATCTATTTGTCCAGGGACATGAAATCAAGGTGAAGTGTTATAGTCACCTAATCGACTTTACCAGTGACATTGTGTGTTCGTGTGGAGCAACCGCTCATTGTGTAGGTGACATATAAGTGTGTGGGTCACTTATGAGATAGAAGAGTGACCTGGCTCTTGTGTATCTTGAGACGGTGCTACATGTACTTTTTCTGCAAGTGGGAGACCGCTAATATGCTAGGGTCGGCCCAGACTTCATCAGGAGGGTGACGAGGGAAATAGTACGACAGCAAGGAAGGAGCCTTGTTCATCGGTGCAGTGTCAGTCAGGCAGTGGTACTGCGCTTGATCAGCCCTTGCGTGGTTCTCTGTGTGAAGAGGGAACTTTGGAGAGGCAGCAGTCCTTGGAGTTCCAGTCCACTGGAGGAGCCTGGGTGAGTCGCTACCACGACTGGACAACCGCACGAGCTATCGTCCGCCTCCATGATGAATACTCATCTGCGTCTTTGATCTTGTACATAGTTCTTCTAGTCTGGCTTTCAGCCATCCTTCTCTGTGTTGTGGTTGATGTAGTTCAGAATTAAATTTTGTTCTCTTAGCTATGACTTTGTGCAGTGATATGACTGGTGTCTGGTCCGAGCCCCCTTGGGGTTTGGAACCCTAGGTGAGGGAGGGAAGGTTAAGCTGTCCCGGCTTGTGTGGGGCCTGGTAGATGTAGAGTGCTATTGAGGTGGTTGGAGCAAAGGCAGGGGATTGTATCTATCGTGGCAAACCAGACCAAGCCCCGGCGGTTTTGTCACAAGATAGAGTGGGGGCTCGTCCGGGATCTTCTCTTTGTTCTGACATCTCGTAGGAATAGGTTATAGTGTCATCTGTCCTATACCTATTGTCTACTTGACGAGTAGGGCTACTGATACCTTTCTCTTCGACGTGGACAGACATTTAGTTAGTTAGTATAGATACATAGATACATAGTTACAGTGTTGGTTGGAGAACAGTTAGCATTGTGATTGAGTATTGCATATCTATACTGATACTAAGTTACACTAAGCATGGCTACTCGTACTTTAGATTTAGCTAAGGTGCGGGCATCTGCAACTGAGATGGGATTGGAAGGTGAGGAGTTCAAAGCCTATGTACTGGAAGTAGAGAGAGACTTCAGAGCAGAAGAGAGGGAGCGAAGAAAGTCAGAAATTGAGCTTGAAGCTCGAAAGGTAGCACTTGAAGAGCAAAAGTTGGTGGCAGACCAACAGGCACAAAAACTGGCAGCTGACCTAGAGTCTAAGAAATTAGATGCTAGGAAGTTGGAAATGGAACATGAGTTCCGTATGAAGCAACTTGAGGTAGAGGCTAAATCTGTTGGTGAGTCTGAGGGAGCAGTAGGTGGAGTAGCTTTACCTAGCTCATCAGTAGCCAGCAGACCAGCTTACCATGCTATGAAATGGCCGTTTCCACCATTTGAACCGGACCAAGAGAAGATAGATCAATTCTTAGAGAAGTTCGAGGCAATGTGTAAAGCGATGGGTTTAGAGCCTGAGCGCTGGAATCTTAAGCTTTCACAGGGACTCCGTGGCACCGCGTACGAGGTGTATGCGCGTCTTCCCCCAGGGATGGAAAATGATTATCCAACCCTGAAATCGGCTCTTTTGAAAAGATTCGAAATGACAGCCCATGCGTACAGGCGGAGGTTCAGAACTTCCAAGAGAGAACCAGGTGAGATGTTCTCGGCCTATAGTGTGAGGCTGAATTCCTACCTGTTGAAATGGATGGCCTTGGCCAATTTCAAAGAGGATTATGAGAGTCTGAGAGAGTTGATGGTGGTGGATCAAATGAAGATGCAGATGTCCAAGCCTTTAAGGAATTTCTTAGGGGAAAATGGGGCGGAAAGGCTAGACATAGTAAATAAGTTAGCTGAAAGGTATGTGGAAGTCTATGGTGAGACTGGGGATTCCAGTCAGACTGAGTCACAGAAAAGGCAGAAGGGGCTTGATCAGAAGCCCAAGACCAAAGGTCCCAAAGAATCATCCAATGTAGCAGATCCTGTGGTAAAAGACTTTGGTAAGAAACCCGATAAGCAAAGCCCTCCCGCCTCCCCAAAACGGAAGTGGAGTAAGAGGTGGTGTAAGCACTGTAAGTCTCCTTCCCATAATACTGTAGATTGTCTGAGGAAGCCAAAGGACTTGCACTTTGCGTGTCTCGCCTCTAATAGAGGTAGACCTTGCGAGACCACACCTAAGGGTCGGGAGAAACCTAAGTCTGAGAAATCACCTGTGATCGAAACGATAGAGGTGAATGGGAAGCAGGTGGAATGTCTATACGATACAGGATTACAGTTTGAAGCTGTAATCTCATCCCACCTTGTGAGCCCAGGGCAGCTCACCGGCGAGACAAGAGAATTTCAGCTGGCCATGAGGAGCTCCGTAGCTATGGACTTGCCGATTGCTCGGATTGACATTCGGTGCAGGTATGTTACGGGTAGCATCCAGGCGGCTGTGCTGCCTGATCCTATTTACCCTTTGATCCTCGGTCGTCCGCATGTATTCCTGGGGGACCCCAGGGAACATTGTCTAGTGAGCGCTAGGCAGGCCAGGGCTAAGGATGGAGAAAGGCAGCGTGGTAAGGAAATAGACCATTCTCTTGCGAGGTTAGTGAGCAGTGCTCAAAGTAGGGACCAGACTTTGCGTCCTTACTTACTGGAGGTGTCCCAAAGCTCTGACCCGCCAACTCCGGGTCAGTTCTATGTAGAAAACCGGTTGCTTTATCGTAGAGCCGGGCAAGGGGATAGCCAGTACGGTCAGATGGTAGTCCCTACTGACTACAGATCCCGCTTGATACATAGAGTGCATACCTTATCCTTAACCGGACATACGGATGTGGGGGCAACAGTCCAGTGTCTTTCCAGCCACTACCACTGGCCTGGAATGACAGGCGACGTGCGGAGATATATCCGGTCGTGCCCAAAGTGTTGTCTGGCAGCACCAAAGCACAGGACCAGAAACGGTTTATCTCTGCAGATTGGAGATAGGGTTCTCGCGCTTCTCCCAATCGAGGGGGCGGAATTCGAACTCGGATGGCAGGGCCCTTTTCCTGTGGAACGGATAATGTCCCGATCCACGTATGAGGTGAAGGTCCGCGGGGAATTGCGTAAGTTCCATTGTACTCTCCTTCAGAATTTGGAGAGGTCCGAGGTAGTTTCTCCACAAAGTAGTGCGACCACCATCGCGCTAGATTCGGTTCTGGGTCCAGACGAGGGCGAGGAAGACTCAGTCCTACGCAGTACATCCTGTGGGGAGGGTCTGCGGTCTCCTGAGCGTTCAACCGTGGTTAGGGCGAACAGGCTCCGTCGGGAAGAGGCCCATGGTGTTAAGCACACTGGGAATCGAGGTCGGACAGGCGAAGTCACATCTGGCACGACGGGATCGTCGGGTGACTCGATACGCCGACAGGCTCACTGTCCTTACTCGCGGGAGAGAAGGCAGGAGCAAGGGTACTCCAGACGAACCTGGAGTAAGCGACCATTCATTTCGGTCGACATCCGCGAACAGTCCACGAGGGTGATGCCTAGTCGGGATAGGACATATCCTATTGTCGGAAGGGACGAACGAACCCTCAGTAAGGTAACCGATGGCCTACACCAGGTGGATGCGGAACAGTCCAGTGTAGACAGATCCTGTAAGCCAATCACCAGGCCGTTACGTTTCGGGCCTAATTGCTGGAGATAACGTATGTTTGAGGCGGTGGTTGGTGATCCAGCATCCCTACCATTCTGGTGGATCTCCCCAGGGAAAGTGAATGTTATGGAACGTCTTTTCCTGGGAATCCAATCTTGATAGAGTAGAGGTTCAGAGTTCAGACCGATCTTTGTCTAGTGAGTTCGACAGGGTCGACCATCTTAAGTGGGGGCCTATGTGACGAAACGCCTACAGATCGGCATATCTCTGCATAATAGCCCTTTAAAGGGAGTGCGAGGCGTTGGTCTCCCTTGAAATTAATATCAATTAATAGGGGATTTCCCTAGAAACGTCGTGCTGGGCGGAGCTATTCTTGTTATTTATAGAACAATCTAGAATGTTCCCTCAAGTGCGTACGTGGGAAATAGCTCTAAGTTCACGAGTGCTTCAGGCAGCACGGGTTGGTGGAACTTATCGTGACTCTGGTTTTCTTCATGAGTCATGAAAGTCACGCGGCCCGTGTAGGCGAGTGGACGGCGCACTGACATTGTCGGGGTCAGTCGCCCACCGAATCTCAGCGTGAACAGATCGCAGCCAACAGGCTGATGTAATTTTGATGTCAATAATCGCGGCCAGTGCGGACATCTGCAGTCAAGGTTGTGATTCTTCAATCACAGGTTAGTTGAAATACTTATTCTATTATTTAATTGTTGTCGTGATGCCGTGCTGAGTTCCCGGAATGAATTAATTGCCGTCGCAAAATTGAGTTATCCGTTACAGTTGGCGGTTGCATATTTAAGTAGGCGTTATCGATCAGCGAGGTAATGTGTTACCTGACGGGGCAAGCCGTATTCCACAGCGAGTGGTGTGTACATAAAATAGGCCGAACGATGTGCGTTACAGTGTGTAGCAGTTACTTGTTTGGTTTATTAATTACGCAGGCAAGGCGACAGTTTGTCAGTCATTACATCAACATGCATGACGCTGTAAATGATAAGGTAGAGCTTATTATTAAAGATGTTGAATGTGCTTCGTGACATTAGAGTGGTGACTTAATTGTTCTATCAGTGATGGTGATTTTTCGAGGAATCAAGGTGAGATAAGCAGTGGTGTATTTGCTGTGTGCAGATAGCCGTGTTATTCCGCGTAAGCCGAATGGTGTTGCATCGATAGGATAACAGTTGATAGAAAGTATTCATGATACTATAGTTACTGCTTGTTGTCATGTCCGTCCGCTATGATGACCGTGCATGTTCCATCTTACGTTTGTCTAGGCAGCGGGAGGTAGGCCGGTACGCCCAACCTGATTGGTAATAGGTCCGACCCAATGCGATCGTGCAGATCCGAAGAGTGAACATACCCGATCGAGGGTGAAGCGGCACTCCGTAATTCGAGGCCGTGGTGTCTAGATAGATCGAGGTTTGAACCTAACCGTTTCTGTCTCTAATATTCTACTCTTCTGGAACCCTGATTCGGTTCATGGAGTACTTGGAGTACTGCCGTGAAGTAGTAGGATATGAGAAGAATAATCCCCCCCAAAAAGGTGGAGTCAAAGTTTGGTAGTGGAGTCTGGAGGTTTGCTACATTGGATGACGTGACTTAAGTCGTCACGGGACAAGGTACACGGGACCCACAGTAGCTGTGGGAAAGTGTAATGGTGGATGGCCACCACAGCTGTGCTCGACCGGCACAGGTATGACTGACCTGAAAGATAGTCAGTGAATACAAGGGCAACTCAGGATCTGGGGCAGGGATCCCAGACCTGACACTATGGCTGTGATATGATTTTGTTAATTAAGTGTAACAAGTCATGAGTTCTCCTTGGTTAATGCTATAGTAATGAATTATCAGGAGTATAATTCATTATGGGCATATAGTTATTAATGTGTGTAATTGATCAGTCCATGGGTTAAGGGATTGATGAATTGATGAGTCTGTCAGGAAGGAGATGTCCGGCTGGACACCTTCTCGATACAGTAATCCCTACACTGAAAGGAAAGTAAGTGTATATGTTGATTGATGATGGAAGATGAAACCGGATTGGACTGGCACCAGGCGAAGGATGCTTGACAGAGTCATACAGTCGACTCTGGTGCTAGGGGTTATATGTAGCCCAGAAGTGTTACTTGACTGAACAGGTGTGCTATTGCTTTTTCTACCATCATTATGCCTATATATTATAGTGACTAAGTAGATCTATGATGTGATGATTTCATACTCATGTTGGTAGACATGAGGAATGTCTGAGAGGCAGGTGACGGGGTGGAGATGCAGGTAGTCTTTGTTGTAGTTGAGTACTCACACCAACCTCTCCGTGTTTCAGGATCTGTTATTACTATACAGAAGAAGATTCAAGAGCTTCACCATGAGCTCTATGGGCCCACTCACTCCAGTGCCTATCCAGAAGTTGATTGAGGCTATACTGGGAGTGGTCATCTGATTCTGCGAGATCAATGTTGAAAGGAGCTGAGTGCTGAATAAGTCGGTAGGTCTAGGTTAGGACCTCCGTCAAGAGTCCGACGAGTGTCATCCGATCCTGAGAGGATCCAACACTGAAACGTCTGGTGATTCAAGCCAGTGAAGCACTGGTGACATTCAACCTCAGTGTACACCTTGGTGATTGCAAGGTAGTGAACTTTCCAGTTGAGTAGAGTGATCATTGATACCGGTCACCATGGCCTGTGTAATATGCTTCTGACCCGGCTGGGTTGTCAGGGGACACCGTGTATAATATATGCTTAAATAGTGTTTCTACATTGGTTACCTTTCTGAAGCCAACATGAGGTCCAGTGAACTAGGACATTGATTACAACATTGGTGGGAACACCAGAGTGACATGTTTGTTAAGGTAGGGAGCTACCTCATGCCAATGTGATGAACTGTTGACAATGTTTGTTAAGGTAGGGAGCTACCTCATGCCATCGTGGTGAACTGTTGACAGTGTATGCTAGGTGGTGATTACTACCCATTGATCAGGGTAGTTACATGAGACTGTGTGAAGATCTATTTGTCCAGGGACATGAAATCAAGGTGAAGTGTTATAGTCACCTAATCGACTTTACCAGTGACATTGTGTGTTCGTGTGGAGCAACCGCTCATTGTGTAGGTGACATATAAGTGTGTGGGTCACTTATGAGATAGAAGAGTGACCTGGCTCTTGTGTATCTTGAGACGGTGCTACATGTACTTTTTCTGCAAGTGGGAGACCGCTAATATGCTAGGGTCGGCCCAGACTTCATCAGGAGGGTGACGAGGGAAATAGTACGACAGCAAGGAAGGAGCCTTGTTCATCGGTGCAGTGTCAGTCAGGCAGTGGTACTGCGCTTGATCAGCCCTTGCGTGGTTCTCTGTGTGAAGAGGGAACTTTGGAGAGGCAGCAGTCCTTGGAGTTCCAGTCCACTGGAGGAGCCTGGGTGAGTCGCTACCACGACTGGACAACCGCACGAGCTATCGTCCGCCTCCATGATGAATACTCATCTGCGTCTTTGATCTTGTACATAGTTCTTCTAGTCTGGCTTTCAGCCATCCTTCTCTGTGTTGTGGTTGATGTAGTTCAGAATTAAATTTTGTTCTCTTAGCTATGACTTTGTGCAGTGATATGACTGGTGTCTGGTCCGAGCCCCCTTGGGGTTTGGAACCCTAGGTGAGGGAGGGAAGGTTAAGCTGTCCCGGCTTCTTTGGGGCCTGGTAGATGTAGAGTGCTATTGAGGTGGTTGGAGCAAAGGCAGGGGATTGTATCTATCGTGGCAAACCAGACCAAGCCCCGGCATGAGGTAGCTCCCTACCTTAACAAACATGTCACTCTGGTGTTCCCACCAATGTTGTAATCAATGTCCTAGTTCACTGGACCTCATGTTGGCTTCAGAAAGGTAACCAATGTAGAAACACTATTTAAGCATATATTATACACGGTGTCCCCTGACAACCCAGCCGGGTCAGAAGCATATTACACAGGCCATGGTGACCGGTATCAATGATCACTCTACTCAACTGGAAAGTTCACTACCTTGCAATCACCAAGGTGTACACTGAGGTTGAATGTCACCAGTGCTTCACTGGCTTGAATCACCAGACGTTTCAGTGTTGGATCCTCTCAGGATCGGATGACACTCGTCGGACTCTTGACGGAGGTCCTAACCTAGACCTACCGACTTATTCAGCACTCAGCTCCTTTCAACATTGATCTCGCAGAATCAGACGACCACTCCCAGTATAGCCTCAATCAACTTCTGGATAGGCACTGGAATGAGTGGGCCCATAGAGCTCATGGTGAAGCTCTTGAATCTTCTTCTGTATAGTAATAACAGATCCTGTGATTGAAGAATCACAACCTTGACTGCAGATGTCCGCACTGGCCGCGATTATTGACATCAAAATTACATCAGCCTGTTGGCTGCGATCTGTTCACGCTGAGATTCGGTGTATAACATCTGGCTTGAAACAGGGTGATGCACTATCGCCGCTACTCTTCAATCTGGCTCTAGAGAAAGTTGTAAGGAAGGTAAAGGAGGAATGTGATATTGGAGGAACATCCAAGCTGCTTGGTTATGCAGATGATATAGATATTATAGGGCAAAGTGAACAAAAGACATTAGAAATATTGACTCACTTAAAGGAAAAAGCCCAACAGATGGGGCTGGTTATCAACCAAGATAAGACAGAATATATGGTAATTTCAAGAGACGGAATGGCTAAAAACTCTGGCCACATACAAATAGATAATATGACCATTAAAAGAACGGAAACATACAAATACCTGGGTACAATCTTCAACTGCTCCAACATCATAAGGGAAGAAATACAAACTAGAATCAACTCTGGAAATAAGATATACTATGCACTACAACATCTACTAAAATCAAAGGCGCTATCTCGTAACACCAAAATCACAATATACAAAACACTGATCAGACCAGTTGTGCTGTATGGCTCTGAAACCTGGAGTACAACGAAAGGAGACGAAGCCTTGTTACAAACCTTTGAGAACAAAATTTTAAGACGCATCTTTGGACCCATTAGGGATACACAAAGTGGAGAGTGGAAAAGAAGAAGTAACAAAGACATTTATGATTTGTTTAAGTCCCCGCTAATCACTGGTATCATGAAGGCTAATAGACTACAATGGCTGGGGCATATAGAAAGAATGGAAGATAATAGGGAAACAAAACTCGCTTACACTCAGGAAATAAATGACCGTAGACCCCGAGGTAGATCAAGAAGGCGGTGGAGAGATAATATACATACAGACCTACAAGCACTTGGAATCAACGACTGGCAAGAGAAGGTCCACCAGAGAGACGAATGGAGACAGATTGTATTTGCAGCAAAGAACCTCAATGGCTCGGAATGCTGAAGAAGAAGAAGAAGAAGATGGTAAACAATTGATATTACTGTATGATCATGTGTATATTCCAGCTTGGAAGATGTATCTAATTATTTTACTCTATGTTGTGTGACTTCTGCAGTATGTACCTGACGAGATGCAGCGAAATATGCCAGGCAATAAATTGTACAATCTATGGTTTGATCTTCGTTATTCAAATTCACTACGGGAAAACATTATTTTGATTCTCTATGTCATAAAATTTCTCTACACTATATTTACCACTGTCTCCTGTTGGGGCATATGTTTGAATGACGTTTATGTTAAAATATCTGCCGATTAATTTTACCAATAGAACCCTGTTTGACACTGCCCAATATCCTGTAACAGATTTTGATGTTTCAGATTCAAGATAATTGCTACACCTCTTTGCCTTTCCTCTCCTCCAGAATATATGATCTTAAAATCCTCCCCTGTCTTAATCCCCACCCCTGTCCATCTCGTCTCACACAATCCTAATATGTTAACATTCTCTCTTCCCATTTCTTGTTTGATGTTATCCAATTTTCCATCTGCACTCGTTGTTCTAACATTCCAAGTTCCTACTTTTAATGATAGTAATCTTTTGCACTCAGTTGCCTGCTGATGGTCTGGAGTCACATGGTGCACATGACTATCCCTATTGGGCAAGGCTGCTCCTATGGAGCACCCATTTACGCCGCTTCTCTGATTTCTAATGATATCGTAACTTATTTAGCATCTGTAAAGAAGGTAGTTTGCCATTGCTTTCCTTCTTAGCAGTGACCATACTGGTCGATGACCGTAGCCATTGCCTCCACAAAAAAGAGATCCTCTGCCTACCGTCGTGAAGCTGGAGACCATAGCGAGAATGGCCAAGGTGACAGAGCGGCCAACGGATCAGAAGCAGTGAGGCTGACAGCTGATCGAACATTGTCATAAGCTTTAAAGATTAGGTGCAACTGTGTGTGACGATGCTTGTTTTATCATACCGGCCCTCTTGGCTGGACAAGAACGGTATGTTTATCAATATTTCTATTATTAATATGTTTATGTATACGGAGCACCAGCTGTACATAGGAAATAAATATTGCTGATCATGTCAGCCGGCTTCGACTTATCGATGCTTTCGCATTTGTCAAATGGTTTGCCTCTGGACTGACGAGTTGTTTGCTGTTATTTGTGGTTACACTTTGAGTTACCGTTTGGCAACTTCTCCTTTGATAAAGGATACCCCTACTCCTCTACCCGAAAGCAAGCAGCTGCCATAAAAATTGAAAATGAAGTGGGTCAATTCCAGCCTATCAGGAGAGATGTGCCACAGAGATATGTAATGTCTCCAGATCTGCTCTCCCTTTATTGTGAAAATATTGTGAGAAACTTATAGAGTTGCATTCGGAGGACAAAACATCAATAATATAAGATACGCCGACGATACAGTATTGATTGCTGACAACGAGCAGGATCTACAACATTTGGTGGATGTGATTATTATACACAGTGAAAAACTAGGTTTGGGATTGTAAGAAACAGAGATCATGGTCGTCTTCAAGAAGAAAGAAATACCACATTGTAACATCCAAATGAATGAAAATATTCTTAAACAGATGAATCGGTATAACTATCTCAGAACAGTCATAAGATCAGATGGAAGATGCCTTTCAGAGATTAGCTCAATAATTGCCATGGCGGTGGCGGCATTCTGCAAAATGGAAAACATACTTGCCAACAAAATGTTGTCAATTGCAGTGAGAAAAAGTGTGTTGAAGTGTTATATAGAACCCATATTGTCGTATGCGTGGTAAACATGGACAATTAACAAACAAGTTGAGAAACAGCTAGTGGATGTGGAAATGTGGTTTTTATGAGAAAATGCAAAGAATACCATGGATGGCCAGAAAATCAAATGAGATAGTCTTTCAAGAGACAAATGAAAAACGGAGATTGGAGATTGACTTAGATAGTCAAGATTTTTGGACACAGGAGAAGTGGACTTGAAAATTTAATGACAACTGGCAAGCTTGATGGGAAGAGAGCAAGATGAAGACAAAGGGATAAATACCTTGATGGTTTGGCAGCATAGCTTGTTCGGGACAAGAACATAGACCTGATTCGAGACAGGTGACCCTGGGAGATGGTGAACCATGACCGCCCACGCCTACCAGCATCACACTTGATGATGGTGATGTGTGATATATAAATTAGCAATTGCTGCATGTGCAATATAGCAAATGATCAGTTGGTTTATGTCTAACATGAAAAATGAGGAGTTACTGTGTGTATAACAAATGAATGGCTGGTTATGTGTAATATGTGGGATAGATGGAAGTCGCTTAAAAAAAAAATGATCAGATGGAAGTTGAGAGGACTTCTTTTCTCTTCCCATCCTTTTATTTTCCCTCCTGTTTCATGTGTGTGTGTGTGTGTGTGTGTGTGTGTGTGTGTGTGTGTGTGTGTGTGTGTGTGTGTGTGTGTAATTTTATTTTGCATATCCTTTACAGGACATTGCAGTCAACACCAGCATTTTCCAGCTGATGTTGATGTCTTGGCAAGTTTTACGTCCAGTAGTTTGCCATTGCTTTCTGAACGACCGGCTCACATACCTATGTCGATACTCACCCACTGCAAAATGGAGGTAAGATGCTGAGCCTGCTACATGCTTGGTCCAGACACTTGTTCAAAGGCTCTCACTCGAGGGATATGAGGGATCCCTGGATGAGAGAGCCTGGCCATTACTCGCTCTCTGCTGCATGGAGGTAAGGTGCTGAGCTGACAGCACATGAAGCCTACCTCGTGAGCGATACTAACGGTTAAAAAAAGCGCCGAAGTCGCACACAGTGGTTAAGATGCAAGTCTGTATCTAAACTCACTGAGTGAGCATAGCCAATGGTGGAAAAACATCTCATTAACACGAAATGGAATGCTTGGCTAATGAATCCATTACGTGGAAGTCCAAAACTCATTGAGTGAGCGTAGTCAAAGGTGGAAAAACGTCTCATTAACACAAAATGGAATGCTTGGCTAGCGAATCCATTACGTGGAAGTCCGAAGCAAAATTTTACTGAGTGGATGTCGTCCGCAGACTGATCGTTCCTGGTTTGCATAGGGAGCAGCCAGTGGCAAATGAAATACCCAATACATGGAAGTGAGACAGCCATGAGCAGGACGTGGCGACTCCAGTACCAGTGCGCAATGTGTTGGTTCTGCAATTATGGAAGCCTCCATGGATAGCAGGGAATGCCCACAGACTGCCCCTACCTTCCCTTGAGGGTTGGCCGTGATGTCTTTGGCTGTTCTACCTTGACCAGCTGAGATGTAGACAGAACTACAAAAGAATGTCCCTCAAAACCCCCAGGACGGTTAACCTGGTTTTAAAAAAAAACGCCCGCAGAAGTTGGATGTGCCGGCCTAAAAAGGTTGCAAATAAATTGGCACAACGCAAAAATGTCCAAGTGAAATGTCCCTTGTGCCCAGAACAGCCCTGATTAGCTTGTCTTCTGGCAGAAACAGCTCTGACTATCTTGTCTTCTGCCGACCGGAACAGCTCTGACTATCTTGTTTCCGGGCACAGCATCCATATATGTCCGAACTGAAAGCTTGCTGAGTGGAAGTCGTCTGCAGGCTGACCGTTCCTGGTTTGTGCAGGGAGCGGCCTGTGGTGAACGAAATGTCCAATACATGTGCAGGACATGCTGATTCCTTGGGTGAGCCCAGAACCAGAGCTCTATGTGTCGGCCCTGCAATTATGGAAGCCCCCTTGGAAGGCGGAAAACGCCCATGGACTGCCCCTGCCTTCTCTTGAGGGCGGACCGTGAAGTCTTCAACCGTTCTAACTTGACCAGCTGGGTTTTGGACGGCACCCCAAAAGTGAGCGTCCCCCAGGAATGCAAACCTGGTTAAAACACGCACGCAAAAGTCGGATGTGTTGGCTTAAGGGTTTAGGCCGAAGGGTGCATAATGAGACACACTGCAATTACATCTTTAAAAAAAACACTCCAGATGAACACAGAAGAAGTAGAAAAAGAAGAAGAAGAAGAAGAAGAAGAAGAAGAAGAAGAAGAAGAAGAAGAAGAAGAAGAAGAAGAAACACAATCATAAACACAAAAATGGGTTGTCAGTTCAGGAACACCATATACAGCATTAAGGTACAGGGTACACTGTATAAATGGCTACAGTTCGACCCCAGGAATCAAGAGGGGATGTGGGACACCTCACAACAAGAGAATCACACCACTAATAACAGAAACATGAACAGAAGTATGAGCAATTCAGTTGTGAGGGTGACAAAAACCCAGGAGTGCCCCTGACAGTCACGGTCAGAAACCACCCCTGCAACACAAAAGCAAACAACAGTTAATTATCAATGACAAGGAATATTATTTATATGAATAAATACACATACATACACACATACCCGTATGATGACCAAACAAGAAAACATCAAAGGCAACAAGACAAAACTCTCATGCTGTTCACTCAGACACAGTCTAACACAGTATAACACTGGTCAGGTTTCTCCTGCACCATACATTCATCGCTTGCACTGGCAACAGCTGGACATCACATCCCCACCATTGATTGTGGTCAGTCAAAGCAATACAGTTTGCTACATCTAGGGATTACACACTATTGTCAACCGTGGTCAAAGCCAGCACCAAACATAACCCATAACTCAGCGAACAATCGTTATACAAAGTTATAAACACAATCCTGCCAAATATCATATATAATGTCCTAATAGGATGACATCAATACTATACAAAGCCGCCCACACAAGACACAAACAGCACCTCTTGCACTAGTGGCAATCAGATGACAAGACAGCATCCTGAAAAAAAAACCAGGCTTCCTCACAACAGACAGCATACCAGGAAACTACATAGAGAGTGAGTGAGTGAGTTTCTCCACATCAGACAAACACCTGTGTACTGACGGTAAATCAGATATAAACAACACTGTTTAGATTCTTCACATCAGACATATCTCTTTTGGGTTTCTCACCCATTTCTTGCCCATGTTCAGGCCACATATTAATATCCACAGACCACAATTGCAGTTTAGTACACAACACAGGCAAAGCAAAACACAACTTGCCACTCTATAGTGAACTACCCAACGATTCTTCCATCCACTGCTTATTGTAAATGGTACATGCAGGATTATGACTGCCATCACTCATCTCATTATTATTATCATCATAATCACATGACTATCATCATCATAATCACATGACCATCATCATCATGTGGCCACTTGAATTGCCATAGTCCACCCACCCAATATTCCTATGCCTTGTGTGCCATATCTAGCACACATAACACTCTTGCTAGTGGGTGATATGTGATATCCCCATACATGTACACACAAAAATCATGTAGCCCGTGTTAAATAATACACACCATCATAAAACCCATCCTTGGTCCTGAATTACCACTGAACACCCTTCAGCTTGAGTTCTCATTACACACCTTGCTAGTCTGTGGGATAGCACTTTCCTAATAGTCACTCAAACGTAAACCCAGGCTGTCATTATCCAGCCGGCTAACTTAATCTAGAATGCCAAGATGACCCTACGATTCGGACACAATAGACTACGCAACCACATGTATACACAATTCAAGATTGGTGAATCAGCAATATGCACTTGTGGTTTGGCACCACAGACAGCAGATCACATACTCCAAGACTGTCCAAAATACAACACACACGTGTGTGTGTGTGTGTGTGTGTGTGTGTGTGTGTGTGTGTGTTTTCCTTCTTCTTTCGTTCGCTTGAAATATGTCTATAACTGCAATGCTGTCTCTTGTATGAATTGAACTGTCTTTTTCAGTTCACACAGCGGTCCATAGAGTTTATCTTCCACTGTCGTCTCTCTAGGCCAGAAGGTTTGCC
The DNA here is from genome assembly GCA_014155875.1 of Cepaea nemoralis. NCBI lineage: Eukaryota > Metazoa > Mollusca > Gastropoda > Stylommatophora > Helicidae > Cepaea > Cepaea nemoralis. The sequence continues at coordinate 183,270 of JACEFZ010015314.1, read as the reverse complement.
TAGATATGTTATATTTTGGGCAGTCAGTAGTGTAGAAGGAGGAAAGCCGCCCGTTTTGAAGCGCACATCGCTTTTGCGCCTCAAAGGGCGATAACTCTTCAGGGTTTGTTTTTTTTTGAAAGTGGTCAGGGGTGTGGTCAAGTGACTCATCAGAGGTGACGTGGTCTAGTGACTCATCAGAGTGGGTGGTCAAGTGATTGTAGGTACGACATAAAAAAATACGACATGAAACATCAATAAAGAAAACAAACGACTCAAGTAAGGTACATAATAGTTTTAATAAAATATATATATAGACAAACAATGCATATTAAATACGTAGTGGTGAAGTCGAGATATTATCATCGTGTACCAGCCTTTTTATATAGAGATATAACAGTGAATTACGATCTTGTGTGTATGTATACACTGCAGAGTCTTGTGTTTTGAAGCCTATATTGGTTCCCCCACTCGGTGTTTGGGTGTTGAGTACTTCCAAAAAGGTGTCCTTGTTTAGATGAGTGCTGTGGTTTTTGGTCAGACCTTTGGTACTGATTTTATCATAATCTCCAACACAAATATATGTCTTACTACACAATGAGACCATCCCCTTCCCTTCGTACTCTAGTTTGAAAAGCCCGGGGGTTCTCTTTTCATAGGCTTTGATATCCATACAGTCCTGACAGGTAGTAGTAGTATGAACAGGACAAACTTCAGACGGGAACCACTGATTATAGACTCTGTCATATTCTTCTCGTAGGTGTGGTCTAACTACTTCAGAGAGTGAATCGGCACTAAGGGCCAAGTAGAGAGAGTCAGTGTCCATTTCACAAAGCTGAAAGTCTTCTTTAGCGATAAATTTGTCGAGAAAGTCATAATAGAAAGCTAACATTCTTAATTTGGCATACTGGTAGACAAAGAACCCAATCTGTAGAGGTAGATCCCAGACAGTTTTCTTCTTTAACATTTCTACTTCGAAGAGATCGTCTGTAACAGCAGTCATGCTTTTGAACCTAGGGTTATTGATTAGTTTGGTAGTGTCTTTTCCCTGGCAGTAGGAGACATCGGTATGTTTGGCTTTATTGGTTAACGTTTTGCCGTAAGCGGCGTTATCTAACAACTTCATAGTGTCGGCTGTAATAGATTCGGCCGGATTTTTGTCCCCTTGGCGACGGGCATTAGAGACTGCTTCCCCGAATTGTTTAAAACAACTAACCGGTCGATATTCTATTGTCTGGTAGATGTGTGTAACGACCAACCCATGTGCTAGATACCACTTTAAAAGAGGGGTGGCTAATAATATTTTCTTCCCGAAATAACTACCGATCAATGTCCGTCGTGGGGTACTCAATAGTTTATTTTTTATGGCGTATTCTTGCATAAACTCCCCAATATCGTCTCTCGACACCTCCGTGTTTTTGAAAATAGGGGGCATTTCGGCAAAGGCCTCTTGTAAATCAACCGGGGTCTCAATATCGCACTCAACCAACCCGAAAAATGTATCACTTTTTACAGCCTCGATGATCTGGTTTTCACTCAACGATCCCCAAGGAAGTTCTGATGGTGGAAACGTTTCCCGCAAGAAACACTTGATGGTTGTGTTTGACCTCTTTAATCTCTGCCACTCACATTCCCAAATAACCTTAACTGTCACCCCAACAGTTTTTTCTAGATACGTGTGGATGTCACACGTGTTCTGGTATAGTTCGACTAACGGTTTTTTACTGACGGGATTAATCGTTTTCCCAGCAGTTAGACGGCAAGATGGGTGCCCGTGGAACAAACACCCATGGAATTGGTAAGCTGTTGTATTCTTTTTATCCCACCCATCTACGCGAATATGTCGGTCGCCGAGCTGCATCTCGTGACTATTGAATTGGGTTTTTAAATCTATGTTGTTGTTGTGTGACACCCAGGTTAACCACTCGCGACTCTGACGTCTGTATTTGTGTAATCTGTGTGCTCTAAACCCATCCTCGTGGTTTCGATATATGGGGAAGTCTGATGGCATATCTTTCATAAGAGACCAAAGGTATAAGGCATTCGTATCAAACCCTTTAATGCTTTTTACCAGCTTATTACCCCTGATACGGGTCTCGTTGACTTCGGGGTAACGATGAAAAATGATACTCGGCCCACCCACCACGTTATCTCGTAACAACTTGTGCACCTTCTCCTCCTTCTTCGAAAACAAAACAAAAGAAACATCTTTATTCATGGTGTTGAATAGGTACTGTAAAGTAATGCCGGGGATGGAGATGGCCTGCTTGCACATGTCTATATTTAAACCGGCGTAAAAGGCTACTTGTTTTTCCAGGGCTTTTAGAAAGGGAGACACGTCTTTGATGTTGTACCAAATTAAAAAGTCCCGCAAGGTTGTCATCTTATTATCGGTCCACGCTTTCTGACAAACGGCGTATTCTGCTTCGGAAATGTTACGGTTTTTAAGCTTTGAGAAAAAGGCTGCATGCGGTGGTAGGGTTGGCTCATTTAACTTTCCCAGGTCGGTCAGATATTCGTATGCAAAAAAGCCTTTTGTCTCTTCAATACCAAACGAGGCGAGATAATGAGAGTAACTTACTCCCGGGACCAGAAAGTTGGAGACGTCGAGGAATTTCAGTCTTTCTGTCGCTATGCACATAAAATTATTATTTCTCTTGACTATAAACTTGAATGGGTTAGCCTCCCGATCAAGGAAATACCGTATTAAATAAGGTTTCAGAAGGTTAATGTCATACTTACCGCTATTCAACCCAAACAGAGCGAGTTCCATCAGAAAACTTTCGAGCCTTTCACCTAATTTTGGATGGTCACCTAATTTAGCAAAGACTGACTCGAACTTTTTGAGTAAAAGCTCATACGATTTGGCAGCTATTTCATGGAGATAGTCCAACATTTCATTTACGAGGACCTGTGGATCACCTGTGGTGATGAAACATTTAGAGGCGACCGCACACGAGAGGGGGACGTGTTTGGCCATGAAGGTCGTCGACTTTGAGTCAGCCGGTAAATTTTCATTGGAGAAGAAAGATTCCATATCGTAGCACGCTCTGAAGGGGAAAATAAAGTTGCGTCCACGTCAAACCCGTGGTCACGGAGCAAATCCAAGATCGATTCGGTCGGGCGATAAACCCCACCTTTATACGTTTCGATAAGGGCTACACCTTTACACCTAAGTTCGTGACGTGTCAGTCGCCAGTACACTTTAAACAGCTTGCCGCATTGCCCACAAGAAAACATCGGGCGGCCCTGTTAATATCAACAATATACATGAAATGGTTTTCATGTAGAAGAAGATTCAGTATATCTGGATGTGTACTAGTGCTTCTAAGTTTCGGAACCAGATATTCCTCCTCTGTAAAACTAAACACATTGATTTGTGTTTTAAAACATTCTTCCAGGGCAGGTAAATCAACTAAACTAACACCAGAAAAAGGGGTGTGGGAGTCCAACTCTTTATACCGCAACCATTTGGTGAAAAGTCTTCGTGTATCTTTTCGTATATTTCTTACAGTTCCAGTTCTAAAAACAGCCAAGGCGCGGAAAAAGCACCGATTATCATTATAAACTCTACCGTCTTTGTCGCTTTGAAGGGTATTAATAAAATTATTGTGTTTGATAAAGTCGGGGATTGATTCTATACAACAACCAACAGGGAATTCCACCAACTTGTAAACGCAAAAAAATAAAATGGGAATTGTTTCTACATAATACTTTGTATCTGGTCGGGTTAGTGTCGCTGAATTGACCAAATCTACAGCATTCACCTTGGTCACAAACGCCTCGAAATCAGATCTATGGTTCACTAAAAATGGTAAATTGAACAAGGAAGAGTTATTGGGACTGGCATGATAGAGCCGTAGTGCTTGTGTCTCTCGATGTCTTAGTATTGTGTGCAGACTGGCGATTATTTTGAAGCGTGAGTTTTGAACATTAAAAATCCTGAATAAACGAGAACTCCAATCTGTCGGCATGTCAGTATCTGGTCGATTAAAAAATGTCCATTCACACAGATACCGACCGTGTCGTATGTGTGATCTAATCGTATTCCAGTGATCATTATACACAGCTCGAACATCTGGGGGTAATTTTTGTAATGACAAATATTCAGTAGTGTTAACACCAGAGGTTCCCGCCGGTTCGTTGCCAGCCGTGATACGTGATGATAAATGCTTATTATTAGTAGGCGACACGTTATCGCCCCCGCCACTCGACAGGGCACCTGGTGTTAGTAACTGTTCATCTGTGGTCGGCGAAACATGATCGGCCGTTCCACCCGACAGGGCACCTGGTGTTAGTAACTGTTCATCTGTGGTCGGCGAAACATGATCGGCCGTGCCACCCGACAGGGCACCTGGTGTTAGTAACTGTTCATCTGTGGTCGGCGACACATGATCGGCCGTGCCACCCGAAAAGGTATCTGTTGAAGCGTCACTCATTGTGGTAGTAGATGCTTGATGTTTATTATTAGTAGGCGACACGTGATCGGCCGCGCCACCCGACAAGGTATATGTTAATGATGATGATGATGCGCCACTCACCGTGTTATTAGATATTGATGCTGCTGCGTCACTCGGCGTGGTACGTGATGATGCGTTAAAAAGAGAAGTTGTTCGTTCAGCGTCACTCACTGTGGTACTAGAGGCTTGTTGCTTATTGTTGGTCGGCGACACGTTATCGGCCGACAAGGTACGTGTTGTTAGTAACTGTTCATCTGTGGTCGGCGAAACACGATCGCCCGACAAGCCACCGGATGTTGATAACTCCTGCCCGCTACGTCTGACACCAGAACTGGCGGAGAATGACGCTGCTTGTGTTGATGTGGTAGTTGACGGTATATCAGTGTCTGTAACCGACGACACTCTGTCATTCAATGGTTGTTGTGTGGTTGACTTCCGGCGTTTACCAGTAGATTGTTCGTCTGTATTCGGCTGTCGTCCCCGCTTGCGACTTGTGGATTGGTAATTATTACCAGCACTAGACGATGGTTGCGTAGTCGACACGCCGCTGGATAGTAGTTCATGTTCAGACTTTACGTGTCTCCGTAAATTATCGTATCTCGTATACATACAATCGCAAAAATCACAAGTAACCTGTTGTGTAGAATGAGTACTCGCAACATGTCGACGTAGATCAGCAGGCCGTGTGAATGTTTTATTACACAGAGTAGGCTACATCCGTGCCTCTGCGTAGCTGACATTCTCTGATAAAATGGCCGAACTATTTGTTTCTGTTATTCAGCCGGATGAAAAATCAGTTTGTAAAATGACGCATTTACTCGATGGGTTGATTTGTAAACATGCGACGTTGTTTGACTCTGTTGTAGACAATATGCCAAGTGATCAAGCTTATCCTGTCTTTGAGAATATCGGAGTCGACTTATTTTCTGATGCCCGCATAAACGCCGGGCGGCTAATTGTGTTAATGTCTTTAGCTAGACATATGAATAAGAAACTCGTTGATTTGTTGTACAATTCTGACGATGATGTCGAGAAAATTCTCAGCAGTTTCATGCAGAAGACAAGCGGTTTTCTGTATCAGAAGGCACGGCTGTTAAAGTCCGAGGAATTAGAAAACTTGTTGAATTTATTATCCATTGAATAAAAATACACCCTTCCTCGGTGACTGCGGGCACTCAAATGACTTCACATGCGTTTCATGAATAACTTGTCGAGAGTGTTTGTCGTATATTTGAAACGAGCAAGTTGTCATTTGAATCAACCAATCAGACGTCGGGAAAATAACTATCCACTGTCACATCGGTTGACCGATACTGCCATTGTCGCACGGGGGCGGGCGAACTGTCAAAAGGCGGGTTGTGGCTGGCACATTTCAGTCGAGTATAGATTCTTAATCACTCAGAAAGAACCACGACTTTTCATCGACTATACATTATCTACTACACTTTGTCATTGTCTGCCACCATAATTACGCACCTAGGTACTTTGTGTCAAATCGTAATTGCATCTCTTTCGTACGTTTTTCTATCTCCGGGAGGAGAGATAATTGGTTTGGACGGCAGTGCACCTAAACAGAGACAGCTCTGTAAGTATTCTGCCCTTACTTCAAACAGTTTTGCTGCCAGCATAATTGCCCGGTAAGATGGTAATTTTCTTCAGAGAACGTCACCCTGAAATTATAAAAAATGTCTCTCTCGAAACATAACGGTAATTTTTCCTAGAATCATAAATGTCAGAGTCCCGAGGCACGATAATTTAACGTCTTCAGATTAGTGTCACTTTGCGTGAGTCACATATCTTTGTTTAACAGAAAATACCCACCCGCCTGTTTGCCGCAGACAAAAAAAAAACAAAAACAAAAAACAAAAAACATTGCTACAAACCCACAAAACATTGCTACAAACGCCTTATTTAATAACACAACATACATTATACGGAAAGACATTATTTAATATAAAAACATTGCTACAAACGCATTATTTAATAACAAAACATACAAATGTACAAAGACATTATTTAATATCAAAACACACATTTACAAAGACATTAGTACAAAAAGACGCAGGTTTTTTTTAAAAGAACCGCGTGGTTTTGCCAAACGTCAACATTACAACTGTCAACAAACCCGACTGCATGCAAATATTAGATTCTCATACATGCACAGATGTTCTCAGAACCGCGCAACTCAGTGCAGCGTTCATTTTCTAAACAACGAAATTGAAGCAAGATGGGTCTGTATAATGCTAACAACGCCCTGTGAAATTACATTAAACCCAAGAATGAATCACGACGTATTGATTTGTCTGTATGTTGGTACTTGTTTGCCTAGCGAGTTAAGACAGTAACTGGAAATATAATAGCGGCACAGAATTTACATCAAAGTCGAGTGGGTTAACACAATTGTGTTCGAATCTTTGTATATACCGGTCTCTCTGGCTGTGGGGTTACAACACTTTCTCTCTGTAATCCCGTTTATTACGCAGAGTCTCGTAGCGGAGTGAGAGCTGAGGCGGTTCTACCCCCGCTCGTGACTTGCGGGATACTGAGTCGGTCGCTCAGAAAGCAATGGCAAACTACGGAGCGTAATCTTCCCAAGCGATCAACATACAGCTGAAAGATGCTGGTGTTGACAGCTAAATTCTGTAAAGGATATGGTAAAAGGCCGTTTTAACCAAGTGCACATTATGTCCGATAAGCCGCCGCTGTGTGTATATGGCATAGGTATCTGTTTCGTCAGCGTGTTCCGTACCGATAAACGGTCATTATCTACCAGAACCGTAGGGCGAGTAATTCTTTAAACATCGACGTAGGTAATCACTATCAGGTGGCACCCTGGCTAAACATTATCATCAAGATTTGTCGGGTCACTAATCGTTGGACATTATCACTAACGTGACATTTAGTGGCCATGGATCCTCGCTGGAAACATCCTTTTACTTGTTTAATTGCTGGACCGACAGGGAGTGGGAAAAGCGTATTTGTACAGCGGTTCCTGACCCATCTTCCCGCCATGGTAGACCCGATTCCAGAGGAGGTTATATGGTGCTATGGGGAATGGCAATCCATGTACGAGAATATGAAAGGAGTGCAGTTTAATGAAGGGCTGCCTGATATGGACAAATGGACCGGGGATAGACGTCGGCTAGTGGTAATAGATGACCTAATGTCCGAAACAGATGATACGGTGACTAAACTATTTACTAAGGGCAGTCATCATCGCAACCTCAGCGTCATGTATATTGTACAGAACCTTTTTGGTAAGAATAAAGAACAAAGAACCATCAGTCTGAATTCACATTACCTAGTAGTATTTAAGAACCCTTGAGACGGTAAACAAGTTAATAATTTGGGAAAACAAATTTTTCCAGGGCGGGTGTCATATGTCCAAGAGAGTTTTAAGGACGCTACATCGGCTCCACACGGGTATTTGTTATTCGACCTTCGCCAGGAAACACCGGATCAATTCCGTCTACGAAGTCATATATTTCCCGACCAAAGACAAGTCGTCTACGTGCCTAAATAACATGTCTAGTCAACTTAAACGCAACGAATCCATGTTGCGGTATTTGGGTGAAGCCAAGCCACCTGCCGTAAAAGCTGTTATTAAAACAGCTTCCCCAGACCTCGTCCAATCAATATGTGAGTGCTGTCACAATGTATTAAAAGGTAATGTCCCCCTCACACCCGCTCAGAAGCGACGGTTGCAACGACACAAAAACAGTCTGAGGGCGCTCACTCGTAAGAAACTATCGCTCAAGAAACGGAAACAGATCTTGCAAAAGGGTGGATTCATCGGCGCCCTGCTCGGACCCATCCTTAACGTATTGAAAGGTATTGTGGGTTTATAATGAAGAAAATGATCCTGGTCGATCCTCGGATGTTGGAAAAACCCTACGTACCACCCGACACACTAACCGATAGCCTACAAGACTTGGATAATCAGATGCAACAAGTCTTGGCAACAGAAGAGCTACCACCTCGTGACAAAGCCAGACTATATCAACAAACCTTGCAGCGGTATCTGAATCGGCTCGAGCAGCATAGGCACAAACCATTAGGTCTGGTGGATATCAAGAAACAAAAACCCGAAGTCAGCGCCTTACCGGTACCAGTAGTCGAGACACCGCCTGCTCAGCTAACACCGAAGGTAGACGAACCCAAAACCCCGTCAGAAACACCTCTGGCTACACCGGGTTATAAACTTCGGAAGAAGAAGAAAATACCTACACCCCGATGGGGAAAATGGCCGCGAAATTAAGAAAATATTACTATGACCCAGAGAAACCGGGGGCCTATGGTGGTGCTGTCGCTTTACATCGAAATAACAAACTTCCAGCTAAAACCATTCAGAAATGGTTACTTCATCAGGATACCTATACTCTACATAAACCGATTCGCCGGCGGTTCCAGAGACGTCAGACCATAACCGGGGGTATAAATCAACAGTTTCAAGCCGACTTCATAGATATGCAAAAATTACGAAGGTATAATGACGGTATGGCCTACCTAGTGACGTGTATCGATGTGTTTAGTAAATATGCCTGGGCCATCCCGATCCAGAAGAAAACGGGGAAAGAACTAGTGGCGGTCGTGAGTAAAATATTTGAAGAGGGCCAACCGATAAACTTTCAGACTGACAAAGGTTCAGAATTCGTCAATCGAACTTTCTTAAAATTTCTGACTGACCGAGGCGTGCATTTCTTTACCACTGAGAACGAAGATGTGAAAGCCGCCGTGGTAGAAAGATTCAACCGAACTCTTAAAGAAAAAATGTGGCGTTTCACTAAGACCAATACACTACGCTACGTCGACGTGATAGATAAATTGATCCAAAACTATAATGGTTCGTATCACCGGAGCATTCGCATGGCACCCGTGCAAGTTAACAACACTAATCAAGAAGAAGTGTGGAATAATTTATACCGTAAAACAGACGCATCAAGAAAAGTGTATTTCACAGCCGGCGACCGTGTCAGGTTAGCTCAAAGCCAATAACCTTTTAAAAAAGGTTATATGTCGGGTTGGACAGAAGAACTGTTTACCGTTAGTCGTATAAACCAAACTAGTCCGGTGACGTATGTGCTAAAAGACGATTCAGGGGAGGAACTTAAAGGGTCATTCTACCGAGAAGAAATACAGTTGGTGGGTGATAAAGAAATTTATCGTATCGAAACAATCTTACAAGAAAGGCGAAGGGCAGGTAGTGGTAAAGAGTATTTAGTCAAGTGGTTTGGTTATCCCAATTCATTCAACAGCTGGATAGCCGACACGCAACTAGCCAGCTATGGAGACTAGTGGTATGGCCGAAGACAACCTGGAAACTATGGTGTTGCGTCCACAGACTAGGGACGGGGAAAGAACTTCGTTCTGGTCGTTTTTTGGACAACGAGTGCCGCGGCCAGAGATTGTATTCATCTGCCAAACCCTCGTTATATATAGCGTAATTGCTGTGTCACAATTCAATCTGACTCAAGGCAGCGCAGACGCAGCAGAAGGCAAACTGTGGGTCGCTCTAATGAGTAGTTGTTTGGGTTATATGCTACCTAACCCTAAGCTAGATAAACAATGAGTTTCTATTTGGTTTTACCGAGTAATACGGCGCCGGAAGTGTTCCCGAACAACCACCCAGGTCACTTTTTCGTCAAGTTGCCGCAGACTATTGAGGTGAGTCAACAATACGAAGGTGGGCCTGGCCGAAATTCAATTCCCCAATACGTATTTTAACGGTTTGCCGGGGGAAATTTGGATCCAGTACTTTCCGCCCAAAGGTAGTGGTCTGGAACCTGTAACCCTTGAATGTCCACCGGGTCCGTTCAGCACCCCAGAAGCTTTCATCGAGGAGCTGAATAAGTTGTGTGTCGAAACCCAAGTAGACGAGAAAGTAAACATCAAATTCACGCTAGGTACACCTTGGAAAAAAGTCGGAATGAAACTATTTGAAAAAGGCGCCCACGTTAACATTAGTGAGAGGTTGAAAAACATGTTGGGTTTTCCAACCTCAACTCTATCAGACGACAATGTCTTATTATACGGTAATGTGGAATTGGAGATGGATAGCGTCGTTAAAAATATCTACGTCTATTCTGATCTCGTAGCTGCCAGACCAGTCGGAGACGCCATGGTTCCTTTACTAAGGACTGTCCCTATATTGGATCGGATTGTTGCCGTCAGTGTATCGTGTCTACGACAAACCACACTACGTCCAGTTAAGTCGATTCTCCTTCGACACGGTGGAAATACTTTTAACTACGGAGACGGGAAAAACGATACCACTCAACGATGGGACTTCAGTGCTAACTTTACATTTTCGAGCCCGGAAACTCTCAGAGCTCGAATAGACTAAAGTGTGTTTTTATGTGCCCCTCGAATAAGGCTCGTTTCCCACTATACGAACAGGGTGCTGAAATTAGACTTAGTTGGCGGATATTTTACAAGTCCCCTCGACCCGCGTCAGCGAGACTGAGTCCGTTCTTTCCGCCGTGGGTGAAGTAGATTTGGACCAGGGTACGCAAAATATCTATTCCGACAATGTCACCTCGCGTGTGGTCGGCGATGTGATGGTACCATTACTACGGACTCTATCTGTCCTAGACAGATCCACCACCTCTGTATTTAGGATGTACGATAAACCACATTACGTTCCACTCTGTCGGTTCTCCTTTGACACGATTGAACTTCTTATAGCCGACGAACGTGGGAAACCTATCCCATTCACAGGTGGGACATCGGTAGTGACGCTGCATTTTCGAACCAACAAACGTTTTGAGGTGGTTTAACCATGGTTAGACACGTTCCAATCCGACGCAATCCCAAACTATACGAGGAATATTTCTGTAATCAAGCCGGCAGCGGTCTACCCGTTTTTGTGGGTGGTCGGAGTCAGCGAGGTCATGGAATTGGTAGTTTCTTTAGTGGTCTTGGTCGAACAATTCTTCCTTGGTTGAAGGCTGGTGGCAAAGCCCTTTTGCGGGAAGGGTTGGGTACGGGTTTGCAGGTGGCTCAAGACGCCCTAGCCGGTCGGAATGTCGGTGAGTCCTTCAAAGAACACGCCAGGGACGCCGGTCAACGACTGCTCCAGGGCGCTGCTCAACATATCAGCCAATCAGGTAGCGGCGTCAGGAAACGAAAACGAGCCGCCCCGCCCGGTCAGCCCAGTAAAAGAATAAAACCAGCCGGCAGGAAGAGATCGGCTCATAAGAACCACCAACACCAGCGGGGACATTCGGATATTTTCTCGTAATGGCGTTAATACATCCCAAGTCGTGTGAGTGCCTACATTCTGGTCTGGATTTGTTTAGCGTGCCACCTACCCAGACGGCCGTGGAAGAAGGACAGTTTGTGGAGATTCATCCGTTGGCCACGTTAGCCTATGGGGCACCCATCGAGTTCTCCATCTCTGGTGTGGGAGAGGATTATATAGATTTGTTTAATACTTTTCTGCACGTGAGGGCCAAAGTTACACTTCCCAATGGCGACGACCTACCGAACACCGCCGAAGTCGGTCCCATAAATTATTATTTGCATAGTGTGTTTTCTCAAGTAGACGTGTCTTTGAACGACACTCTTATTTCACCGAGTGAAAATTCGTATCCGTACCGGGCCTACTTGGAAGCTCTTCTGAATTATGGTGAAGAGGCCAAAAAGAGTCATCTGACGTCAGCACTATACTACCCAGATACTCCTTTGTTTATGACAGACACGAAGGGTGAAACCAATACAGGTCTAGCCAAAAGACGATCTTTAGCCAGCTATAGTGTGGCGATGGATATGATGGGCCGTCTACATTCCGATATTTTCAATCAGGACAGGTACATGCTGAATGGGGTCGATATCAAAATCAAACTAACCCCCTCAAAATCTGTCTTTAATTTGATTGCCACGGATGTAAACGGTGGTTACAAAAGTGTCATTACTCATGCCACCCTCTTGGTGAGGAAAGCTAAGTTAAATCCAGCTATCTCTCTGGCTCATGAAAAAGCCTTATTGAGAGCCAATGCCAAGTATCCCATTAAAAGGGTAGTGGTAAAAACCTTTTCTATCCCGAAAGGTATGTTTTCCCACACGCAAGATAACCTCTTCCTCAGCCAGACGCCGACCCGGGTGGTGATCGGCTTAGTGAATGCGTCGTGTTTCAACGGCGAGCTAAACACGAACCCCTTCATATTCAATCATTATCAGTAAAACTATTTGAGTTTGATGGTAGATGGGCGTAGTGTCACAGGCAAACCCTTAACCATGAATTATAACACAGGTCAGTATGCGAGAGCTTTCCATGGTACCAATTTGGCCCTCGGTCTGACCGGTAAGGATGTCGGGAATGGTATCAATTTTGAAAGTTTCAGTCTCTACGCTTTTGATCTGACTCCCAGTATATTAGACGGGGAGCAGTTTGAACTGGCCAAATCCGGTCCACTGTCACTGGAAATTAAGTTTGCCGTTATAACGGATTCACCTCTACAAGTCATCGTATACGCGGAACTCGACTCGGTTCTAGAAATTTCCAAGACGAGGCAAGTGCTAACCGATTACGTAGCATAATGGATACCCAACACCTAAGACAGTTACTCATGTCTGACCCGTTTGTTCGACGACTTTCGCTAGTCAACGTATGTGCTAGAGATCAATTGCCTAGACACATTGATAGAACACAACCAGCCGCTTTTATCGTCAACACCGACACCAGTTCTTACTCTGGGTCACATTGGATCGCCCTATATTTCGATGGCCTAGGTCAGTTTGAATATTTCGATTCGTTTGGTTTGCCACCATTACACGCCGACATTATCCGCTTTATACGACGTAACTCGGACCAATCACCTATGTACAATACCCGTATGTTACAAGACATCAATAACGCCACTTGCGGGCTGTACGCCCTGTATTTTCTGGTGATGAAATGCCGCGGCGCGAGCCTGTCGCGTATCCTGCAGCCGTTTGGTCACAGACAACACGTGAATGACCGCCTCGTGTTTCGATTGGTTAGCCCGTGGTTGAAAAAGACAAGTCCAGACACGTTTAAAATCAATCGATAAACTATGTCCTATAAAACGAGACGAAATGGCCACATTCGTGTTTCGTGCCCGCCACGCTCAAGATGTCTACAGCTACCTGGATATTCATGTCAAGAACTGATGAAATGCCCAGACCACTAGCCAACGGTTTGAAAGCGGCGACAGTTTCTCAATACCGAGGCACTACGACGCTACATTTACGCAAGTATTTCGGTGTCTCTGAGCTCAAGTACCCGACCAAGGTGGGAATTACACTCACGAGAGCAGAGTTTGAGTCTCTCCTATCAATGAAGGATGACATTCTAGCGGATTTCGATAAACTAACTTACCAACCACCCGAGGTGTCTAGTAAAGACCAGTCTACCTACACTCAAGACCCCGTGACGTTTTATCAAGACCAGCCTACCTACAACCCAGACGTACCTGAACCGATTACCTATGACTACAGTCAAGACATACCACTGAATGACCAGACAGCTTTCTACAGTAATCACATCCCGCTGATCCCTTTGGGCCGTAAACGACGCAAGCTTTAGATGTTGTAACCGAATAGGTGTTGTCTACCAATAAAATCCGTGTGAAAATGTTACCTTTTTGTTTGTTTTCTTTATTGATGTTTCATGTCGTATTTTTTATGTCGTACCTACAATCACTTGACCACCCATTCTGATGAGTCACTAGACCACGTCACCTCTGATGAGTCACTTGACCACACCCCTGACCACTTTTTAAAAAAAACAACCTGAAGAGTTATCGCCCTTTGAGGCGAAAAAGCGATGTACGCCTCAAAACGGGCGGCTTTCCTCCTTCTACACTACTGCAGTCTTGGAGTATGTGCTCTGCTGTCTGCGACGCAAATCCACATGTGCACATGGCTGTTTCACCAATCTTGAATTTTGTATACATGTGGTTGTGTAATCTATTGTGCCCTGTTCTGAGGCGCAGAATAATGACTTGTTCTGGTCTATCCATAACGTCGTAGTCATCTTGAGCAGGTTTTGGTGGCTTTCTGACTGATTTGATCATTCTTTTCTTTTGGTAGTATGTAACGGGCACATCAGGCTGCTCTTCTTTGGCTTCTTCCTTAGCCAATTGATCAGCTCTGTCGTTTCCGGGTACTCCACAGTGGGATGGTATCCACTGTATGGTGACCTTATGCTGACTGCTAAGTTCAGAAAGTAGTGTCCTTAGTACTGGCAATTTCCCAGACAGGAGCGCCTCGAGTACTGATTTTGCATCTGTCAATAGCACCACAGGTTGTGTACCATTGCTGGTATTTAGTAATTTCTCTGTTGCTATCTTGATTGCCTCAATTTCAGCATCGTAGTTATGGCAGTACTTTCCTGTCGGTACTCTGTGTCCCTGGTATTATTTGGGTATTCTATGTACACTCCCGCTCCTCCATTTCGAACAGCATTTTGTGCTGACCCATCTGTGTAGACTCGGATCCAGAGGTCCTGTGGGTATTCTTCATCAAGGAAGCTGAGACTGGCTGTTCTGCGCTGCACACTGTTCTGTTCTTCCTTGTCAAACATTCCTCTCACTTTTGTCTGGATTTGTAATGATGGTCTATGCTCATCTTTCCATGGAGTTCGCTCTGGAATAGTTGTTAGGGGGATACCAACTGTGGGCAGATCGGTGGTTTCTCTGCAGAGTCGTTTGGCCTGGTGGATAAAACTACTTCTTTTCAACCGCCCCATAGCTAGGTTTTCAAATCTGTTCTTCATAGGGTGGCCTGGCAAGCTGAGGAACTTTTCTGCTTGTATTAGTGTTTTCGTATCTCTGCGCTCACTCAGTGCTTGTGTCTTCCCCATCTTCTCTATTTCCACTATAGGGGTTGATCTCATCCCTTCTGTGGTGACTCTAAGTGCTTGATTTTCACCTTGTCCAGCTCTTGTAGTGTGGTTTTTGATGCGACACGCAGTTGACCCGTATTCCAGGTGTGGTCGTATGCTCTGTTGATAATCTTTGCTAAGTATTTTCCCACTGGCTCCCCATGTGGTTCCACTTAGCTTTCTCAGGATGGCTATTTTCCTTCTGGCTTTTGCTACTGCTTTGTTGATGTGCTTTCTCCATGTCAGCCTGCCATCAAATGTTACTCCAAGGTATGTTGGTTCTTCATCTTCTCTTAGGGGTGTTCCATTTATCTGGATGGTCCCTGCCTTTTGTTTTGGAGAGAGGGTAAATAGGGTGGTGCTGCACTTGTCAGTGTTTATGCTGACACACCATCTATTTGCCCATGCAACAAATGTATCTACAGCTCTTTGTAGTAATCTGGTGGCCACTGATGCATGTTCATTTGTGCTCCATAGAACCAGGTCATCGGCGTACATTGCGGCTTTAATTCCATGCGGTAGATTAGCAGCGAGATCATTGATGAAAATTAGAAAGAGTGTGGGGGACAAGACTCCGCCCTGGGAACACCGTGACGCAGTAGTACTTTCTTGCTCTTTAGTCCGTCTATCTGTACTCGGGCTCTTCTGTTGTGCAAGTATGCTTTCACCCATTTGTACATTCTTCCATTGACTTTGCAGTTTCTCAGTTTATTCATCAGACCTTCTTTCCAGACTTTGTCAAAGGCTTTCTTCAAATCTATCCATACCGCAAGCACCAGCTTCTTCTCTTGGAATGCATCCTCAATTTCTTGAGAGAGGTAGGTTGTCTGATATTCCGTAGAGTAGCACTGCCTAAAGCCAGCCTGCTGTGGCACAAGGATGTTTTTACTTTCAATATACCACTGCAGTCTGTGATTGATGATGCGCTCCAGTGTTTTGCAGAGACAGCTGGTGAGGCTAATTGGTCTGTAGCTAGAGGCAATGGAACTATCTTTCCCTGATTTTAGGAGGGGTATCATGACTTGCTTCTCTCCAGGCTTGTGGAACACTGCCTAAGGTCCAACTGTTATTGAAGATCTGCAACAGCTTTGCTTTGGCCTCTGTTCCTAGGTTCCTGATCATTTCATTGGAGATACCATCAGCTCCTGGTGACTTTCTCATTTTCAGTTTTGATATGGCTAGCTCCAGTTCGCTGATTGTGATGGGTGCCTCCAGAACCTCATGTACTATTTCCTTCTGTCCTGTATGTTGCCGTTTCTCTCGAATCTCTTGTTGTTTCTCTGGACTAATTTTGATATTGTTATCTTGTGCGAATGAGTCCGCAAAATGGTCAGCTGCTTGCTTTCTTGTTAAGATGTTTCCATCTTTATGTAGTGCAATTTTTGAGTTTCTCCCTGTGCCCTCATCGTTAAGTTGTTTTATTAGCTTCCACAATTTCTTTGTGTCTCTTTCAAAGTTCAGAGACTCTGTTTTTTCCTGCCAGCTTTTCCGTCTAGCCTGCAGCTTGGCCCTTTGAAATTTGGCTTTTGCATGCTGGAATTTATTGTGGTGCTCTTGGCTGGGTGTGACCTCTGCTTGCTTTCTACACACTTCCACATCATTATGCAACTGTTCCAGTTCACTACTCCAGTAGGGTTTATATTGTTTACGGGCTCCTCTTGGTACTGTTTCTCGCGCTGCCTGTAGTATGCATTTCCCAAACTCTTCAACTACTTTATTTATGTCTTTCTCAGTGTTCAGGTTTCTAACCAGTATGCTGGTGCGATTCTTGTACATTGCCCAGTCTGCTTTCTTGTAGTTCCACCTCGAGAGGGTGCTGCTTTCACTTACAAGCTCATTTTCTACAGTTAGAAAGACTGGTCGATGGTCGCTGCCACCAAGTTGTTTCCCAACAATTCTTGTAATGTTCCACTCCAGGTCTGGTGAATGAAAAGCCAGGACAGGTGTAGTTGTAGAGCGCCATGATCTCGAGTAGAAAGTATGTGGGTCGGACGGCTTGTTAACCAAGATGAATCTATTCTCATCCTGCCAGTCTTCCAGTCTCTCTCCTTTCTGGTCCATGTGATCACAGCCCCAACTCTGCGAGTGGCTGTTAAAATCGCCACACACAATCATTTTTTCTGTTAATGGTAGTGTGTCCAGTGCCTGTGGGCGGTCACTTGGACAGTAGTAATTCTTCTTCTTCTGCGTTCATCCGGATTTTTTTGTGTGTGGATGTGACTGCGTTGTGCCTGTTTACAGCAGAGCTGCGTTCTTGCGCCGTTAGGCCGACACATCCGACTTCTGCGGGCATTTGTTGACCGGGTTAAACTTCCCGGGGGACAGTAGTAATTGATCAGATGTAGGTCTGTATAGCCTGTTTTAAGTTTAAGTGTCTGATACTCAGCCCCTTTCATATATACTTCTATTTGGGAAGCAGTGATGTTATTTTTTACAAGGGTAAGTATCCCACCTTTTCGCCTGTCCTTTCGGTCAGATCGGTAACACTGGTAGCCTCTGATTTTGAAGGCTATATTTTCGTTGAGGTGAGTTTCTTGCAAGCAACATATGCTTACTTTTTCTTGGTCCAGGATGTTTTCTAATTCTACTTTTTTTGTTGTTGACTCCCTCCGCATTCCAGTGCATTATTTTAAGTCTTTGTTTAGTATGGCCAGCTGTTCTATTCTTATGTCCCCTGGCTCCACAGGACATCTGAGAAGGACCTCCAGTAGTTGGGGTTGGACCCTTTCGAGACATAGGGCCCGGCACTGCACCTGCCTGGGGGTCCAAAGCAGGGCGAGCACCATAACTTTTAGCAGTAGTCGACATATTCCATTTTGCGTAATTGCGTGGCATCCCGATTTCTGTGGTGCGCCTCCTAGCTGGTTGCCTCCGTCTTCAGCACCTTTCCTTTGCTAGAGCAGACTGTGGTCTCACTCGAGTTTAGATGTGTACAAACACACACACGTGTCTGCACATGCATGTATGTGTATACACATCTTGAGCACACTGGTTATTTTCCGGCGCCAGATACTCGCCGTCGCCCCTTCTCCTGTTAGTTAAACAGTTCCGCCACGTGAAGGCCAGGAGTTGGACTTTTGCTGCATAGGTTATGTATTCACGAGCCATTGGGGTATTTAAGCAATGTTGGGCGCTCACCCCAACACTGCGCCCCGGCTACATACAGCAACATTTGGAACCTGTGTGTATTCCAACATCTGGGGGGTACAGGGTGTCAGGCATTGGTAGCACCTTTGGTAAGGATGACTCTCATGTCCTTTTCAGGACCCACCCCCCACTGGTCCAAGCCTGACACCCAGCTCGTGCCTGTGGCTCCTAGTAGCTGTCAGCATGCGACAGCGGCCACCCCCGGGCAACAGCTGTGAGAGGCTGGCTAAACCAGGCATGGGTAGCCGATTTGGTGTCAATCCAAGCGGTAAACTAGGTTATGCCTACGCAGCATGTGAAGACAGGATTCGGCAGACTGCGCGGAAGAAATCATTCCTGATTCAACGGGCAAGACAGCGTTTACCTGCAAAGCGTTGAGGAACATAATGAGCACGGTAAGGCACGGTAGAGCGCGCGGTCATCCACTGCACCTGTATTCGTCTCCAGTCGTCTCGACTTGTCTTGCCACTGGACTCAGATGGACTCAGGCGAGAGAGTGAGGTCGACGAATTGCGCAACTCTTCCTCACTTTAGTCCAAGTCGTCGCGCAAGTCATTTGTCATATATTTTTTAAGGGAGTGGGAAATCACTGTGGTGCATGCCCCATTTCTAATCAAAGAAGTTGGGCCCCATCCTCTTCTGTCTTCAATAACCCCAGAATATGAACCTTGAGTTATCTGCAGGCCTCGTCTTATTTAATTTTGTCTAGGAGATATAGATTATGGCCCTGGTGAGAATAGTAATTACTAACTGGGATTCTGCCCCTTCTCCAAGGATTATTTTAGCTCTGGAGCCCCCCTTTTGTTTATCAAATCTGAGGAAAGTCTGGAGAATTCTCTCAGCCTGATTTATTTTAAGAAAGCATGGATGTTGAACAGTTGATAGACCTTGAGTCTCTCCCAATTACATATTCCTTCATGAGTTAATTTGTTTTTAAACAATTAAACACATAACCAATCACAATAGATCTTGATAACTTAGTGTACACACATAAGATGGAGAATCACAGATAGGTTGAACCAATAATCAACATAAGATCAGTGACAGTTAATTATTTATTGAATGGGCCTGTGTCTTCTGGCCTGTTACATACATTTTCTATGTTGGTTTATACAAGATAAATTAGAAACATGCATATAGGACCAATATTACAAACCATCAATAAATAAGCATCAATATACATGATGTCAACAAGTGTGAAAACATGGTAAACAATTGAATGTTGTACATGTTAAGTGTGGTGATAGTGAAATCAACATTTATGTATCAGTTCCTGAAACTGAGTGTTGTGTGTTCCTAAAAGAAAGGTACCCTTGTGATGGGAGATTTGGATAAGCCTGGGTCCATTGACTGATGGATCCACTCCAGTTCTGCCCATGACCAAGTCTTCTTCCATCTCAAGTGTGGGTCATCTCTTTCTCTCTCTGGGATCTGGTTTGGTTGGTTGGTCAGTTGGTTGCCAGCTGGTTGGTTGTGGGTTGCCAACTGGGTTGCCACCAAGATTTCACTGTGTAAGATTCACATAAACATATACAATCTTCCCAATACAATATTCTAGAAGTAGGTCGGAAGAAACCTAAATTCCTGAAGTAGGAACTAGTTCCCCTCCCCTCCTCTTTTCTCTAATCTAGTGTTGGGTTAATTTGGGGTGGTCAGAGTTTATCACACTGTGTACGCCTTGTATCAACTGGTTCCTGCTGTATGTAAGTTCTCATTGGACCTGGGGTCAGTGAGACGTGTACAGTAAGACAGTGACAAGAGTGAGGAAGTGTCAAGATGCATGTAAATAAATGACATACATTTATAACATTTCTATCACTCAATTGGGTTTGTAGTGTGTGTAAATGATTCTGTGTTGTCCCAATTAACCAACTTCTTCTTCTTCTGTGTATAATAACTCCTTCTCCCATTATCTGTTGTTGTTGTGGTGTTGAGTGTTGAGTTGTGGGTGGTTGTGTTTGTTAAGTTGTGTTGAGTAATGAGTTAAGTCAACTTCTGGTGGTGGAGTTCCGCGAAGCACAACTTTTCTGATGTAATGCAGTTCATAAGTGCCCTTATCTAATTAAATTGTGACATAAATATAAATATTTATTCCATCAAACCCTATTTATTCAATAGATGAAGCAGAAAGGAAAGATTGGATTTCTCTTTCAGCTTTCTAGATTGTAAATAGGCATAGATAAGTCTGTTTTAGAACAAGGCACTCATTCTAGTACACGAACTGTCATTTTAGCTGTAGATAGTGATAGCATTTTTAACAGTGTTTCCGCTGAAATGCACAAGATTGCTTTAGAATCACTTCGTACAGTTGTCTAGAATAGAATGTAGTATTATTATGCACTTCTTAAAGTTAATAATTATCTTTAAGAATATCAGAGATTGCAGTATTCGAAGAGAGTAGTAGATTGTCAGTTAGCCCGGGAATCGGCTCTGCTGGTCAGAATGGAACAGTCAAACATTTTTCACTTCAGAGGTTTTAATTTATAATAATATATTTCAATTGACATTACAAACACTGGATACCATTCCTGGGCCTTTGATACATCTGGTCATCAGTTCAATCTAAGGACTAACAAGCTCACCTGGGATCCAGACATTCTGCCTTCCCTATTTGAAAATTTGGTCACACTAGCTTTCACGTCTGTTCATCAGGCATGTTTTAGGAAGAGTGCGCGATTAACATATTCTACGCGGGTTTTCAAATTGAGGCGGTGTCACATGTCTGTTTTGTCCAATGGTCTCCTGAGCTTTGGCTGATGAAATGTTTCTTAGAATTGACGTCATCTTCTGTCAATTGTTCAAGTTTCAGTTTGATGTGATGTTAATTTAGCAGTTCTGGTTTCAGTTTGCTCCTGTAGTCAATTGTTATATATTTTCTCCTTTCTTTTGCGTGCAGTCTTGTAAACTGAATAATGGTGGTTAGCGTTATGCCACATCATTCTTCATCCAACGTCATATATCACCTTCAAGCCCTGTGGCGATGGGCGAGCAGCAGGCGTGGGTACGCTGGCAGCCATAGTCGCAGACCTGCACACAGGCGGCTCAGGCCATATGGTCGTCTTCTACTGACCGGAGCAGCCCTCTATAGGAACACACTGCTCACCTCCATAGCATGAGGAAGGGGCTAGAAAAGGTGCCCTAAACATTGTCTGCTCCATCACTACCTAACCAGCTAGCCGCGGTTGGTGGGTACCGTAAACTGCGGTCGACACACAAACAAAGAAAAACAGGCAAAGCTAAAAGAGTAAACCATATTCCCTTAACAATTGGAACTTGGAATGTACGCACCCTACTTGACAGAGATGGTGTGTCGGGTCCAGAGAGACGAACAGCACTGATTGGGAGAGAGCTGGGCAGGTACAACATCGACATTGCAGCCTTGAGCGAGACACGACTTGCAGAATAAGGCCAAATCTGTGAAATAGGTGCCGGCTACACATTTTTCTGGAGTGGAAGGAAAAGCGAGGAAAGATGCCAATCCGGTGTGGGATTTGCCATTAAGTCGGCCCTGGTCAGCAAATTAGCTGGATTTCCAAAGGCTATAAACGACAGGCTCGTGACCATTAAATTGCCCCTGCTGAATGGAAGGAAGCATGCAACCATTGTGAGTATCTACGCACAAACTATGACCAACGAAGATGATGTCAAGAACAAGTTCTATGAGGACCTGCACAATGTATTAACATCTGTTCCCAAAGGAGACAAACTTATACTCCTTGGGGATTTCAATGCTAGAGTAGGCACGGACACCACCTCTTGGAGTGGCATTATTGGAAAGCATGGAGTCGGAAATTGTAACAGCAATGGACTCCTCCTCCTTCAGACATGTGCCGAACATGATCTCCTGATTTTGAACACGATTTTCCGTCTCCCCATGAGAAATAGGACATCGTGGATGCACCCTCGCTTCGAAACACTGGCACCTCATTGACTATGTCATCGTCAGGAGGAGTGACAGACAAGACGTTCGAGTGACAAAATCCATGTGTGGTGCCGAATGTTGGACAGACCATCGTCTCATTGTCTCGAAAATAAACATTCACATCAGGCCACCACGGCGTCCTCAAGGGGCGAAAATGCAAAAAAAGCTAAATGTCACCCGCCTAAACAGCAAGAAAATGCAGCAGTCGTTTGAAAATATGCTGGAAGACCGCCTCAAGCCCAATGCTGCAGCTAAACAGGATACAGAAACAGAATGGAGAGCCCTAAAGGACATAATTTACAACACTGCTATGGAAATCCTGGGTCCAGCCCCCCGAAAGCATAAAGACTGGTTTGATGAAAATTCCGAAGACATCAACCAATTGCTGGCCGAGAAACATCTTCTCCTCAAGGCACATTTGAATGACCCAAAGTCAACATAAAAAAAAGATGCTTTCAAGAACATTCAGAGAGTAGTGCAGCAGAAACTTCGGCACATGCGGGACTCCTGGCTGAGCAGCAAAGCTGATGAAATTCAGGGCTTTGCTGACAGACATGATATGAAAAACTTCTACGACTCACTGAAAGCGGTCTATGGTCCTACATCACCAGGCATAGTTCCCCTCCTCAGTGCAGATGGGGGAACATTGGTCACCGATAAGAAAGAAATCCTTCAACGCTGGGCAGAGCATTTCAGCAAAATCTTAAATGCAACTTCCTTCTTCGATGATGAAACCATCAACTGCCTTCCTCAAGTTCCCACCAATGAGACACTTGATGACCTGCCAACCATAGTGGAAGTAAACAAAGCCATCCAGCAACTCTCCAGCGGCAAGGCACCTGGTCCTGACTCCATCCCAGCAGAGATATACAAGGCAGGTGGGCCGGTCCTAACAGAGCAGCTTCACCAAGTCTTTACAAACATATGGGTGAACGAGACCATGCCACAAGATTTCAAGGACGCGTCAATAGTCCACCTTTACAAACGTAAAGGAAACCGCCAATCCTGTGACAACCACCGAGGCATCTCCTTGCTTTCAATTGCAGGGAAGATACTCGCCAGAATTCTTCTCAATCGCCTCACAGCCCATCTCGATCAAGGTCTTCTTCCTGAGAGTCAATGTGGCTTCAGAAAAGAACGTGGAACTGTTGACATGATTTTCGCTGCAAGGCAGCTGCAAGAGAAATGTCAGGAACAGAACTGCGAAATGTTCTCCACTTTCATTGACCTTACCAAGGCTTTTGATACAGTCAGCAGAGAAGGACTGTGGAAGATTATGGCAAAATATGGCTGTCCACGAAAGTTTGTCCAAATAGTGAGGCTATTTCATGACGGCATGCAGGCAAGAGTACAGGAAAATGGTGAACTGTCTGAACCCTTTCCTGTCACCAATGGAGTGAAGCAAGGATGTGTCCTGGCACCACCACTGTTCAGCCTCATGTTTTCAGCCATGTTGATGAATGCCTTCGAGAACGACGACATTGGAATAGACATCAACTACCGTATGGATGGAAAGTTATTCAATCTCAGAAGGCTGAAAGCTAAAACCAAAATTAACAGCGACACCGTCAGAGAGCTCCTGTTTGCTGATGATTGCGCTCTATACGCCAACTCAGAGGCGGACATGCAACATAATGTTTCAGCTTTCTCACATGCCTGTGCCAACTTTGGGCTCAATATCAACTTGGAGAAGACTGTAGTTATGTACCAGCCAGCTCCAGGGAATAATCACACTGTGCCGAATATCAAAGTGAATGATCATAGACTAAGTGTTGTGGACAAATTCACCTATCTTGGCAGCACTGTGTCACAAGCTGCCACAATTGATGACGAAGTGAATGCAAGAATCTCCAAGGCCAGTGCGGCCTTTGGCAGACTGTACAAGAATGTATGGGACAGAACTGGAATAAGCCTGCAAACAAAGCTAAAAGTCTACAAAGCAGTTGTATTATCCACACTGCTATATGCTTGTGAAACCTGGACTGTTTATCAGCGACACGCTAGGAAATTAAACCACTTCCACACAGTCTGCCTAAGGAAGCTACTGAAGATTAAATGGCAAGACAAGATTCCAGACACTGAAGTCCTAGAAAGAGCATCCATGCCCAGTATCCACACTATACTGATGAAGAATCAGATTCGTTGGGCTGGTCACTTGACTCGCATGCCAGATCACAGGCTCCCTAAACGAATTTTTTACAGCGAACTGCGTTGTGGTAAACGCTCCCAAGGTGGCCAGAGGAAACGCTTTAAAGACACTCTGAAAATTTCACTGAATGCTTTTGGAATTCATCATGACACCTGGGAGGCTGCAGCCAGAGACCGAAATTCGTGGTGTGCATCATTACGCAAAGGTGCAGTCATATGCGAGGCAACCAGGACTGTAAGAGCTGTGAAGAAAAGGCAGGACAGAAAAACCACTGCAGGAAATCCTCCTCCAGAGACATCAAGCATTCTTTGGCCACATTGTCAAAGAACATTTCGAGCCAAAATAGGTCTTATCAGTCATCTTAGAACCCACGGCTCCATACCTTCAACCCCACTGGATGAAATGAATGGTCATCATCATTCTTGATGGACAAACAACATTCCAACATCTGAACAATTGCTGTATGTAAATGTAGTTAATCAAAACATAATGGAGGTCAGTATGGCCGAATGGATAAGAGCACTTGTTCTTAAACATCTGGTGGTCTAATGCCAAACTAGCAGGTTCAACCTCTACACCAGTCAGATGGACCAAAATATTGACTTCTCATCCTTAACTTGGGGACATAAATTACAAGTACCTCTGAAGTTGGAATGGGTTCACCTGATAGAGAGAGACACTGATAATAGATAAAGCTAATTCACATGCAAACATTGGTCCAGTGCACTAGAAGTGGTAGCATGTATGTGGGCTACACTTGAGTTCAATGCTAGCAAACAAAAACATAAAGAAACATAGATGATGTGTGTAGATGACAAATTACTGTATGCAAATATAATCTGACATATAAATAATTCCTGCATTTTACAGATGGCACTGAGACTCTGTGTTCATTGGTTTTAGTTTGTGTGAACTGGGCAGATTATTATTATAATAAAACTAGTGACAAGATTTATTAGAAATATTAGGCTTGGCAGCTTGCTAAGACAATTCACTCCACTGACCTTGTTGCATGCCACATATGTAAGTAAGGTCTCTCTCCGACACATATTGTCTCGTATGACTTCAGATGGCTAGTTTCTATTTCACAACTAGGACAATACCTTGCTCTTGCAAGGCTTTTCTTCATTGTGTGTATAATCTTGTGGTTCTTTTTTCCCCCAACTACTATATAAAGTAAAACGTGCCACATTCAGCAACTGATACACCACAATCATCACACTTGTAAGGTATCTCTCCTGTATGTGTTCTCTTCTGTTTCTGTATCACAACCAGGATAATCCTGACTCTTGCAAGTTCTTTCTCATTTGTGTGTATAATCTTGTGCTTCTGTTTTTAACTACTATATAAAGTAAAACATGCGCCACATTCACTCTCCCATATGTGGTCTCTTGTGTTCCTTTAGATTGCAGACTTCAGCAAATGATACACCACAATCACCACATTTATAAGGTCTCTCTCATGTATGTGTTCTCTCGTGTTTCTGCAGACTGTCAGCTTGAGCAAACGATGCAACACAATCATCACACTTGTAGGTCTCTCTCCTGTTATGTGTTCTCTTGTGTTTCTTTAGAATGCCAACTTCAGCATTTTTCTCTCTCCTGTATGTGACATCTTGTGTTGTTTCATATTACTATCTTGAGTAAACAATGCACCACAAACATCACACTTGTAAGGTCTTTCTCCAGCATGTGTTCTCTTGTTTCTTTAGATTGCCGACTTCAGAAAATGACATACCACAATCATTACACTTGTAAGGTCTCTCTCCTGTATGTGTTCTCTTATGTTTCTGCAGACTGTCAGCTTCAGCAAATGATGCACCACAATCATCGCACTTGTAAGGTCTCTCTCATATATGTGTTCTCTTGTGTTTCTTTAGATTGCAGACATCAGCAAATGATACACCACAATTATCACATTTGTAAGGTCTCTCTCCTGTATGTGTTCTCTTGTGATTATGCAGACTTTAAGCTTGAGCAAATGATGCAGCAAAATCATTACACTTGTAAGGTTTCTCTCCTGTATGTGTTCTCATGTGTTTTTTCAGAATACTGTTTTGAATAAATGATGCACCACAAAAATAACACTTGTAAGGTCTTTCTCCTGTATGTGACATCTTGTGTGTTTTCAGATTCCTATCTTGAGTAAACAATGCACCACAATCATCACATTTATAAGGTCTCTCTCCTGTATGTGTTCTCTTGTGTATTTTCAGATGATTATCTTGAGTAAACGATGCACCACAATCATCACACTTGTAAGGTCTCTCTCCTGTATGTGTTCTCTTGTGTTTCTTTAGAATGCCAACTTCAGCAAATGATACACCACAATATCACGCTTGTAAGGTCTCTCTCCTGTATGTGTTCTCTTGTGTTTTTTCAGAACACTATTTTGAATAAACGATGCACCACAAAAATCACACTTGTAAGGTCTCTCTCCTGTATGTGACAGCTTGTGTGTTTTCAGATTGCTATCTTGAGTAAATAATGCACCACAATCATCACATTTATAAGGTCTCTCTCCTGTATGTGTTCTCTTGTGTATTTTCAGATGATTATCTTGAGTAAACGATGCACCACAATCATCACACTTGTAAGGTCTCTCTCCTGTATGTGTCCTCTTGTGTTTCTGCAGACTGCCAGCTTCAGTAAATGATGCACCACAATCATCACACTTGTAAGGTCTCTCTCCTGTATGTGTTCTCTTGTGTTTCTGCAGACTGCCAGCTCGAGCAAATGATGCACCACAATCATCACACTTGTAAGGTCTCTCTCCTGTATGTGTTCTCTTGTGTTTCGTTAGATTGCTGACTTCAGCAAATGATGCACCACAATCATCACAATTGTAAGGTCTCTCTCCTGTATGTGTTCTCTTATGTTTGTGCAGACTGCCAGCTTGAGCAAATGATGATACCACAACCATCGCACTTGTAAGGTCTCTCTCCTGTATGTGTACTCTTGTGTTTCTTTAGATTGCCGACTTCAGAAAATGATACACCACATTCATCACACTTGTAAGGTCTCTCTCCTGTATGAGTTCTCTTATGTTTCTGCAGACTGCCGGCTTGAGCAAATGATGCAGCACAATCATCACACTTGTAAGGTCTCTCGCCTGTATGTGTACGCTTGTGTTTCTGCAGAACGTCAGCGCGAGCAAATGATGAAGCACAATCATCACACTTGTAAGGTCTTTCTCCTGTATGTGTTCTCTTGTGTTTCGTTAGATTGCTGAATTCAGCAAATGATGCACCACAATCATTACACTTGTAAGATCTCTCTCCTGTATGTGTTCTCTTATGTTTCTGCAGACTGCCAGCTCGAGCAAATGATGCACCACAACCATCGCACTTGTAAGGTCTCTCTCCTGTATGTGACATCTTGTGTTTCTTCAGATTGCCAACTTCAGAAAATGATACACCACATTCATCACACTTGTAAGGTTTCTCGCCTGTATGTGTTCTCTTATGTTTCTGCAGACTGCCAGCTTGAGCAAATGATGCAGCACAATCATCACACTTGTAAGGTCTCTCGCCTGTATGTGTACTCTTGTGTCTCTGCAGATTGTCAGCTCGAGCAAATGATGCACCACAATCATTACACTTGTAAGGTCTCTCGCCTGTATGCATACTCTTGTGCTTCTGCAGACTGACAGCTGAATCACAAACATCAGACATGTACGGTTTGTCTACTGCTTTCACTTCTATATTATTTTGAAATTGGCAATCTTGCTCAGTCAAAGATATTTCTGAGTTTATTCCAAAAAGAGAAGATAGATTCACTGAAATTTGGCCATATGTATCATGCTCTTGTGATGCCTCACAGAAATTCTGAGACATTCCTGATTTTGTTCTACTGTTTCCAGTAATTTCATGATCACTGCTACAATCTGTCATGTCCACCAATTTGTCACATCTTTGATGTCTGTCCTGATAGAATACATTTGAAATTTCTTGTTTCACAATCTTAAAATCCATGTTACCATGCTTTATTTTCTCCATTTGTGAATCTTCATGCATGGAGAGGGAATTGACATTCTGAGAACAAGTTAGTGTTTCTGAAATGCACAAATAATAAATATGGGTTAATCACTTCATAGATATTTCAGGTATCAGAAAAAAAACAATAAAGTAAATGTGTCTACTACATGAATACAATAAATGAATACAAGCTTTTATAATTAACATTGCACCAAGTTTGCTTCTACATTAACATTTCCATCTCCTTAAATCAAAGATTATCTCTTGTCTTGTGTGTGTACATGATTTGCTTGTATTTCAGAGTTGCATGAACTGGTACATAAAAAAAGAATTATCATCAAAGACACGTATTTCTGTCTTCTTCATCTTTAAAGAAATACAAATAGTGAGTTTGTGGGGAGATGTGTGTGTGGGGGATGTGTGTTAATAGGGAAGCGTGGGTTGGTGGGTGTTTGGGTTGGTGGGTGTTTGGGTGGGTGTGTGGGTGGTGGGGTGTGTGTGGGTGCGGGTTTTGTGTGGGTGGACAGGGATGTGTGTGGGTGGGTGGGAGAGGATGTGTTGTGGGTGAGGGATGTGTCTCATAACATTGTAATATGCATTGTTTATGTTTACAACATTCATTTGACAATGTATTTTCCTATGTGAGCGTATCATGCACTATTCATGAATGAAAGATGAGTGATTGGAAGGGCCGAATGTAAGACGGGCCTGCATGCCCAATTTGTAACCCTTTTAAAATAAAGTTGAATTAATTGAATTGTCCCCAAGTCAAGGGCGAGAAGTCAACATTTTAGTCCAACTGACTGGTGTAGGGGATGAACCTGCTCTCAGAACGAGCACTCTTATCCATTTGGCCATGCTGACCTCTGTTACTTGCATTTGTGGAAATAAACTGTCATTAACTTTATCAGTTTTTTTTCCCTTAAAACATAAACTGGGGCAAGGTCATCTGTACACGGGCCTGACTTCACACCAGCCATTCTGATCTATCCTCCTTTGTCCTAGACCCCCTCTTTCATCCTCTCACTTGTCCTTATCCTACTCTTCTCCTCTCTTCCATTTCCCTTCCTCTTTGTTCTGCATCTGATACATGTCAATGGTACTGTCCCATCTGCATAGTGCTGTCCAATCTCTATGGTCTTGTCCCATCTCTGTAGTCCTGTCTCATCTCTGTAGTCCTGTCTCATCTCTGTAGTCCTGTCCCATCTCCATAGTCCTGTCCCATCTCCATGGTCCTGTCCCATCTCCATGGTTCTGCATGCCTGACCAGGTTCTTTCCGGAGTGTTCTTGAAGCACCACTCTAGAAAGATGTGCAATTTTGTTGGTTTCATCTGGAGAACACTGTAACTTTAGGGGGTTACTCTAATTAGCTCTATTCAAGTACCAACGTGGGCCAAATTATATGGTCTATTTCAAAGGTAAAGTTCACTATATATATATATATATATATATATATATATATATATATATATATATATATATATATATATATATATATATATAGATAGATTTGCTGAAGGTTGTGTACTAGCCCCCACCCTCTTTGGGATATACTTTTCACTTCTACTGAAATATGCCTTTCGTGATCAAGATGACGGTATATACATTCACTCACGCTCAGATGGTGGCCTCTATAATGCTCAGAGATTGAAGGCCAAGACCAAAATTAGGCGGGTACTAATCAGAGAGTTGCTTTTTGCGGATGATGCTGCGATTACGACACGAGTAAGAATTACAACATCTACTATCTGCATTCTCCAATGCTTGTTCTGAATTTGGTTTAACAATTAACAAAAAGAAGACACAGATTATGTCACAAGGTGCACATGGTGTACCATCAATCTTTATTGACGACACCGAACTGGAGATAGTAGACCATTTTACATATCTAGGATCAGAGGTAAATAGCAAATTATCCCTCGATCAGGAAATCAACATCAGGATTGGCAAGGCAGCAACAACAATGAACATGTTAGCAAAAAGAGTCTGGGAGAACAGGAAGCTTACTGCCAAAACAAAAGTCCTCGTCTACCAAGCCTGTGTCCTTAGTACTCTTCTTTATGGCAGTGAAACCTGGACAACTTACTCACGCCAAGAGAAACATTTAAACAGCTTTCATATGCAGTGTCTGCAAAGAATACTTGGTATTAAGTGGCAAGACAAAATCACAAATACTGAAGTATTGGAAAGATCAGGTTGTGTGACGGTGTATTCCATGCTCAGTCTTCGTAGACTTAAATGGATAGGACATGTTAGGAGGATGGATGATGGTAGAATACCAAAGGACATCTTTTTTGGTGAATTACAGACGGGTAGGAGATCTCAGCGTCGGCCTCTACTACGATACAAAGATGTGTGTAAGCGGGACATGATTGATACAGGCATTGATAATGCATATTGGGAGCACGTCGCCACTGAACGTGTTGCATGGAGGGCAACTATCAGAAATGGAGTAAAGACAAAGGAGAAAATGATTGCAGATAAAGCACACACAGAGCGTGAGAGACGTAAGATGGTGCAAAATGGTGGAAATGACCATGTTTTCACATGCACCTCCTGTGGGCAAACATTTGCAGCAAGAATTGGCCTTACCAGCCACACTCGCCACCGCCATGGATCGTAGTTATTAAGCCTTTTTGAAGCACAATGTACCAAACTATCGTCTGTCAAGACGGAAAGGTGCCAATGTGTATTATGTGTGTATATATATGTATATATATGTATATATATATATATATATATATATATATATATATATATATATATATATATATATATATATATATATATATATATATATAAACTATCAGCCGTAATGAGACATTCAAATACATAAACTTAATAATAATAACTTATTCATACCAACACTATGCTACCAATGTCAAACTTTGACATTATCCAAATCACACAACACCTGTGAGATGAGATGTCTGAGAAGACCTGCTAACTTAACTATCTAAGATTGAGTAAGAAATGAAGTTATCAGACAGATGGTGGGATCAACAATAGAATACAACACCATCAGTTACCAGCACTAGAGCTACACCTCACTAGAATACAACACCATCACTTACCAGCACTAGAGCTACATCTCACTAGAATACAATATCATCAGTTACCAACACTAGAATACAACACCATCAGTTACCAGTACAGGAGCTACATCTCACTAGAATACAACACCATCAGTTACCAGTACAGGAGCTACATCTCACTAGAATACAACACCATCACTTACCAGCCCTAGAGCTACACCTCACTAGAATACAACACCATCAGTTACCAGTACAGGAGCTACATCTCACTAGAATACAACACCATCAGTTACCAGCACTGGAGCTACATCTCACTAGAATACAACATCATCAGTTACCAGTACAGGAGCTACATCTCACTAGAATACAACACCATCACTTACCAGCCCTAGAGCTACACCTCACTAGAATACAACACCATCAGTTACCAGTACAGGAGCTACATCTCACTAGAATACAACACCATCAGTTACCAGTACAGGAGCTACATCTCACTAGAATACAACACCATCACTTACCAGCCCTAGAGCTACACCTCACTAGAATACAACATCATCAGTTACCAGCACCAGAGCTACATCTCACTAGAATACAACACCATCAGTTACCAGCACTGGAGCTACATCTCACTAGAATACAACACCATCACTTACCAGCACTGGAGCTACATCTCACTAGAATACAACATCATCAGTTACCAGCACCAGAGCTACATCTCACTAGAATACAACACCATCAGTTACCAGCACTGGAGCTACATCTCACTAGAATACAACACCATCAGTTACCAGCACTGGAGCTACATCTCACTAGAATACAACACCATCAGTTACCAGCACTAGAGCTACATCTCACTAGAATACAACACCATCAGCTTACCAGCCCTAGAGCTACATCTCACTAGAATACAACACCATCAGTTACCAGCACCTGGAGCTACATCTCACTAGAATACAACACCATCAGTTACCAGCACTAGGAGCTACATCTCACTAGAATACAACACCATCAGCTTACCAGCCCTAGAGCTACATCTCACTAGAATACAACATCATCAGTTACCAAGCACTGAGACCTACATCTCACTAGAATACAACACCATCAGTTACCAGCACTGGAGCTACATCTCACTAGAATACAACATCATCAGTTACCAGCACTGGAGCTACATCTCACTAGAATACAACATCATCAGTTACCAACACTGGAGCTACATCTAACTAGAATACAACATCATCAGTTACCAACACTGGAGCTACATCTCACTAGAATACAACACAATCAGTTACCAGCACTAGAATACAACACCATCAGTTACCAGCACTAGAGCTACATCTCACTAGAATACAACACCATCAGTTACCAGCACTGGAGCTACATCTCACTAGAATACAACACCATCAGTTACCAACACTGGAGCTACATTTCACTAGAATACAACACCATCAGTTACCAGCACTGGAGCTACATCACACTAGAATACAACACCATCACTTACCAGCACTAGAGCTACATCTCACTAGAATACAACACCATCAGTTACCAGCACTGGAGCTACATCTCACTAGAATACAACACCATCAGTTACCAACACCAGAGCTCATCTCACTATAATACAACACCATCATTACCAACATAGAGCTACAATCTCACTAGAAGACAAAACCATCAGTTTACCAACACTAGAATAACAACACCATCAGTTACCATCACTGGGCACATCTCATAGAATACACACCATCAGTTACCAGCACTAGAGCTACATCTCACTAAGAATACAACACCATCAGTTACCAGCACTGGAAGCTACATCTCAACTAGAATACAAACACCATCAGTTACCACACACTGGAGCTACATCTCACTAGAATACAACACCATCATTTTACCAGCACTAGGAGCTACATCTCAATTAGAATACAAACATCCATCATTACCAACAATAGAGCTACATCTCACTAGATACAACAACATCAGTTACCAGCACCTATCTCCTAGAAGTCAACACCAACATTACCACACTGAGCTATCTCACTAGAATAAAACACCATCAGTTAACAAAACTGAGAGCTACATCTCACTAGAATACAACACCATCAGTTACCAACACTGGAGCTACATCTCACTAGAATACAACATCATCAGTTACCAGCACTGGAGCTACATCTCACTAGAATACAACACCATCAGTTACCAACACTGGAGCTACATCTCACTAGAATACAACACCATCAGTTACCAACACTAGAATACAACACCATCAGTTACCAGCACTAGAGCTACATCTCACTAGAATACAACACCATCAGTTACCAGCACTGGAGCTACATCTCACTAGAATGCAACACCATCAGTTACCAACACTGGAGCTACATCTCACTAGAATACAACACCATCAGTTACCAACACTGGAGCTACATCTCACTAGAATACAACACCATCAGTTACCAGCCCTAGAGCTACATCTCACTAGAATACAACACCATCAGTTACCAACACTGGAACTACATCTCACTAGAATACAACACCATCAGTTACCAACACTGGAGCTACATCTCACTAGAATACAACACCATCAGTTACCAGCACTGGAGCTACATCTCACTAGAATGCAACACCATCAGTTACCAGCACTGGAGCTACATCTCACTAGAATACAACACCATCAGTTACCAACACTAGAGCTACATCTCACTAGAATACAACACCATCAGTTACCAACACTGGAGCTACATCTCACTAGAACACATCACCATCAGTTACCAACACTGGAGCTACATCTCACTAGAATACAACATCATCAGTTACCAGCATTGGAGCTACATCTCACTAGAATACAACACCATCAGTTACCAACACTGGAGCTACATCTCACTAGAATACAACACCATCATTTACCAACACTAGAGCTACATCTCACTAGAATACAACCATCAGTTACCAGCACTGGACCTACATCTCACTAGAATACAACACCATCAGTTACCAGCACTGGAGCTACATCTCACTAGAATACAACACCATCAGTTACCAGCCCTAGAGCTACATCTCACTAGAATACAACACCATCAGTTACCAACACTAGAGCTACAATCTCACTAGAATACAACACCATCAGTTACCAGCACTGGAGCTACATCTCACTAGAATGCAACACCATCAGTTACCAACACTGGAGCTACATCTCATTAGAATACAACACCATCAGTTACCAGCCCTAGAGCTACATCTCACAAGAATACAACACCATCAGTTACCAACACTGGAACTACATCTCACTAGAATACAACACCATCAGTTACCAACACTGGAGCTACATCTCACTAGAATACAACACCATCAGTTACCAGCACTGGAGCTACATCTCACTAGAATACAACACCATCAGTTACCAGCACTAGAGCTACATCTCACTAGAATACAACACCATCAGTTACCAACACTGGAGCTACATCTCACTAGAATACAACACCATCAGTTACCAGCACTGGAGCTACATCTCACTAGAATACAACACCATCAGTTACCAACACTGGAGCTACATCTCACTAGAATACAACACCATCAGTTACCAGCACTGGAGCTACATCTCACTAGAATACAACACCATCAGTTACCAGCACTAGAGCTACATCTCACTAGAATACAACACCATCAGTTACCAGCACTGGAGCTACATCTCACTAGAATACAACATCATCAGTTACCAGCACTGGAGCTACATCTCACTAGAATACAACACCATCAGTTACCAACACTGGAGCTACATCTCACTAGAATACAACACCATCAGTTACCAGCACTAGAATACAACACCATCAGTTACCAGCACTAGAGCTACATCTCACTAGAATACAACACCATCAGTTACCAACACTAGAGCTACATCTCACTAGAATACAACACCATCAGTTACCAGCACTGGAGCTACATCTCACTAGAATACAACACCATCAGTTACCAACACTGGAGCTACATCTCACTAGAATACAACACCATCAGTTACCAACACTGGAGCTACATCTCACTAGAATACAACACCATCAGTTACCAACACTGGAGCTACATCTCACTAGAATACAACACCATCAGTTACCAGCCCTAGAGCTACATCTCACTAGAATACAACACCATCAGTTACCAACACTGGAACTACATCTCACTAGAATACAACACCATCAGTTACCAACACTGGAGCTACATCTCACTAGAATACAACACCATCAGTTACCAGCACTAGAGCTACATCTCACTAGAATGCAACACCATCAGTTACCAGCACTGGAGCTACATCTCACTAGAATACAACACCATCAGTTACCAGCACTAGAGCTACATCTCACTAGAATACAACACCATCAGTTACCAACACTGGAGCTACATCTCACTAGAACACATCACCATCAGTTACCAACACTGGAGCTACATCTCACTAGAATACAACATCATCAGTTACCAGCATTGGAGCTACATCTCACTAGAATACAACACCATCAGTTACCAACACTGGAGCTACATCTCACTAGAATACAACACCATCATTTACCAACACTAGAGCTACATCTCACTAGAATACACACCATCAGTTACCAGCACTGGAGCTACATCTCACTAGAATGCAACACCATCAGTTACCAACACTGGAGCTACATCTCACTAGAATACAACACCATCAGTTACCAGCACTAGAGCTACATCTCACTAGAATACAACACCATCAGTTACCAACACTGGAGCTACATCTCACTAGAATACAACACCATCAGTTACCAACACTGGAGCTACATCTCACTAGAATACAACACCATCAGTTACCAGCACTGGAGCTACATCTCACTAGAATACAACACCATCAGTTACCAAGCACTAGAGCTACATCTCACTAGAATACAACACCATCAGTTACCAGCACTGGAGCTACATCTCACTAGAATGCAACACCATCAGTTACCAGCACTGGAGCTACATCTCACTAGAATACAACACCATCAGTTACCAACACTGGAGCTACATCTCACTAGAATACAACACCATCAGTTACCAGCACTGGAGCTACATCTCACTAGAATACAACACCATCACTTACCAGCACTAGAGCTACACCTCACTAGAATACAACATCATCAGTTACCAGCACTGGAGCTACATCTCACTAGAATACAACACCATCAGTTACCAGCACTGGAGCTACATCTCACTAGAATACAACACCATCAGTTACCAACACTGGAGCTACATCTCACTAGAATACAACACAATCAGTTACCAGCACTAGAATACAACACCATCAGTTACCAGCACTAGAGCTACATCTCACTAGAATACAACACCATCAGTTACCAGCACTGGAGCTACATCTCACTAGAATACAACACCATCAGTTACCAACACTAGAATACAACACCATCAGTTACCAGCACTAGAGCTACATCTCACTAGAATACAACACCATCAGTTACCAACATTGGAGCTACATCTCACTAGAATACAACACCATCAGTTACCAACACTGGAGCTACATCTCACTAGAATACAACACCATCAGTTACCAACACTGGAGCTACATCTCACTAGAATACAACACCATCAGTTACCAGCCCTAGAGCTACATCTCACTAGAATACAACACCATCAGTTACCAGCACTAGAGCTACATCTCACTAGAATACAACACCATCAGTTACCAACATTGGAGCTACATCTCACTAGAATACAACACCATCAGTTACCAACACTGGAGCTACATCTCACTAGAATACAACACCATCAGTTACCAGCACTAGAGCTACATCTCACTAGAATACAACACCATCAGTTACCAGCACTGGAGCTACATCT
The DNA here is from genome assembly GCA_014155875.1 of Cepaea nemoralis. NCBI lineage: Eukaryota > Metazoa > Mollusca > Gastropoda > Stylommatophora > Helicidae > Cepaea > Cepaea nemoralis. The sequence goes on along the minus strand of JACEFZ010015314.1, from coordinate 145,917 downwards.
CACTAGAATACAACACCATCAGTTACCAACACTGGAGCTACATCTCACTATAATACAACATCATCAGTGACCAGCACTAGAGCTACAGCTCTCTAGAATACAACACCATCAGTTACCAGCACTAGAGCTACATCTCACTAGAATACAACACCATCAGTTACCAGCACTGGAGCTACATCTCACTAGAATACACCACGATCAGTTACCAACACTAGAGCTACATCTCACTAGAATACAACACCATCACTTACCAACACTGGAGCTACATCTCACTAGAATACAACACCATCAGTTACCAACACTAGAATACAACACCATCAGTTACCAGCACTGGAGCTACATCTCACTAGAATACAACACCATCAGTTACCAGCACTGGAGCTACATCTCACTAGAATACAACACCATCAGTTACCAACACTAGAATACAACACCATCAGTTACCAGCACTGGAGCTACATCTCACTAGAATACAACACCATCAGTTACCAATACTGGAGCTACATCTCACTAGAATACAACACCATCAGGTACCAACACTAGAGCTACATCTCACTAGAATACAACACCATCACTTACCAACACTGGAGCTACATCTCACTAGAATACAACACCATCAGTTACCAACACTGGAGCTACATCTCACTAGAATACAACACCATCAGTTACCAACACTAGAATACAACACCATCAGTTACCAACACTAGAATACAACACCATCAGTTACCAACACTAGAATACAACAACATCAGTTACCAACACTGGAGCTACATCTCACTAGAATACAACACCATCAGTTACCAACACTGGAGCTACATCTCACTAGAATACAACACCATCAGTTACCAGCACTGGAGCTACATCTCACTAGAATACAACACCATCAGTTACCAACACTGGAGCTACATCTCACTAGAATACAACACCATCAGTTACCAACACTAGAGCTACATCTCACTAGAATACAACACCATCAGTTACCAACACTGAGCTACATCTCACTAGAATACAACACCATCAGTTACCAGCACTGGAGCTACATCTCACTAGAATACAACACCATCAGTTACCAACACTGGAGCTACATCTCACTAGAATACAACACCATCAGTTACCAACACTGGAGCTACATCTCACTAGAATACAACACCATCAGTTACCAACACTGGAGCTACATCTCACTAGAATACAACACCATCAGTTACCAACACTGGAGCTACATCTCACTAGAATACAACACCATCAGTTACCAACACTGGAGCTACATCTCACTAGAATACAACACCATCAGTTACCAACACTGGAGCTACATCTCACTAGAATACAACACCATCAGTTACCAACACTAGAATACAACACCATCAGTTACCAACACTAGAATACAACACCATCAGTTACCAACACTAGAATACAACACCATCAGTTACCAACACTAGAATACAACACCATCAGTTACCAACACTAGAATACAACACATCAGTTACCAACACTAGAATACAACACCATCAGTTACCAGCACTAGAGCTACACCTAAGAAGATGTGTCTTTATTTTGTTGTTGTTGCACTTGCTTTCTTTGAACTCAAGCGTAGTCCATACACACTACTGTTAGTAGCATTGGACTGAATTTTGCATGTGGATTAGCTTTCCCTTTTAACAGTGTCCCTCGCCATCAAGCAAACCCATGCTGACTTCAGAGGTGCTTGAAATCTGGGTACCCAGGTCAAGGACGAGAGGTCAACATTTTAGTCCAGCTGTCCTGTGTAGGGGTTTAACCCTTACCTCAGCACACTGGATGCTTAAGAACACATGTTCTTACCCATTCGGCCATGCTGATCTGCATAAAATGGATTTATACCTCTCCATGACATTAAGCCTCGACTTAATTTGGAGACCATGTGTTGCCCATGCAGCATGGTACCTCTCTCTTGCCTGCCTAGTTTACTCTAGAGAAAAGATAACACCAATAGGTCTGAAACAAGACAAGCAGCAAAAGCTGCTGGATCAGCAAATCAACACTCTAATTGTCCGCCTGTCACACAGAATGACTTAATCCAGTGCCATGCATCAGGTGCTGGAATGTCATTCCTCTTCACCATGCTTGAAGGCAAAAGTGGAATATGATCATTTGTCCGTAGTCAGCTATGTTTAGAGTGGTGACATATTTAAGCTATTCATCAATCTGTTGGATGTCTGGTGTCATTTATTAGTTACTGCAGCAAAGTAAATACGAGATCTTTTGCTTTACACTGTACATGGGCCTGACACTGCTCCTCCTTGGCTGTAACTCAAAGGTCAGTCTGTTACATAACTAACATCTTTGTCAATGTGTGTATATCCTTATGTTGAGTGTGTGCACCATAGCTGATACATTATTTCTCAGGCCAGATTGTGTTTTGGTGTTTGAGTTGCCTTCCACAGACATCTCTCGTGATGGTGCCTACAGAGCAATAGATAGGTTAGTGTATAAAGGTGCTGATGGTGCCTACATAGCAATAGATAGGTTAGTGTATCAAAGTGTCCTTACCTGATCTCTTGATCTTTTGGCAGAGGCGGTTCCACTTTACACAACCCCCCCCCCCCCCCCCCTCCACTCACACACTAATGACCCCCATTCCCACTGGAGGAAAACAATGAATATCATCACCATAAGCATTGCCAGCTGGCATAGGTGTTCATGTCTTTTCATTCTTTCATTAATTCTTTCTTTCTCAAGCCTCTTTCTTTAGGGGGGACTGTGTGATCTCGAGGTATGGTGTCCGCCTTGAGTGCTGGAGGTCCCGGGTTCATTCCCCGGCGAGGACCGGGACTTTTTTGTGTTTTTCTTTCATGTGGACTTCTAGTAATCAAATTTCCCCTGGTCTCTAGGTAGTGAGATCGGATGCCCGTGTGTATTGTTGCGCACGTAAAAAAATCCCTTGGCAGTTGGAAATCGAAAAAAGAGTAGCCTAACGGCGCAGCCCGGGCAAAATTTCGAGTTAAAAATCTACCCAAAGTATTTCAGGATCCTCGGCGGTGCTACGGAGTTCGTGCACTGAGCTGAGTTTCTCCAGACTCAGGTTTGAGTTAGGAGAAGAACGGGGCACTTATGGGTTACACCCGCGTGCCGTGATGTTGATCCACCGACTAAACTAAACTTTCTCAAGCCAGGTTGTTTTCATGTTTGAGCTGCCTTCCATCTCCTAATGGTGTCCGCATGACAAAAGGTGGGTTAGTTTATCAAGTGCTTCTGACCTCATCTCTCGATCTTACAGCAGAGGTACTCCCACTATAAACATCAAGTAGACACACATTCTCCCACTGGAGGAAAACTGAATGAATCAGACATTGCACTGCACACAATAAATGGAAGTATTGTTTTCTTATTTAAGGGTAGATACTAACAAATATGAGCCAAAGTAACACTGGCTGATGATGTCTTAGGGAGCACAGAAAATAAGCACATGGCCAACAAAGATGACATGGAAATGCATTAATATAGACACGTTCAAAAACCACGTCATAAAGAACAATTTGAACTGACTTCTTTTCTGATATAACTGACTTACTCGTACCTTGATCTGAGTATTCGACATCTACTTCAGGTTGTTCCGTCTTAATTCTCACTGACACTTTACTATCTGCCATGTCAAAGACTTCCACCTCAGTAGTCATCTCTTTAGCACAACTGTGAACATGGTCAGTCTGAAAGGATTTAGGAATTACATATTTCAGCACATATTAAAAGTTATTTGCATATCCTCTACAGGATGTTGGAATCAGCCCCAGCCTTTTTGGCTGTGTTTGATCTCAGGGCAAGTTTACGCTCAGTAGTTTGCCACTGCTTTCTGAATGATCGGTACCCATTCCATTTTATAAAAACCCCAACGCAAGGCTGTCTGCTGCCAAACCACCCGAAGCTGTGTTTTGAACGCGGTTTGCGTGATTACAAACTGTGTCTGTAAATCCTTTGCCACGGAGCCGCCACATTTCAGCCTCAACAAATAACAAAATAAGGAAAGAATAGTATTCTTCGCCTTACTCCTCCTGACCCTGGTGTAGTGGAACCAGTATCTATCATTCTCAGATAAGGGAGAAAAACTGGAAGAACTCATGTGCTGCATGCTATAAGATTGTTGGCAGTTGTAAATTAAAGAAGACAGACTGAATAAACCACTATCCATTTTATATTATTAAAAAGTATATCTACCGACAAACAAATATTTATAGCATGTGTGATTCTGGTGTATACTACACACACTTAGGCCCTAAACTGAAGCTATGTAGTTCATGCACTGTGCTAAGATTCTCAATATGTGATTGCTGAGAGAAGACTTCGGCATTTATGCAGATACCTGTGTGCAATGAAAGTGACGCTTAACAACCCAGACCAAATCATCTAGACATATATATGAACCTGAAATTAAGATTTCTGATTGTGATGTTAAGACAATTTCTGAGACAAAAATACTCATGGTTCTTTCATAATTTACAACTGTGCAGTCAAGCATAGCATAGTGAAATTAGTCCACACACAACAAAAATAACATAAATTATAATATTAGCCACAATACTCTTTACTATGTTCACATGTTTTTGAGATGATAAAAGTTAGTGCTGCTCCTTCTTCTTCTTTTTATCTCCCAAAAAAGCACATGTTCTCAACTACAATATTCTTTGCTATCTCCTGCACCTTCCTCTGTACCCTCCTCATATTATTAATCTGTCTCTCTCTTCTCTGCATGTTTTAGGTCTCTTTCTAATGATACTATTAACAAGTTTCCTCAATGTGTGCCTTATCTAGCTAATGGTGCACCAATAACTACTATGATAGCAGTAATTCTTTGTTTAAGGTCTTTTCATCCATATACAGCTGCTGCAATATATCATGAAGGGATACAGACAGATCAAGTGAGATGGACTTAACAGTTAACTAATTAACAGTGTGTTTACAATTTACCTGATAAATAAAAGTGTTGTAGGCATAACTGTGTTTTGTATCCATTGATTAACTAGAGGAATGGCCTCATGACAACAATGCTCTAAGACTATGAAGACATGTTTGCAGAAAGTAAACAAGATTTCTTGATTGTTGTATGGTGTTGATAAATCAAAATAAAAATATTTTGGTAATAATGAATAGCAAATAATACCAATGTAACAGTTATGTTACAATAAAATAATAATGCAACACAATGCCTATTTTGTGAAATGGTCTTACAGAATCTGCTTGTTGTATCACATTTCAACTAAATATGAATTCATTCATGCTGTCAGAGATTATATTTTGTGGAGAAGCATGATCACCGATATCAGCCAGAAAGGCACTGGATGATGATGATGAATTTAAACTATGTGCACACTAGTTACTTTCCACTATTAAACCTATTCAAGCAATAACAAATAGAACAGTAGACATTAAGCTAACTAGTGTGTTCTCACATAAATGAGTATTTGCAACTATATGTAAGTATTGAACATGAGTATATGCAGAAATGCCAGTCTCCCTGATGAAGGAGTTAACGACGTTGTTCGTAATCCCGTATACTCTCGTGCGAAACACTGCTGCACGAGATTCGGCAAACTACTGAGCATACAACTTGCCATGACATCAACAGCAGCTGATAAATGCTGGTGTTGACTCCAATGTCCTGTAAAGGATTTGTGAAAGAAAAAAAAATATGCAGAATTATAAATGTAGTAAGATTATACATTTAAGAGAGAATTCCATGAATATGTTATGTTCTATCAATGATCTCATAATCAAATAATGAACAGTGTTTGCAACTGTATATATGTGTGCAACTGTTTGTAAGTATGAAACTAGTGTACGAGTATGAAACTACTTTACAAGTATGCAACTGTTTGTAAGTGTGCAACAGTATGTAACTATTTGTAAGTAGAACCCACGAACTGATTCAACGGGCAAGACGGCGTTTACCTGCAAAGCGTTGTGGAACGTAATGAGCACGGCAAGGCACGTAGAGCGCCCTGGTCATCCACTGCACCTGTATTCGTCTCCAATCGTCTCGACTTGTCTTGCCACTGGACTCAGATGGACTCAGGCGAGAGAGTGAGGTCGACAAATTGCGCACCTCTTCCTCACTTTAATCCAAGTCATCGCGCAAGTCATTCTTCATCCAACGTCACATATCACCTTCAAGCCCTGTGGCGATGGGCGAGCGGCAAAGCGGCAGGCGTGGGTACGCTGGCAGCCGTAGTCGCAGACCTGCACACAGGCGGCTCAGGCCATATGGTCGTCTTCTACTGACCGGAGCAGCAGTGGGATTCAGCAGCCCCCTGAGCGACTGAGCAGCCCTCTATAGGAACACACTGCTCACATCCATAGCATGAGGAAGGGGCTAGAAAAGGTGCCCTAAACATTGTCTGCTTCATCACTACCTAACCAGCTAGCCACGGTTGGTGAGTACCCTAACTGCGGTCGACATACAAAGAAAGATAAAACAAGCAAAGCTAAAAGAATAAACCATATTCCCTTAACAATTGGAAATTGGAATGTACGCACCCTACTTGACAGAGACGGCACGTCGGGTCCAGAGAGACGAACAGCACTGATTGGGAGAGAGCTGGGCAGGTACAACATCGACATTGCAGCCTTGAGCGAGACACGACTTGCAGAATAAGGCCAAATCTGTGAAATAGGTGCCGGCCACACATTTTTCTGGAGTGGAAGGAAAAGCAAGGAAAGACGCCAATCCGGTGTGGGATTTGCCATTAAGTCGGCCCTGGTCGGCAAATTAGCTGGATTTCCAAAGGCTATAAACGACAGGCTCATGACCATGAAGTTGCCTCTGCTGAATGGAAGGAAGCACGCAACCATTGTGAGTGTCTACGCACCAACTATGACCAACGAAGATGATGTCAAGAACAAGTTCTATGAGGACCTGCACAATGTATTAACATCTGTTCCCAAAGGAGACAAACTTATACTCCTTGGGGATTTCAATGCCAGAGTAGGCACGGACACCACCTCTTGGAGTGGCATTATTGGAAAGCATGGAGTCGGAAATTGTAACAGCAATGGACTCCGCCTCCTTCAGCCATGTGCCGAACATGATCTCCTGATTACGAACACAATTTTCCGTCTCCCCATGAGAAATAGGACATCGTGGATGCACCCTCGCTCGAAACACTGGCACCTCATTGACTATGTCATCGTCAGGAGGAGTGACAGACAAGACGTTCGAGTGACAAAATCCATGTGTGGTGCCGAATGTTGGACAGACCATCGTCTCATTGTCTCGAAAATGAACATCCACATCAGGCCACCACGGCGTCCTCAAGGGTAAAAAATGCACACAAAGCTAAATGTCACCCGCCTAAACAGCAAGAAAATGCAGCAGTCGTTTAAAAATATGCTGGAAGACCGCCTCAAGCCCAATGCTGAAGCTAAACAGGATACAGAAACAGAATGGAGAGCCCTAAAGGACACAATTTACAACACTGCTATGGAAATCCTGGGTCCAGCCACCCGAAAGCATAAAGACTGGTTTGATGAAAATTCCGAAGACATCAACCAATTGCTGGCCGAGAAACATCTTCTCCTCAAGGCACATTTGAATGACCCAAAGTCAACATAAAAAAAAGATGCTTTCAAGAACATTCAGAGAGTAGTGCAGCAGAAACTTCGGCACATGCGGAACTCCTGGCTGAGCAGCAAAGCTGATGAAATTCAGGGCTTTGCTGACAGACATGATATGAAAAACTTCTACGACTCACTGAAAGCGGTCTATGGTCCTTCATCACCAGGCATAGTTCCCCTCCTCAGTGCAGACGGGGGAACATTGGTCACCGATAAGAAAGAAATCCTCCAACGCTGGGCAGAGCATTTCAGCAAAATCTTAAATGCAACTTCCTTCTTCGATGATGAAACCATCAACTGCCTTCCTCAAGTTCCCACCAATGAGACACTTGATGACCTGCCAACCATAGTGGAAATAAACAAAGCCATCCAGCAACTCTCCAGCGGCAAGGCACCTGGTCCTGACTCCATCCCAGCAAAGATATACAAGGCAGGTGGGCCGGTCCTAACAGAGCAGCTTCACCAAGTCTTCACAAACATATGGATGAACGAGACCATGCCACAAGATTTTAAGGACGCGTCAATAGTCCACCTTTACAAACGTAAAGGAAACCGCCAATCCTGTGACAACCACCGAGGCATCTCCTTGCTTTCAATTGCAGGGAAGATACTCGCCAGAATTCTTCTCAATCGCCTCACAGCCCATCTCGATCAAGGTCTTCTTCCTGAGAGTCAATGTGGCTTCAGAAAAGAACGTGGAACTGTTGACATGATTTTCGCTGCAAGGCAGCTGCAAGAGAAATGTCAGGAACAGAACTGCGAAATGTTCTCCACTTTCATTGACCTTACCAAGGCTTTTGATACAGTCAGCAGAGAAGGACTGTGGAAGATTATGGCAAAATATGGCTGTCCACGAAAGTGTGTCCAAATAGTGCGGCTATTTCATGACGGCATGCAGGCAAGAGTACAGGAAAATGGTGAACTGTCTGAACCCTTTCCTGTCACCAATGGAGTGAAGCAAGGATGTGTCCTGGCACCAACACTGTTCAGCCTCATGTTTTCAGCCATGTTGATGAATGCCTTCGAGAACGACGACATTGGAATAGACATCAACTACCGTATGGATGGAAAGTTATTCAATCTCAGAAGGCTGAAAGCTAAAACCAAAATTAACAGCGGCACCGTCAGAGAGCTCCTGTTTGTTGATGATTGCGCTCTATACGCCAACTCAGAGGCGGACATGCAACATAATGTTTCAGCTTTCTCACATGCCTGTGCCAACTTTGGGCTCAATATCAACTTGGAGAAGACTGTAGTTATGTACCAGCCAGCTCCAGGGAATAATCACACTGTGCCGAATATCAAAGTGAATGATCATAGACTAAGTGTTGTGGACAAATTCACCTATCTTGGCAGCACCGTGTCACAAGCTGCCACAATCGATGACGAAGTGAATGCAAGAATCTCCAAGGCCAGTGCAGCCTTTGGCAGACTGTACAAGAATGTATGGGACAGAACTGGAATAAGCCTGCAAACAAAGCTAAAAGTCTACAAAGCAGTTGTATTATCCACACTGCTATATGCTTGTGAAACCTGGACTGTTTATCAGCGACACGCTAGGAAATTAAACCACTTCCACACAGTCTGCCTAAGGAAGCTACTGAAGATTAAATGGCAAGACAAGATTCCAGACACTGAAGTCCTAGAAAGAGCATCCATGCCCAGTATCCACACTCTACTGATGAAGAATCAGATTCGCTGGGCTGGTCACTTGACTCGCATGCCAGATCACAGGCTCCCTAAACGAATTTTCTACAGCGAACTGCGTTGTGGTAAACGCTCCCAAGGTGGCCAGAGGAAACGTTTTAAAGACACTGAAAATTTCACTGAATGCTTTTGGAATTCATCATGACACCTGGGAGGCTGCAGCCAGAGACCGATATTCGTGGCGTGCATCATTGCGCAAAGGTGCAGTCATATGTGAGGCAACCAGGACTGCAAGAGCTGTGAAGAAAAGGCAGGACAGAAAAACCACTGCAGGAAATCCTCCTCCAGAGACGTCAAGCATTCTTTGCCCACATTGTCAAAGAACATTTCGAGCCAAAATAGGCCTTATCAGCCATCTTAGAACCCACGGCTCCACACCTTCAACCCCACTGGATGAAATGAATGGTCATCATCATTCTTGATGGACAAACAACATTTGTAAGTATGGAACTGTCTGTAAGTATGGAACTGTTTGTAAGTATGGAACTGTTTACAAGTAAGGAACTGTTTACAAGTAAGGAACTGTTTGTAAGTATGGAACTGTTTACAAGTAAGGAACTGTTTGTAAGAATAGAACTGTTTGTAAGTATTAAACTGTTTGTAAGTATGGAACTGTTTACAAGTATAGAACTGCTTTTAAGTATGGAACTGTTTGTAATTATGGAACTACATGCAAGTATGGCATTGTTTGTAAATATGGAACTGTTTGAAGCGTCACTGGATGAAATGAATGGTCATCATCATTCTTGATGGACAAACAACATTTGTAAGTATGGAACTGTCTGTAAGTATGGAACTGTTTGTAAGTATGGAACTGTTTACAAGTAAGGAACTGTTTACAAGTAAGGAACTGTTTGTAAGTATGGAACTGTTTACAAGTAAGGAACTGTTTGTAAGTATGAAACTGTTTGTAAGAATAGAACTGTTTGTAAGTATTAAACTGTTTGTAAGTATGGAACTGTTTACAAGTATAGAACTGCTTTTAAGTATGGAACTGTTTGTAATTATGGAACTACATGCAAGTATGGCATTTTTTGTAAATATGGAACTGTTTGAAGTGTAAAAGTTTTAAATATAAAACTACATGTAAGGTTGGAACTGTTTGTAAGTATGGAACTACACGTTAGTATGGAACTGAATACAAGTAGAAATAATGTATGGAGATGCATGGAACACAACGATAGCTAGAAGTGTAATATAGAAAGTGAATGTAGTAAGACTATTTCAGAATGAATTTCCTGAGCATGCTACTTCCTACCAATGATCAAAACAAACAAAAACTACTTACTTGAGAAGCTGGTTCCAGTTTTATATTGTGACTTGGTAAAAGGTTGTATGAATCCATGCTTCCTGGAGTCAGAATAAAAAGTGATCACTGGTATGTCGGGGATATTTCTTTTATTATAACACATCCTAATATTTATAATTTAGTGGTGTAGGGTAAAGACAGGGGGATAGTATCTCACAGTGAGTGGCAGCCATATCCCAAGGGATAGAACAGGATCCTATTTATTTCCCATCTCTTTACCTAGCTCATGTATGGCTCCACAAATACTGCTTGTATATAGAAGTGGCCACACTATGGGCAACAGTCTTGGCTGACTGGCTAAACTACAGGAGTGAAGTAGGGATAATATCCTACTAAAGGAATGTCCATCCCTAGTACACAAAAGACGGGGATGGTGAACAAGGCAGATGAATCTACACAGATCAACAGATTACAAAGAAAAACAGCAGAGTGTGTGGCACACATGAGGCATGTTCAGGACACAATAGTAAACATGTCTGGCCATCGTGGAAGAGATTGGGACTTCACCCCGTAGTATCCCACAGACAGCAATGAGATCACAATAAAAAGAAAACAGCGATACAGTAACGATCCCTGTAAATGAGCCCATTGTAAATATGTTCAGGGAAGAGACAACTCCTATAATGAATAAAGGAATGAATAATGACGAATCCATCCCAAATTCTTTTGAAAAGGTGCATTCTGACAATACCTACCTGAAAAGTAGAAGGCAAAGTCTGAAAACTGGTATGTGGAACATAAATTTGACAACTTGATGTCAGAAGCACAAAACATAAATTTAGATATTTTAGGTGCATTAGAAACAAGATGGACAGATGGTATATAAGAAGAGATGATTACATATTAATTAACTTGGGAGGAGATCACCATGAGAGATGCATAGGAATTTGCATGTGGTGATCCATGTGTAAGGAATAGGAATAGGCATAGGAATTTTAGTAAAATGAAATTTAGAGAAAAATATTAGTGGATTCTGGGCTCATAAAGATAGAATGATACTACTCAAAATTAAGGCAAGACCGTCCAACATAGTAATTCTTCAGACATATGCTCCAACAACAGCAACTGCTTATATTTATAGTGATGAACAGCAAGAAGAATATTATTATGAAGACCTACAACAAACACTGAAAGTTGTAAAATCATAAAAGGTCCTAATTATCATGGGAGACATGAACAGAAAGGTTGGAAAAACTAATTATAAGCAGATAGTGGTATGGGGAAACAGAAACAACAGAGAAGACCCGCTGATACAGTTTTGTGAAGAAAACAATACAATCTTATTTGAAATATTTGTAACATATTTTTCCAACATATTTACAACATCACAACATAGCCTTTTTATTTGTTTTATCAAAGTGAAGATAAAATATTCATAATTGGCATTTCAAGGTTCGTTTTTTTTTATTTTGCATATCCTTTATAGGACATTGCTGTCAGCACCAGCATCTTTCAGCTGTATGTTGATTTCTTGGCAAGATTACGCTCGGTAGTTTGCCATTGCTTTCTGAGCGGCCGGCTCACATACCCTGCAAGTTATCGATGCGATTCGAACCACCGCTGATTCTTACTGTCATCACGTTAACCCACGAGAGTATACGAGATTACGGAGAAAAGTCATAACCTCTAAGCCACGAAGCCGGCTCAAGGTTCGTTAGCTAAGTTTAATAATGACTAAATAATTAATTAGTGGCCAATTTAAATTTTAATGAGTCGATATTGCATAGCATCAAAAACTTTCAACTTAGGCAGTTAGGTCTCGCTGTTCTGAACACAAACATATATTGTTGCTAAGGGGTTTTCTCAAAATTAAAGAAGTTGTAGCAGTTTTAAACACGTCATAAACAATTGTTGTTTCTGGGCAGCAAGTCAAAATCAGCCAAATCAGTATTTTTTTCCTCTATGTTCCATTTATGACAGAATTTTACACACAAATCTGGATATCTCGGCTTAGAATCAACGTACAGACTTGAATGATGTACCGTTGGAAATCATTTTTCAGGTCCTATTCAGCTGTCCATGTTTAATTAATATCAAACCAATTTTTAAAATGTCATCAAAGTCTACCTACTGTTTAAAATTTTGGACTGACTTTTGCGTGTGGTGCTGATAATACTATAATACTAATACTAGTAATACTATTGATAATATATCAATTATCAATACTAAACTATATTTATTAATATAATTATAATATAATTATATATAATATATCAATTAATACTATTAATAGTAATACACTGATAACTCTGACCACAATCCTGTAGTCTTAAAATCACAAATAAAACTCAAAGACATAGGAACAAGGACACCGAAGACACCTCAAATAGATATATCAGCATTGAAACAATCAGACTGTGGCAAAGTAGATTCGGAATAGGGAGAGAGATACCCACTTTCGATAAGACCTGACTACCACAGAAAACCGGAAATGGCTTTAAGTATAAGACCAGGGTTGCCACTTTTTCTTTGACCAAACATATCTAGAGACGACCCAAACAACATCCATTAATATCTAGATTTCGTTGGAAAGCATCTAGGAAAAATATCCAGATTGAGAAAGTAAGAAATTACATATGTATTTATATCAAAGAAAATGGGGACACCAAAATGTGACATAGAAATAGAAGGGGAAATTCTCAACCAAGTGGATAATTTTAAATACCTAGGGGCACTTATAACATCAGATGGAAGATGTACAAAAGAGATTAAGAGCAGAATAGGGCAGGCAAAAGCAGCATTTCAGAAAATGAAGAGTATCTTATGCAATAAGTCGCTATCAATGAATGTAAGAAAGAGAGTGCTAAAATGCTATATAGATCCAGTTTTGCTGTATGGCAGCGAATCTTGGAATGTAAATGAACAAATTAGGAAGAACTTAGAAGCAACAGAGATGTGGTTTTTAAGACGAATGTTGCGAATTCCTTGGACTGCCAGAGTAACTAACAACGATTGCCTGAAAGAGGCTAATGAAACTAGAACACTATATACAACAATAAGAAAGAGACAAACATCTTTCTTTGGTCATGTGATGAGAAGAGAGGCATTGGAGAACATCGTAACAACTGGAAAGATCGAGGGGAAGAGAGGCAGAGGCAGACCAAGAGAAATGATGCTGGACGGACTGAGACGGTGGCATGGAGGAATATCATCAGCAGAGTTAATCCAGAACACCAAAGACCGAGATCTGTGGAGAGCCATGAACGCCTACGCCAGCCGGCACGGCACCTGATGATGATGATGATTGATGTGACTGCCGGCCTCCCTGGCGAAGGAGTTTACGCTAACCATTACCGATGCATTATCGGTTCCAATTGCAGCCTAATTCTTCAAGTTTAAATGTTTACTGACCAAAAGTTTCTTCAGTGCCTGAACTATACTTTCTGCATCACACTCTTCCAAGTGAACTAGTCCAAGAAATGTAGAAACTACTTTGTCTGTGCTGCTGCTATAATATATAACACATGTACCAAGCACTTTCAGAACCGAAATGTCATTCGATTCGTCTAATAATAAATTATATTTATTTGTAGAAATATCACAGATAAAATCTTCTTCAAAGTGAGAAAACAAAGTACTTCTGATCATATTTGTACACTTGCTGCGATGCATTTTCCGTCTTTAGCAATCAATCAAATGGTCACAGTTCACGATTGCACAATGACAACTTAAAAACATTGCGACAGATCCTTCAACATTTGATGATTCTTTACTCTGTGTAGTTCTGAAAACAACTGTCAACTGTGGCATATCCCTAAATGACACTGCATTTTTATGTTTTTTAGTCTCTGCATGTTTCTTCCAAGTCTTGTATTTTCGCTTTCATTTCGCACTTGCAGTACTTACAACGAGCCTTAGTCGCATCTCCATGAATTGACATCACCCAATCTTTAATTATGTCATCCTGCAGCCACTGTTTCCAAAATTTTTGTTCATATTGCTTTACTTTTAGCATGTTGAAAGATTTGTTCAAAGTGGAAGACACATATAAAGGTCAGCAATTACAAAAAAAAAAAAAAAAAAATCACACGAAAAAAGAATCGCAAAGCCGGAATCAGCAATAATTCGCAACACGATGAGTTTACAGTTCAAATAGTTAGTTAGATAGTTAGTTAATTAGTTAGTCTTTCCTCTTGAGCCTAAGGCGGAGCATAGGGCAGAAGTAATCACTCTCCATGTCCGGCGATTCTCTGCTACCTGTTGTAGATCCTGGATGTTCACTTGGGCGTTGAATGAGCATTCTTCTCTGATGATGGTTATACGCAGGATCTCTCTTGGTATTCCCCGTTTTCTTTTCCCTACTGGTGACCATAAGAGGGCTTGGTTGGAGAGCCTTGTCTTGTCCATTCTGAGTACATGGCCGATGTAGTTCCAACGGTGTTTTTTTTTTTTTTTTTAATATAAAATTGGATACAATGTCTTGCTTAGTCTCGTGTCTTATTTGCGTATTGGTTCTGAAATCTGTTTGAAATAATGTTATTATAATTTATGCGCCCTTTTACTCATTACCGGGTGGTTGTCAGATTGTTGAGCGTTGACCCAAGTCAGTTCAAAGTTAAATAATGACAGTTACCATAATTTACGCGCATCCAGACCAAACAAAAAATGGATAAATGACACCGAAAGAAAAGTACAATCTAGAAAGTATAAAAACTATCCAAATCCAAATGAAAATTATCTAGAATTGCATCCAGCATGCAAACGTCAGAAAACGGTATCCAGACGCCGGCAAAAACCTCAAGATTTGGATATAAAATATCTAGAATGGCAACCCTGTATAAGACTCCCTAACTCTCGACCCGAAGATCGTTCACAGGTCCCGTTTTCCCCCAGAAGTCCGTGAATTATAATAGACTGAATAATTAATAATAGACAGGGTGGTACTTTTGCTTTCTTTCACCCCAAACAAAAGGGAATCCTAGGGTATGACGTCACATCCAGGGGTTCCCTGTGTTGCGCCGAACATTCAGGGGGTTTCCGTGTGTTGCGCTGTAGCTCGGTGCGCAATTCTATGCGGCGGCGGTGGTGCGCTATTCTTTCACTTTCCGGTTAGGGTTAGGGTTAGGGGGTAGGGTTAGGATTAGGGTTAGGGTTAGGGTTAGTATGTGTACCCTACCCCTAACCCTAATCTTAACCTTACCCCCTAACCCTAACCGGAAAGTGATTGCAGGACCGATACAAATGAGAATCGAAGGGAGACAGAAACGGTTTGCCACAGCCCAAAGAAACAACACTGTGGTGTGGGGCAATTGAAACGCACTGACACGCACTTCACCCGAACACAGAGGAGATCACCGTCGGCGCTAAATATAGCTGGTGACTAAATATAGCTGGCAAAGTTTGTTTGGGATTGAAAGAAAGCAAAAGTACCGACAGGGTTAAGTGAACAGACTTTCTTTAGGTACTTTTGCCTTAATTCACCCCAAACAAACGGAATCCCAGGGTATGACGTCACATCCAGGGGTTCCCTGTGTTGCACCTTAGCTCGGTGCGCAATTTTATCGGTGTGCAACAGTTGCTCTCGGCGACGACATTTTCGCCCCCCCCCCCCCCACCCCAACTGTAACTGGCAAAATGAAATGCTTGTCACCTCTTGAGACCAGCAGTATGCGAAAAGAATGATGATGATCTGTCTGTACTGGAGACGCGAGCCTTGCAGCCAAGTGGCCTTGTCTCAGCGGGGAGATGTCCTGCCGACATACATGTTGAATGTCGTCGGTATCTCCATCTGTCCTGATGCTCAGTACGCTTCTTCTTCTTCTTCTTCTTCTTCGTCTTCTTCTTCTTCTTCTTCTTCTTCTTCTTCTTCTTCTTCTTCTTCTTCTTCTTCTTCTTCTTCTTCTTCTTCTTCTTCTTCTTCTTCTTCTTCTTCTTCTTCTTCTTCTTCTTTCGTTCGCTTGAAATATGTTTATAACTGCAATGTTGTCTCTTGTATGAATCTAACAATATTTTTTAGTTCACTCAGCGGTCCATAGAGTTTATCTTCCATTATTGTCTCTCTAGGCCAGAAGGTCAGCCTGGGCATGTTGGTAGTTTGGGCAGTCTTGGAGTATGTGCTCTGCTGTATGCGACGCCAAACCGCATGTGCACATGGCTGAGTCACCAATCTGGAATTTTGTATACATGTGGTTGCGTAATCTATTGTGTCCTGTTCTGAGGCGCAGAATAATGACTTGTTCTGGTCTGTCCATAACGTGGTAGTCGTCTTGAGCAACTTTTGGTGGCCTTCTGACTGATTTGATCATTCTTTTTTCTTGGTGGTATGTAATGGGCACATCAGGCTGTTCTTCTATGGCTCCTTCCTTAACCAACAATTGATCAGCTCTGTCGTTTCCGGGTACTCCACAGAAAAGCAACGCTACTCTGCTTGTCGTGGACAGCTGCTGCTGCCAGTTCCAGAAAACTCATGATGAGATATAGACACACACACACACACACACACACACACACACACACACACACACACACACACACACACACACACAGAGAGAGAGACTGTTGCCAAAGCCAAAGAAACACTGTGGGGCAATTGAAACGCACTGACACGCATTGTACCCGAACACAGAGGAGATCACCGTCAGTGCTAAATATAGCTGGTGACCCTAAATATAACTGGTGACGTTTGTTTGGGGTGAATTAAGGCAAAAGTACCTTTCTTTACTGCGAAGTAAGGTACTTTCGCCTTAATTCACCCCAAACAAACGTCACCGGCTATATTTAGGGTCACCAACTATATTTAGGGTCACCAGCTATATTTAGCACTGACGGTGATCTCCTCTGTGTTCGGGTACAGTGCGTTTCAGTGCGTTTCAATTGCCCCACAGTGTTTCTATGGGCTTTGGCAACCGGTTTCTGCGTGTGTGTGTGTGTGGTGTGTGTGTGTTAGAGTGTGTGTGTGTGTGTGTCTGTCTGTCTGTCTGTCTGTCTCATCATGAGTTTTCTGGAACTTGCAGCAGCAGCAGCTGTCCACGACAAGCCAGAGTAGTGTTGCCTTTTCTGCAGCAACATCATGGCATCTGACATTCTGCTAGGCACTGTTCTCATAATCATGTCATCATGGTGCTATCGCTGACAGAGCGTCAGGACAGATGGGAGATGCCGACGACAACGACATTCACCATGTATGTCGGCAGGACATCCCCCCGCTGAGACAAGACGCACATGGCTGCAAGGCCTCGTGTCTCCCGTACAGACAGATCATCATCATTCTTTTCGTATACTGCTGGTCCTAAGAGTTAACAAGCATTTCATTTGGCCAGTTACAGTTCGGGGGGGGGGGGGGGGGATGTCGCCGAGAGCAACTGTTGCACACCGATAAAATTGCGCACCGACTACGGCGCAACACAGGGAACCCCTGGATGTGACGTCATACCCAGGGATTCCGTTTGTTTGGGGTGAATTAAGGCAAAAGTACCCGAAGTAATATTCCGTGCGTTCTATTATTATTATTATTACTATTTTATTTTTTTTAGATAGAAATAGAATAAATGAATATTCTATAACTTTCGCAGAAGAAAACGAATGTCATGAAGGGTTTTCCAAACTATATTTAGCACGTGTCCCCGTTCTAAATCTAGTTAGGGGTATTTCTAAACCAGATGTTCAGATGGAACCCGCTGGTTTCGCAAAAGACCCCTTTACATTCCTGATCCTCAGGGAGAGGCCCGTACAGTTTTGACTCCCAGGCGTTTTTCTCCTGTCTGTCATGCTTATTCACCTTCGAGACGTTCGTTATCTTGTATTTCCCAAATCGACATCTGTCAGAAATGCATGGGCGCTGCCGCCAAGTTAAGTACTCTCACGGGCGAGCAACCCAATTTATCAGAAGTTGGTGAATTACTTTCCCGAACGCTGTCGGGCGAGCACTCAATTTGTATTCAAGTGATTATTGACATTGTTGACACCGGACAGGCAACCAATTTGTCAGACGACTAATTTGATTCAAGACTTGCCATCCAATCTGTCAGTAGTCACTGTTTCTCACACTGGGCTTTAATCCTGGGTGCCGGATTAGATCCTTTACACTTCGGATCCTGGAGAGAAACTCGGGACAAAAAAATTATGTGGCTGAAATAAAGACGATGTCCCTGATTACCCAAGTTGCCGCTGAGAATGGCTCGTTACTATGTATAATTAGCTGGTCTGGGTATCCACAAGGAGTGGGAATGAGAATGTTAGATGCCTAGATTTATGTCTACTACCGGACTATTAGCAGGGCAAGTTCAAGTTTTCCGCCTGAAAGGTCTCTCTTTCCGTGATTGTAATTAATCCCCCACCAAGGTAAGCAATGCAATTGCTTCTCTTGAGAAAAAATGTATACCAACTGAACTTTAAGTTTAAAAAAAAAAAAAACTACAACTCTGTATTTACTATCGACATGAAAACAAAAACCGATTATTTGGATGATGATGATGACTAATAATATAATTATACATCACCAATGTAATGAAATACCTAACTGCTGTTGATGTTTGTGGTAGGACCTCGGTATAACAGGTGAGATGAAACCTCAATCGACTCCAATAAAGACCACCTAAAATCCAATAGGATCATCTAGGATCAACTGGTCGGTATTCTGAACCTCTGTCCAGTTCTGACTCCACCTGGTCTCTGCTCGTTGTCACTGAACGAGATCTCTAGACAACCTGGCGCTCTTAATGATAGCTTGGAAATATATTAAAAAATGTGTAGTTTCTAAGTTCTACATCAATACAATCCTAGGTAATACATACAGTCTATCTCCCACATGTACACACACACACACACACACACACACACACACACACACACACACACACACACACACACACACACATACACACACAATTGGATGTCTGACAGTGTCTCTCTTCCAGCTTTACTGCGTTCACTCTCCACTTTCTCTTTATCTTTCTCACCTTGTCGAGTCAGAAGGACTTATCTTAGTCGAATAGGTCCTGTAATTACATTTGCTGCCTTCAATTTTACCGGTCCCGTCATGAGAAATGAAATGACCTAAGTCCATGTCCCTCTGTCAGATAAACGGTTCCTCGCAGCCGCTCCGTCGAAAGTTGTTTCAGGAGATTAAGTGGTCATTTGTGTTAATACAAAAGAGACTGATCATCGGCGGCGATCAGTGTTTGCGTCAAGGCTCAGTGAGTTACGATGAATGCTCGTTCATCGCGCACTTGAAATTGCTACGAACACCATATACCTTTTACATAATTTGGGTAATGTCTACACCACTACACATCTGCTTCAAATACAACCATGCTAGTAAATATAATATTCACCATGGGGGTTAACATATTACACGTAAAGCCTACTACAACACTGGGCAATATGTATGAAGAATGCCACTTATAAAGCAAACCACACATACATCCTGGTGAGTTATCATATGACAGTAAGTACCTCAAGCATATAATAAATATTATGCGCGGAAACATAAAAAGGCTCTTCCTACATGTGTAATACGAATACAAACAAATGTAATTTTAATTGTCTACACCAAAAAAAAAAAAAAAAAAACATCAACGACAACTGAGAAATTAATAGTTCTCATAGAAATGACAAACATCGGATAAGGCAAAATGAACGTCCGCTAAATGTATATGCCGAATATAAAAACTGATACATATAAACATAAAAAAATATGCAAGGAACGTAATCCTAAAACAGTAATAATAGTATATTCCTACGTGTATAGTAAGAATAACAAGTTTATAGTAATGTAAAATTTTTGTTTAAAGTTGCATATCCTTTACAGGACGTTGAAATCAACATCAGCATCCTACTGCCATTATTGATGTCTTGGCAAGTGTTTTTTACGTTCAGTAGTTTCCAATTGCTTTCTGAACGACCGGCTCCCATACCAACACGTTAAAACCAGCGCGACACGGTATTCTGCCAAATCGGCCGCCCCTATGTTTCGAACTCGGGCAACCGGTAAATTAGCTCCTAATGTTTTTCGCCACCTCCAAGAAACTTAATGCACGGTTAATGAGCTGGTCCTTGCTATTGCAGCCCTACCATTTTACTGTATAATACATTCCCGTCAAGGAGAATGTAGGGGCTGATTTCCTCTGGAGGCATCCGATTTCTGAATCGGAGGACGAGTCAGTTCTGATAGAACCTCTGGTAGGAGAAAGCTCATAGGTATGTACTTTCTTAAGAAGGGGCCTATTTCGCAAAATCACCAGCAGTTCTCTCCTCTTGACCCAGTTATTGTACCGAGGAATCTGTGTCTACAAATCATCATCATCATCAAGTGCTCTGTCAGCTGGCGTAGGCGTTCATGGCTTTCCACAGATCTCGGTCTTTGGTTTTCTGGATCAACTCTGCTGCTGATATTCCTCCGTGCCACCGCCTCAATCCTTCCAGCATCATTTCTCTTGGTCTGCCTCTTCATCTCTTTCCCACGATCTTTCCAGTTGTCACGATGTTCTCCAATGCCTCTCTTCTCATTACATGACCAAAGAAAGCTGTTTGTCTCTTTCTTATTGTTGTATATAGTGTTCTAGTTTCATTAGCCTGTTTCAGGCAGTCGTTGTTGGTTACTCTGGCAGTCAAAGTAATTCGCAACATTCGTCTCAGGAACCACATCTATGTTGCTTCTAATTTCTTCTTAATTTGTTCATTTACATTCCAAGATTCACTTCCATACAGCAAAACTGGTTCTACATAGCATTTCAGCACTCCCTTTGTAACAGAAGTAGAGTATTAGTATTAGGTGGGAAAAAGCTACGGCACGATTGAGCATCGGGAGAGAATGGGAAGAGAGATGCTCAAGTCGTGACGTAGTTTGTTGTCAAGGGAGAGTTTACATACAGAGCCAGAACTGAGTGGACGCCATATCATGTCCAGATGTCATCTATAAGAAATAAACAACCTTTATAACAAACTCATTCGACTCTGTTATACAGTCAGAAATGGAGCCTTAGAACCAGGATGAGAATCTGGAGTGTCGTCGCGGAATCACAACATGCTATCTAAGGTGAACATAGAACTAAACCAAAATTTTTGAGGAGATCGCGTGTTGTTTACGTCAAGTATCCAAAGACAGAATTTCGGCACGAGTCTATATTTATGTTAAAAGGAAAAGCGAAGTTAAAAAAATGGCCAATAACGCGTATGTGAGCAATACAGCAGCCAAAAGCCCGGCCAGGGGTGGTTGTCTGTAAGTCTTTTTCAAGACTTGCTATCAAAATTTAATTGGCGTCAGGAGAAGAAGGAAAACCAACTTGCCGTAACGGGTTGCAGCGCCTGCGATTGTCATCAAACTGGCGGACATCAACTGTAAACACCATCCTGGCGGCTCCTCTTGTCCATTCATCTAGCGGACGTGTCAGGAATGTTGCTGAAGGTCAAGCCAGTTTAATCGTTGTCTCGAGCGAGCGGGAGTTTTGCTGAAGGTCAAGCCAGTTAATCGTTGTCTCGAGCGAGCGGGAGTTTTGCTGAAGGTCAAGCCAGTTAATCGTTGTCTTGAGCGAGCAGGAGTTTTGCTGAAGGTCAAGCCAGTTAATCGTTGTCTTGAGCGAGCAAGAGTTTTGCTGAAGGTCAATCCAGTCTGATCGTTGTTTCAGGTGAGCAAGAATTTTTCAATAGCACAATCAAGTTCAGCCTCGCCTCAAAGCAAAATTGCAGAAATTAATAATAAACTTTAAGACTTATTCAAAATTTTTCCAGAATACTAATAAATTCGGACAACTCGTGTCATCAAGTCAAAATATTATGGACAACGTTAATGAGTTTTGTTTTGGAGCTCACTGGCAACTGAGTCGTGATAGAAAAAGGAACGTTGTTTAAAGACAATCAAGACAGCAGCTAAATATCTCGTTCCTTCATTGATTGGCCCATGTTTTTTTTTAAGTACTCAGACTATCTCGGGGCTCCGCTGCAAATGAGAGCCGCTCGCTAATCCTTTTGGGCTCTGTTACGTGTGAGTCGTTCTCAAGACGTCGATTTGATGTACTCCATCTCAGAAGGGACCCAACCAAGGGTTGAAGTACTGTACTGAGGCATCCCAAGAAGAGAAACTAACTTGGAAGAAGGAACTACCTGAACTGCGCGGTTGGTTTCAACTAATACAGCCTTTGAGTTTAACCTGACGGCGAACCTAGAAGAATGCGTCTTGCTTGGATCAGGAAACAAGAGTAGGGTAATCTGTAAACCTATTAGCTGGTCGAACTGTTCTTGGTGTATAAGTGAATTGTAATTCTTAAATTAGCAGGTTACAAATGTGAAATTGATTGCTTGAAAATTTGCTTGGTCTGTATAATAATATTTCAGCATAGCAGACCCATCACAGCACAGTGGAGAATCAGGCATAATTTCGGCTGAGTTCAAGACTTCGAGTTTTTTTTCCAGGAACCAAGGAATATGCAGAAGAAGAAGTAGAAATATGAGTTATTTATATGTAGAATTACAACGTATTGGTACATGGTTGGGGGAATTAAGGGAGGCAGTTAGTGAAGTAGAGAATTTTATAGAAACGTTGAAGAACAGAACGACTAGACAAGACCCTTATAGATTTGAGGTAGATTACAATAGAGTAGGAAAGAATAACAGGAGACAGCCACTGCTTGATAAAGACAGAAGACAATATAGTTATGATGAACCAAAGTTTAATGGTTATAGAGTAAAAGACGGTGAGAACAGACGTAATGGTGAAAGCTCGGACTGGTATAGTTGTAATAAATACAAAAATGGGCGTGAGAGAAACCTTTCAGGGAAATCATGGGGCTGGCCCTCTCACAGTGCAACCGCTAGAAAAAGACGTAACGACTGGTTTGAAAAAAGACAAAGACAATATTTGAAGTCAGGATCGAAGGACAGAGTAGAACACAAAGATAAGAATTCAACGACTCCTAAAGTACTTGCCAATGTTAGAACTGAACAGGAAAAGAAGACGACGATATTAGTAAAGAAAATAAACCGAGAGACACAGACGCAGGCAAGAAATACGATAGAAAATAGTACGCAGACTCAGTTAGATACAGTAGAGAAAAAGGTCCAGGTACAACCAGCCAGCAAGATAAAAAAGGGAAGTCAAACTGACTTAATAGAGACTCAGTCAAAACCAACTCACTTGACTAAGGGAGACAAGGTTGAAATGGGGAAAGATAGACAGACGAGAACCAAGGACGAAAGGAAGCCAAAGAGGAAAAGTATTGAAGAAAGAAATAGTAGTATGATAGTTAATAGAGGTACTGCCGTGTCAAGTTCCTCAGGTATAGACAGGAAACTAATCCCCAAATGGTGTAGGAATATTAGCTGTCAGAGTTCAGGTTACGGAGAAGATATTCCTACCGCCGCATATTATAGTGATGCTGAAACAGATATTAATACTGATGATTCGGAGAATGAGAGAATTGCACTACGTACAGATCCTGAATCGAAGCGTGATGTTCCCTCATACGGTGTAGTTGCTGGTAGACAGACGGACAGAGTTTTGGTTGGTGACTCTTTAGAACTAGATACCAGTTTATATGACAAGAAAGTAGGGAAGGCTAAGGGACGAATACCAAGAAAGAGAAAGAAAGTCAAACGTTCTAAAGCTGACTATGGGAATAGAATCGAGGTGTCGGCAGTAAACTATTATGAATCTGATGAAGGAACTATTATCAGTGTGTCGTCTGAAGACGAGATGGGCAAGTACAAACGTTACTTAAGGTATACAGGAAACAGTGAGCAGACTGACGCAAATAAAGGAAATAGAAAGAAATCATTTAAGAAGAAGAATAACAGTAGACAGATAGCGGGAATTTACTCAACGACAGAAAGTGACTTAAGAAAAATAGAAGACCTTATGACCTTAAGACCTGAGTACTTTAACAACAGGTTAACGGCAGATAGTGAAGATGACATAATTAGAGAAAGACGTACTAATGTACTGAGAGACAATGAAATATTTAACTTGGACACACTATATTAACTATATAACTGTTAAAATTCCTTGGCTGAGGAAGGCAAATGGAATAGTTTTGGCTTGTGTGAAGAATTGCGGTTTGAGCATATAGATATATGAGCTGTCTAAAATAGGCAGATGAAATTTTTTGGTGTAGCGTCACATGGTACAGGGTAGGTGATAGTGTTGTTGAGAATAGAGAGTTACGGCAAATGATATTCTACGTGGATACGTAATACAGGATATCTTCTGTTTGATTACGATGTAGGGAGAGTAAACAAGGTAAAAATAGTCCTTTGTCCGGAATGGATAGATATAGAGAGTTAATCACGTCGAGTGATGTATAACTGGTGTAAGTAAAATAGAGTAGATTCAGCACAGAATTAGTAGAGGATGAGAGATAAACTAAGTATGAATGTTCGAACTAGAAATGGTTCGACTCAGAGCTATGACGTGATGTCTGAGATAGTTGTGCTAGTTGGTTTGAGAAGAAAGTATAGTATGGTTGACAGGTAAACCGAGAGTGTCTGGTGAGGAGATATAGATTGAGGAGGAATTGAGTATCCTGTGTGTAAAATAGCCAGTTGAACGCGAGAATATTAAGAGTAAAAAACTGTAGAAGTTGATGCTTGAAGAATACGAGTTACGTCGTGTTTGTGGAGAAAGAAGAGCTGATAAAGTCTTGTTGTGTGGAGAAGTGTAGAATGATAGTTACGAGGTTAGTGGTTCAGCGGAATAAGGTTTGTTTTGAAGAGATAGTAGATGGTGCTGTGAAAGCGATATAAGTTGAGAGAGGTAATGTATAGGCTCTGACCTTCGTAAAGGAGTGAGTGATTGAGAAAAGTAGAAATAAGAAAGCAGTGAATTGCGAAAGTTCTGTGGAGTAATTCGTCTGGTTATGCGTTGTTCATACGTGAGTATAACTGTTGGAAGACATTGCCTAAGTGAAGTACATAGACAAAATGTAATAGTGGCGCTGATATATCGTGTGTCAATGTGTATAGGGGAGGTCGATACGCTTAAATTGTGGTGAGTGATTGCTGGAATGTTAAATTGGCGTCTAAATTGTTTTTTTTTTTGGAGATAATAGTATAGATACGTTGGGTTGTCGAGGTGCGAGAGTAGTCGTGAGATGAGAGCGAGGTTGTGTATCACTGTCCGTGTGAATATGCGAAGAGTGGTAAGTGACGTTGATAAAACGTGGAACATAGAGTATGCGAAAATTGAGAGATAGAAAGAATGTGATTAGAGAATGGTGATGTCTTTTCGTTAGAATATCTGACGTTGGAAGGAAATTATGGAAGTTGTATGACAGGTTGACGGAAAGAGAGTTAACATTCTGAATGACGTTTCATAAAACATGTTTAGTATTCTTGACAGGGACATGTCGAAGCAGGAATGCCTAATACTGAGAAATGAGGAAAGTCAGGTCCGTTGTCAGTTATAAGTGGCGTGGGTTGCTGTTCTGAAAGAATCCCGATAAATTGGAAGAGGAGTGAAAGATACGGAGGTAAACAAGATTAAATAAATGAATGTTAGAAAAGGTGTTCCGATAAGTGTGACTAGTTTGACTATCGTCACGATATGAGAAGGATAGGAGAGACTGAGGATAGTGTAGAGTAGTTGTGGTGAGACGTTAAAAGTACTGATACAGGAGAATGAAATATTAATTGCGTCGGGTAGACGAGAAAATTAGAAGTAGAATTAGTTGTATTGGTGAGAGGTCTATAGTAAATAGACAAAGTTTTGTTGGACGTAGGAGGGTGGAGGTACCGTAGATAACGGTAATAAGGATTAAGAAGTTGTAGTGATGATTGGTACAAATCCAAGGGAAACAATTCGTGTGCCGAGCCACAGTTTAATTAGTAAATAGATGACGGCTGGTACATTGAGATGACAATAGAATAATCGCTACATTGGTAATAGATAAAATGAGTTGACCTGTAGTTACAGTGCTTGTTTAAAATGATATTACAGATATTATGAGGTGTTATGAGTTAGTTTTGAAAAGGATAGAAAATTGTGAGAGGAGAGAATCAATGATAGTACGGTCATTGTTGATTAATGATTTTTTGTGGGGAGAACAGATATTGTTCTAGGTTAAGAAATTGGTCTGTAGTTAACAGATATACATATTTGGCGGTGAAGTGTTTTGTTTTCTCGGTTATAGAAATAGTGGAATGAATAGCTCATATAGGAGGCCAATGTTGATGGGCCACTGTAATTTTAAGGGAGTTATGTTTTTTTTTGAAAACCTTCTCTTTAGCGAGAAGACAATTGTTTTATTGCCTCATGTATAATGTTTTTTTGTGTGCTTGATTTGGTCCCGTAAAATGATTGTTATTATTTTAGAATAGGGTTATTGTGTTCTTAGACTTTTGTGTATAAACTATTGGTCCGTAAAAGAGACCAATAGTAATAGGTAACAATAGATTAGGATGTATGTTGTATTATTTTAATATATGTTTTTCTTTGAATGAGTTCATATCTTTAATTGATATGAGGGGAAACATAAATGATGTTATAAAAATTGGGGGGGGGGGGGGGGGGGGGGGTATGATATCCTGTTGTGATTTTAATTTCGCTGTTTTGTATGTTAAATAGTAGTTAATTAAGTTATGTTTAGTTTACATAGTTTTGTCTGGAATAAAAACAATATATGGGGTTTAATTGAGACCTTCGTTCAGAAAAGAGTTAATAAAACTACTGAGAGCTAAGAGAGAGACACATTCTCTTTGTACAGTCAGAAATGGTGCCGTGACCAGGATGGTGTTTACATAGATTTGTCTGGAATAAAAACAATATATGGGGTTTAATTGAGACCTTCGTTCAGAAAAGAGTTAATAAAACTACTGAGAGCTAAGAGAGAGACACATTCTCTTTGTGAAGAATAAGTTCATGGGTATTATATTACTGTGATAATCAGCATAATGAGGTTGATATGGTTATGAAGTAGTAGAAACATATACCGGGGATGGTTATGGAAAAGTTTAGAGTTACACTAAAGTCAGCATTGGAAAAAATATGGGATTGGAAGCCATATGGGAGAAGAAAAGATTAATGAATATAGCAGTGGGGTAAATGTGAGAAAAGTTTTGAACATAGTTTCCGTGGGGTCAAAAGAGCCATGATATACACGAGATTGTTGGGTTATAGAAAAATAAGAAGATTATCCCAGACAAAGAGTAAACATGAATTGAATCCAGGTTTGAGTAGACACTGTGGATAGCAGTACAGTAGTAAAAGGTTGTAAGTGTGAGAAATGAACATAGTGGAGACATAATGACATGGGTTTTTTAGAGGGTCCGTGAGATATGGACTGAGATAAAGTTGATTGCAAGCAGTCACAGACAGGAGTTGGGGGTAGTATATTGTTGCTGTTGATGACGGCATAAGTGGAGGTTTTAATAGATATGCTCATAATAAATGGACAGTAAGGGGTCGCTGAAATTTTCGGCGAGAGAATTCTGAGTGAGGTATAGGAGAAGATTGTGAAGTGATGTATATTGAAACAGGTCTTAAGGGATAATGGATTTTTTAAAATTGTGTCCTCGGGATGTGTTTTGTGGTTAACATTACAATGTGAGTTTGAGATAAGGTTCGGAGTTTAAAAAACAAAAAAAAAAACAAAAAAATTGGTGTCTGTAATATATAGACACTTGGTTGGTATTTGATGCTGTAGATAGCAGCGTAAACGGTTACCATAATAAGTGGTACGGTAGAGGATATAATTGTTTTAGACTTTATTACATAAAGTCTCAAATGACATAGGGGGGTAAAGGGGGTGTGTGATTTAGATGAGTGTGGTCTTTGTGTGGAAGAGTTCTACTGCTTCTTTTAAATACCGGTGGCCACCGATTCTTTGTCTTTCTATTATGTGAGAGTGATTTCAGGTTGATTAAAAGTAGAGAATTAGTGGGGTTGGTGATGAAAATAGGGAGTTGGTATCAGAAAAAGCGGATTGCTTATGAAGAGAAGAAGAAGTATTTAAGAAGACGTGTTATGATGTGTTGTATAAAGTTGAGATTTAAATGTTATTAAGGATATGTAAATATGTTATGTTTTGAAGGGTCAGAAACGAAGAAGAAGTGGGTTGATATATAGCAGGGGAAAGAGTTAAAGAATAGAATATTTACTTAAGTTGGAGTTGGTTTGGGGAAGATTAGAGGAACTGTGAGAGGTAAGGAAAAAGAGGGAATAGAGTTAGGGGATTAGGAGTAAAGATTTTTTTTTTTTACAAGAAAAATTCTTTAATAAACATAGGGAGGTGTAACAGAAGTAGAGTATTAGTATTAGGTGGGAAAAAGCTACGGCACGATTGAGCATCGGGATAGAATGGGAAGAGAGATGCTCAAGTCGTGACGTAGTTTGTTGTCAAGGGAGAGTTTACATACAGAGCCAGAACTGAGTGGACGCCATATCATGTCCAGATGTCATCTATAAGAAATAAACAACCTTTATAACAAACTCAATCGACTCTGTTATACCTTTCCTAAACTCAGTGATAGTGACCTATTGCACAAGATACTCTTAATTTTCTGAAATGCGGCCTTTGCTTGCCCTATTCTGCTCTTACTCTCTGTTGTACATCTTCCATCTGATGTTATAAATGTCCCTAGCTATTTAAAATTATTCACTTGGTTGTGTCTAAAGATAGACGGGGAAATCCTGGCGGGAGATTCTCGTTAGGTTGGTTCTGAAAAGTCAACATTCTTACTTTTCGTATAAACGAGGGAATACTAATAAACAGTTCTCAGCAGAACTAGCCTCCTCAAGTATAATTGAACTCTATTTTCTATCTAAGAGCAAAAAGCGTGAATCATTAATATTCTCGGGTTCGAGATCGGAAATGCTAATTAGGCAATGGCGATCTGAAAGTCAATTCACATCTAAACTGAGTGACGACATCATCTCCATGTTTTCTGTATTCGTGTGCTTTAAAGAGCAATCTACAGTTGAAAGATTTCACGGATCAAGATGTTGTGTTCGTAAGATAAGGTATTTGTTAGTTCTATTTTCTTAAACATTGTGTTAAGGTAAATTGTAGGTCTAACAACAAAGGCCGAGTCTTGCACTGCTGAACTTGACAGGATGAGGTCACCCTTTGCATAACAAATGAAGGTGAATTAACTGGTTGTTTTGGGCATTTTCGCTGATTACAAGCTTGATTATTTAACAAGCTATCACGGTCGATAAAGGCAACCATCAACCTCGCCCAGGCTACACTATTACTATTAGGTCTTTGCTACAGTAGTAGTGAAGTATGCTTTAAATAGAGTATACACATTATAGGTAAACTCTTACCTTGATAATATAGAGGACGTTCCCTGAGGAGTAGAGGCACTGTCAAGACTTCTTTGTTGTCAAGTGCGCTATTGTACATATTAGAATGGAGAAAGTTCCTTGAGAAATATCGGCACCCTTATCAAGTGATGTATTGTACCAATCATAATCCCCAAGCTCCAGAATGAGCATCGGCACCTTCTTTACTTTATTTTTAACTAGGTTTTGAATGGGAATATTATAATAATATGGCTCCCGGAGGAGCACAGGTGCTACAAGCTGAGATGATGTTCTTTCAAGACGGTGATGTTCACTTGGGCCTCCGGTTAGATGTGGTTCTAGCCTGCTCAAGTCTTCCAGCCAAGCCAAACAGGATCAGGTAGTCAATGTATATTGATGACATTCTATTCTGATGGTATGCTTGCTCAGTCCATTGTTATATGTAACTGTAAGAAGAGCAGGTCACTTTCACCAGGTTATCTATTTCAGGGTCTCTATTTTGGTGGTTGACGGCTGAAGAAATTTATAATTTTCCAAAGATGGCGGATAACTCCACTGAGACCAGTCAAGTAATATTTACAATTGGTTGAACTATACAGCTTGTGGAGGTGATATTCTAGATCCGAGATTTTGGTCAAACACCCACCAGCAAGGCGGACTTAGTGTCACGAGCGCCATGAGTTAACCAGCTAATATTACCGACGTTTGCGTGGCGTATATTTTCTAGGCCACAACAGTCGTACTAACAGAGTAAACACAGCTGCACAGGTTACATCGTGTCAGCCCATAAACACATTTGGTGGTGAGTGAGAAGGAATGGATACATCGAGTTGGCAGCTTCATTAACAGTTAGAATCACATATGATTGTCGGCTTAGGATATGGAATGGTTCCGTTTGTCATCTATACTGCCGGACATCAGACGGAAATGGCTGCTGGGATTGTCACCACGGAACAGAAGATTGACAGTTTATCAACAGGTCGGAAGTGCCCGACTAGGGAGAAAACAGTGCATCTGTCAATTCTTGGTTTCCGGCACATCGAGAGGATTGACGGGGTTATTTGCAACTCTTTGTTGTAACTCGACAGAAACTCGCTGGCTTGTTTGAGAATCTAAACTATTACTGACAACTTTGACAGGACTAAAGCCAGGAAAATGGATTCTTGACAAGGGATGATCTGCCACTGTGCCACCTGTATGGGGCATAAAGGATAACGTCACGTGGCCAACTTTGGTAGTTTGCCATATAAACCCGAGTTGGGATCAACTAGGGTGGACTTG
The DNA here is from genome assembly GCA_014155875.1 of Cepaea nemoralis. Lineage (NCBI taxonomy): Eukaryota > Metazoa > Mollusca > Gastropoda > Stylommatophora > Helicidae > Cepaea > Cepaea nemoralis. Next base: position 114,868 of record JACEFZ010015314.1, on the reverse strand, counting down.
AAAAATGCTCTAGTCAGAGTGCCAGGGCACTGCAGTGCTTAGTGGAAATAATATCTACCGTGTGTTAATTAGTGACTTAATTTTGCACGTGCCTATAATGGCAGATGTAGATATGATTGATAGGACTGCAGTAGTGCCATTTAAGGTATAACCTATTATAATATATTCGTTATAATTACTTTAGGCAGTAGCCTTGTTAAACTATAGTGTGATGATTAGCACTGTTAGTGGAAACTAGCTAGAGTAGTGAAGTGATACTTGGCTCTGTTAGCTAAAATAGATTAGTGATTTGTTGATAAGCTTTACTAGTTGAGAATTGAGTAATGAGGGATAATTGGGATCTTCCCGTAGGTGTCCCTGGTGGGCGGGGTTCCGCATTCTGTTTGCTGATTTTTTCTTTGTCATAGCCTGATTCGGCTCTAGGTGGGTAGCTAATCTGCTCTATGACTAAGTCTAGTTAGCTAAAGATCATTAAGCAAGGTGATAGGCTTACACTCAGCCGAAGGGATCAGTGACTAGTACTATCACCAGATGTGTTGTTTCTATCCTAGGTTCCCTACCAGATCCAAGGAAACTCTACAAGTTTTGGGAAAGAATTAAAAAACCCATTCTGAAGAACACCAGTTCAAGAGTCAATAAAGTTGCATACAGAAACGTAACTTACGCTAGAAGGAAATTGATTCATCAAAGAGAGTGATGCATACTGATGCACCACACAGCATCAGACAGTAGTAACGAACCGAGAACCGGCTAAGAGTACCTAGTGTTAGTACAGTAACAATTAACATTAGTAATTAGCACTTATGGACTGAATGGTTCGATGTGCAACGAGGATGATCTGTCGACTAACTAACTAACTAACTAACTGCGTACACACTACAAAAGACTTGTGCAGTTTGTTAAGGAACGTTAGGAACGGACATTGTGTAGAGTGCAACCGGTCCATGATTAACTGTTAATACCACCGGTGTCTATTTCGGATGTTCATGAAATTGGATTACCAGAGGTCTACAGAGGCAAAGCAGTATCCGGCAAGATGGTTTCGGCAACGGGTGAGAAGTACATGTTCTGACGTAACGTGCTGTGGTCTATCTTTGCTGGGATCAGCTGACTGGGTTGCTGTCTGAGAGTCAGAGTCTACACACTTTATAGAACACGTCACACATTTTCTTCACATACACGTCTCATATACGTTACACTTTTATTTTAATAAATTACTCTTTATTAATTTTTAGAAGCAAGAGTTGTTGAGTATGTTGCGTTGGGGAAGTATGAGAAGGGGGCATAGTACGACAGTGAGAGAGTGATAGGAAAAGGTGTCCATAGGCTGATGGAGTGTGTTGGACGGAAGCTGGTGGATTCTCCAGAATATTGAGAGGGAAAAAATATTATAATGTGGGTGTCGGCTCTCTTCACTCCAGGGACGACACTGTAAAGGAGGACACGACATTATTGGGGCTCGTAAACGTGATCTTTGGACAGCGGGATCTCTCGTAAACGTGACCTTTGGACAGCGGGATCTCTCGTAAACGTGATCTTTGGACAGCGGGATCTCTCGTAAACGTGATCCTTGGACAGCGGGATCTCTCGTAAATGGGATCCTTGGACAGCGGGATCTCCCATAAACGGAATCCTTGGACAGCGATATCTCCTGCAAGCAGGAACCTTTGACAGTGGGATCTTCTGACAACGGGGTCTTTTGACACGGGATCCTTAGTTATAAAAGGGAGATATCATTTTGGAGAATCCAGCTAGAGTGAATGTGGATAGGGGTTAGGATTGAAATCTTACCTGTTCACACTTCACACGTCTGCATAGGTCTGTGGTCCTAATTCTACTCTTGTCACTGAGTGAATGTGCTGTGTGTGGTAATATCTAGATTTATAGTACTTGTTCATATATCTGTATAGTAATTTGCAGTTATATTGTACTAGACCGGCTAGCTTACCTCTCTGTATAATGGCCACCCCTAAACTAACCACGTTAGAATTAAAGGCAAAGGGGGAAGAAATGGGATTGGGGGGTTCTTCTCTAACGGATTACATACAGGAAGTGGAGAGAGAGAGTATCGTCAAGCAGAACGGGAAGATCGAAAGGCCGAGCTGGAATTGAGAAGGATGGAGTTGGAACAAGCAGCTAAGAAATTGGAAGCTGAGCAAGCAGCTAGGAAATTGGAAGCTGAGCAAGCAGCTAGGAAATTTGAAGCTGAGCAAGCAGCTAGGAAATTAGAAGCTGAACAGGAAGCACAGAAAAGGGAGCACGAGTACCGGATGAGGGAACTCGAGTTGAAGAGTCAATCTAATGGAGAAACTGAGGGAGCAGTTGGAGGTTCCTCCATCCCAGGATCAACACCAGTAGGTGGACATGGGTACCATGCTATGAAGTTTCCTTTAGCGGTCTACGAGGAGGACAAAGAGAAGATTGATCAATACCTTTCAACGCTTCGAGGCTATGTCAGTTGCTATGGGTCTGGAGCGTAACAAATGGAATCTTAAGCTATCCCAGGGATTACGCGGGACGGGATACGAGGTTTATACTCGCCTGCCACCAGGACATGAGAACAATTATGATGAGTTAAAGACGGCTCTGCTGAAACGATTCGAGGTTACGTCACATACCTACCGGAAAAAATTTCGAGCAGCGAAACGAGAACCCGGAGAGTTGTTTGCCGCCTACAGTTTGCGTCTTAAATCTTATCTCCATAAGTGGATGGATTTGGCTGGGTTCGCACATGACTATGAGAGTCTGGAAGAGCTCATGGTGGTCGACCAGCTGAAGAAGCAAATGTCTAAACCTCTCAGGACGTTCCTGGGAGAACAAGGAGCGGAACGTATTGACCTCGTGACTAAATTAGCAGAACGGTTCGTCGAGGTACATGGGGAGGCAGGGGAAAACCTTTCAACCAACACCAAAAGTCAAGAGAAACATGACAAGAAGAAAGCCAAAAACTCAGGAACAAAAAAGTGGGAACCTTATGTGCAAAAATCAGAGGATAGTTCAGAGAAGAAGAAGGAGGGAAGCAAGAGCACTTCAAGCTCTACACCTAAACGACCGTGGTCGGAGAAGTGGTGTTCAATTTGTAAGTCACCCTCTCACAATACGAGGGACTGCAAATCGAAGGCTAAGAACCCTCACTTTGCAGCATGTCAAGTGACTTCCAAGGAGGTTGTCACGGAAAATGCCAAGGTCAACAAGGAAGCTCGCCACCAGGAGAGCTCATTCAAGTCCGACAATAGAAAATCTAGGACAGGGAAATGGTGCAACCAATGCAAGTCAAACACGCACAATGCTATTGACTGCAGGGGAAAGTCAGGAGACACTCAATTCGTCGTGTGCTCAGGGAAACCTAAGGTGGAGCTCACCGAACAGGTCGAGGCCGAGGAAGAGACTCCAGACCAGGAAAAACCACCTGTAGTGGAATTGGTAGAGGTTAACGGTCGTCAAGTGGAGTGTTTATACGACACAGGACTGGACGGGGAGGCCGTGATTTCTGCGGATCTGGTACATCCAGAACAATTCACAGGTGAAACATTGGACATACAGCCTGCACAGAAGAGTGCTGTAACCATGAAGTTGCCCATTGCTAATGTGGAGATTCGGTCAAGGTACGTCACCGGCACCATCAAGGCCGCTGTATTGACCGATCCCATTTTTCCAGTCATCCTAGGTTGCCGGTATGTCTTTCTGGGAATGCCCAGGGAGCCAATCCATATGGGAGCAATGCAGACTCGCTCTCAGACGAAAACGGAAGAGGCAGACGCAATTGTGACTAACCCAATGCCGGGGGAGCTACGAACTGCCCAGAGTGAGGATGATACTTTACGTCCTTGCTACAAAAAGCTGCAGAAAAGTGCTGATCCACCAGGACGGGGGCAGTACTACATGAAGAATAGGATACTCTACAGGAGAGCAGGAAGGGGAGACAACCTATACGGTCAGTTGGTCGTCCCGAAAGCTCATCGGTCCCAGATTCTTCATATGGGGCATACCATCTCCTTTAGTGGACACATGGGTATTGCCGCCACCATGCAGCGGATTTCCTGCCACTACTATTGGCCGGGAATGACATATGATGTGCGTCGGTATGTGAAGTCATGCCCTGAGTGCCAGAGGGTGGCACCGAAACACTGGACAGCACCGGTGATGTTGGGTGAGATGCCCATCATGAACTCTCCTTTCGAGAGGGTAGCCATCGATATCGTGGGTCCACTTCCCAGGACTAGGAAGAGGAACATGTATATACTCACAATGGTGGATTGCTGTACAATGTGGGGTGAGGCTATACCGTTGACCACGATTGACTCGAAAAGAGTGGCGGACGCACTGATGGAGGCCTTTACCAGATTAGGCTTTCCGGATCAAATTCTGACGGATAATGGATCTCAGTTTTGTGGAAAACTCATGGAGGAGGTATTTAGGGTGTTTCACTCTAACCACATACATACCAGCCCTTACCACCCTCAAGCCAATGGACAAGTAGATCGTTTCAACGGCACGTTGATGACAATGCTCAGGAAATTAGCGCAGGAAAAACCTGATAGGTGGGATGAATATATCCCAGCAGCACTCTTTGCCTATCGGGAAGTTCCTCATGGCTCAACAGGACTACCACCCTCTACGTTGCTGTTTGGTCGTCCAATCAAAGGACCGTTGGAAGCCATGTTGAGGAGTTGGACTGAAGAGGGGACGTCAGAAGAAGTGATCTCATCCTATCAATACGTGGAGGAACTGAAAGAAAAACTCCATAAGGGATGGACTCTGGCAAATCAAAACTTGAAAAAGGCCAGGAAAAGACATGCGGCTTACTACAACCGTAGGTCTAAAGAAAGATCTCTAGAGGTGGGAGATAAAGTCTTGTTGCTACTCCCAACGGGAAACAACAAACTGGAGATAGGTTGGCAAGGACCATTTCCCGTGGAAAGGGTGATATCCAGAACCAACTATCAAATCCGGATCCGGGGAAAGTCGAAGATTTTCCATATCAATCTCTTGCGGAAATACGAAGAGAGACCCGGAGACAAGGCAGCTCACCTCATGGCAATGGCAGTTGCAGTGGAGACAGAAGTGGGAACCAGCGAGGGCAGGGAATATCCCTTGGAACACCAGGAAACCTATAGGGATGTGCAAGTGAACCCTGATCTGACCTCCCAGGAGAGGGAAAGGATAACCCAGGTTCTCAAGTCTCATAAGGAGATACTGACTGATAAACCTGGACGAACGAGGTTGGTTGAGTTCGAGATGACTTTGACCACACAGGAGCCTGTTCGCCAAAAGGTTTACCCAGTGCCATTCTCTAAAGAAAAGGCCCTGGAGGAGGAAATACAAAAACTGCTGGAGGATGACGTGATTGCACCATCCACCTCCCCATACAATGCGGGGGTAGTTTTGTTACGCAAACCAAGTGGAGAACACAGGTTGTGTATAGATTACCGACTGCTGAACAGTCATACACAGTTTCAGGTGGAACCTTTGCCGAATCCAACTCAGTTATTCGCTAGGCTCCATAAGGCTCGGTACTTTTCAAAGGTGGATCTGAGTCGGGGGTACTATCAGATACCAGTCAAACCGGAGATTAGTCCACTGTTAGCTTTCAGTACACCCAGTGGACACTACGAATTCAAGGTCATGCCCTTTGGACTCAGCAATGCACCTAGTGTGTTTATACGCATGATGAGGACTTTACTAGATCCGTTACAGGATCCGTCCATTATCTCATTCATGGATGATATTCTGATTTCCAGTGACAGCTTGGATGACCACTTACAATCCTTGGAGAGAGTGTTTAATAGACTCAAGGAAGCAGGGCTTACTGCTCGTCCAACCAAGTGCATGATTGGTTACCAGACTCTGGAATTTCTAGGTCACACCATCACTCCAGGACACATTGTTCCCAGAAGAGAAGAACCTGGAGAAAATCAGAAATGCACCAACTCCAAAAACGAAGAAGGATGTGCGATCTTTTCTCTCGTTGTGTGGGTTCTACCATAAATTTATCCCACATTTCACTGAACTGGGAGCTCCGTTGACGGAAACCTTGAAAAAGGGATTACCGGATCAAATCATTTGGACACCAGAATGTGAGAATGCCTATAGTCAGTTAAAGGAGGCCTTGGTCAGCAAACCTGTATTACAGCTCCCTGACCTTTCCAAACCATTTGTGTTGAGAACGGATGCGAGTGCGATTGGAATTGGAGCCGCTTTGTTACAGGAAGGAAAAGACGATGCTTCGGTTTTGAAACCTGTAGCATACGCAAGTAAGAAACTTCTACAGGCGGAGAGGAATTATTCAACCGTCGAGAGAGAGTGCTTGTCCCTCGTATGGGCAGTGCAAAAATTTCAGCCATATTTGTATGGAGTTAAGTTTCGGGTTCAGTCGGATCATCAGCCCCTGATGTTCCTGGCTACTTCTCAGAAGCTCAACGCCCGTTTGATGCGGTGGTCGTTGTTACTTCAACCATATAATTTCCCAGTAGAGTACATTCCGGGGAAGGAGAATGTTGGAGCGTATTTCTTGTCAAGACACCCAGCTCCTGAAGAAGAGGAATGAATCATCTGGATTTAACTCATGGTGGAGAAGAGTGAGATGGACTACTCTCTTAAGAGGGGGCCTATGTCACGAGCGCCATGAGTTAACCAGCTAATAATACCGACGTTTGCGTGGCGTATATTTTCTAGGCCACAACAGTCGTACTAACAGAGTAAACACAGCTGCACAGGTTACATCGTGTCAGCCCATAAACACATTTGGTGGTGAGTGAGAAGGAATGGATACATCGAGTTGGCAGCTCATTAACAGTTAGAATCACATATGATTGTCGGCTTAGGATATGGAATGGTTCCGTTTGTCATCTATACTGCCGGACATCAGACGGAAATGGCTGCTGGGATTGTCACCACGGAACAGAAGATTGACAGTTTATCAACAGGTCGGAAGTGCCCGACTAGGGAGAAAACAGTGCATCTGTCAATTCTTGGTTTCCGGCACATCGAGAGGATTGACGGGGTTATTTGCAACTCTTTGTTGTAACTCGACAGAAACTCGCTGGCTTGTTTGAGAATCTAAACTATTACTGACAACTTTGACAGGACTAAAGCCAGGAAAATGGATTCTTGACAAGGGATGATCTGCCACTGTGCCACCTGTGTGGGGCATAAAGGATAACGTCACGTGGCCAACTTTGGTAGTTTGCCATATAAACCCGAGTTGGGATCAACTAGGGTGGACTTGAAAAATGCTCTAGTCAGAGTGCCAGGGCACTGCAGTGCTTAGTGGAAATAATATCTACCGTGTGTTAATTAGTGACTTAATTTTGCACGTGCCTATAATGGCAGATGTAGATATGATTGATAGGACTGCAGTAGTGCCATTTAAGGTATAACCTATTATAATATATTCGTTATAATTACTTTAGGCAGTAGCCTTGTTAAACTATAGTGTGATGATTAGCACTGTTAGTGGAAACTAGCTAGAGTAGTGAAGTGATACTTGGCTCTGTTAGCTAAAATAGATTAGTGAAATGTTGATAAGCTTTACTAGTTGAGAATTGAGTAATGAGGGATAATTGGGATCTTCCCGTAGGTGTCCCTGGTGGGCGGGGTTCCGCATTCTGTTTGCTGATTTTTTCTTTGTCATAGCCTGATTCGGCTCTAGGTGGGTAGCTAATCTGCTCTATGACTAAGTCTAGTTAGCTAAAGATCATTAAGCAAGGTGATAGGCTTACACTCAGCCGAAGGGATCAGTGACTAGTACTATCACCAGATGTGTTGTTTCTATCCTAGGTTCCCTACCAGATCCAAGGAAACTCTACAAAGTTTGGGAAAGAATTAAAAAACCCATTCTGAAGAACACCAGTTCAAGAGTCAATAAAGTTGCATACAGAAACGTAACTTACGCTAGAAGGAAATTGATTCATCAAAGAGAGTGATGCATACTGATGCACCACACAGCATCAGACAGTAGTAACGAACCGAGAACCGGCTAAGAGTACCTAGTGTTAGTACAGTAACAATTAACATTAGTAATTAGCACTTATGGACTGAATGGTTCGATGTGCAACGAGGATGATCTGTCGACTAACTAACTAACTAACTAACTGCGTACACACTACAAAAGACTTGTGCAGTTTGTTAAGGAACGTTAGGAACGGACATTGTGTAGAGTGCAACCGGTCCATGATTAACTGTTAATACCACCGGTGTCTATTTCGGATGTTCATGAAATTGGATTACCAGAGGTCTACAGAGGCAAAGCAGTATCCGGCAAGATGGTTTCGGCAACGGGTGAGAAGTACATGTTCTGACGTAACGTGCTGTGGTCTATCTTTGCTGGGATCAGCTGACTGGGTTGCTGTCTGAGAGTCAGAGTCTACACACTTTATAGAACACGTCACACATTTTCTTCACATACACGTCTCATATACGTTACACTTTTATTTTAATAAATTACTCTTTATTAATTTTTAGAAGCAAGAGTTGTTGAGTATGTTGCGTTGGGGAAGTATGAGAAGGGGGCATAGTACGACAGTGAGAGAGTGATAGGAAAAGGTGTCCATAGGCTGATGGAGTGTGTTGGACGGAAGCTGGTGGATTCTCCAGAATATTGAGAGGGAAAAAATATTATAATGTGGGTGTCGGCTCTCTTCACTCCAGGGACGACACTGTAAAGGAGGACACGACACTTAGCCAAATATAAAGTACCCCACCAGAGACATATTGCCATTAGTGATCATGAACTGTGTGGTAATGAAGGACATTCCAACAGTCGTGACGTTGTCCTCTTCAAAGTTGACACTGAATATAGGCTTAGTGCAGTGTGTTAAGCGCTCATAGTTGTGTTGACACTTATACATAATATTATCTGACCGAACTTTAGAATATGAATTTTCCAAGCATGATGGAGAAAGAAATAAAGGTTCGCCTACAAAGTTTAATTGCTCCAACAAGGGACTCCTGTTAATGAAGATTCATCTATCAATTGTGAGAACTTGTCAACACGTTATCGTTGACATTCTGGCCTTGCCAAAGAATACAGCCTACGGTCCAGTATACAACCCGGAGGAAGACGCCAGTTCCAATCATGTGAATCAAACAGCTGACTCCAGACGCACTTACCTCGATGGTGCATTGCCAATGATGAAACATTCACTCCATTCAGCCTGAATAGTTGGCTGGAAAGATTGCCTAGGGCATATCTATATAATACTGTTTTTTATCTCTAGGTGTTCCATTCCTGTAACTATTGCCTGATCTATATTATATCTGTGGAGTTTGTTTCAATTTACCAGTGTGTTGTTCCTTGTCTTCTATTGAACTATAACAATATATGTTCACATTTAGAGGGGATGGTGTGACACATCAATCCAGAAACCGTGGGGTCGGCAGAATATCCATCCTTATCTTCGCTAGAGATTATCCAAATAATACACAGCCTAACATTATGAACTCCAATCCCAATCATCTTCTTACACTAGTGAATGTTGAACTATACTCTGCTAGTAGCGAGTTTTTACACTTGATACTCATTATCTGTTGCTATATTTGTCTTTATGACTCTATGTTGACACCAGCCTGTATGTACATTTGTCTCGACGTGATGTCTACTGTTTATGTTCTATTTCAGTCTTTCGTTTAACTCATTATGTCTTCTCTACTATTAACCTTTTATATGATCCACTGACGTCAATTCTGATGCCAACTTTAGTCAAGGCATCATATCTCTTATTTCCCGTAGTGTCATCAAGTCAATGCAGTCATGTGTATGTGTGTCTGTGTGTGTGTGTGTGTGCGCGCGCGCGTCTCTGGTGGGGGGAGTGGGGGAGATGGGAGGTTAGTTGAGGTTATTTCGATGCTAAACTATTCCATACAGCAGATGTTCATTTCTAGCATGTCTTTTTAAAAAAATATAGGGCTGGCTGTTCCCCCAGAGGAAAGAGCGACACCCTGAGTCCCCCAGCGTTCCCCTGTTTTTATTGTGGGCTCTTTAGTCCCACTGTGAGCCGTTTGCCATTGTTTTTTTTTTTTTTTTTAAAATCTAGTTAAAAAAGCAATAGCAATCTAATGAAAATAAAATTGTCTATAAATCAATCTCGGCTTGATCGCAACGTCCTGCAAAAGACATGCAACATTTGTATATTGTTTCATGAAAAGGTTCGGTGTATGCGAAAGTTTCTACTTTAATATTTTCGTTCGCTCTCTCATTCATTTGCTGTGAACTCAAGCGCAGTCCACATACGTGCTGATACTTCTAGTTCACTGGACTGATTTTTTAGTTGTTTTGCATTTCCTATTACCAGTGTCCCTCGCCTTCAGGCTCCAACTTCAGAGGTACATACAATTTACGTCCCTAATTCAAAGACGATAAGTCAACATTTTAGTCCGGCTGACCGATGTTGGGGTGGAACTCACTTACCTCTTGAAAGCTAGATGATGTCTTTCCAGCTGGAACAGTTTTCGAATGAATGTTGTCTTTTATGAAGAAGTAAGCACTTCCATTCCTAATGACCGCGTCGGCTACTCCATCTGTTTAAACATGCGTCCATTCTATGTGAGTGTATTTACCCTCAATTATATCTGGATCTTCCAGAAGTCTCTATAAAATCACCACAAACTATATATTTTAGGAAAGATTGAATATTTAATTTCTGTTTTTTTTTTTAAAGTAATACTCACTGGCATCTTGCCGTCTTAACAGACGATAGTTTGATACATTGTGCTTTAAAAAAAAAAAAGCATAATACCTACAACCCATGGCTACAGTGATTGTGACTGATCAGACCAATTTGTGCGGTAAATGTTCCACCACAATGGTGTTCATTTCCACCATTACGCACCATCTGACGTTTCACACGGTCAGTGTGCGACATATCTGCAATCATTTTCTCCTTTGTTTTTATTACTTTCCTGGTTTTTTCCCTCTATGCAATGCTATTAGCGGCGACTTGCTCCCAAGTTGCAATATCAATGCATGTATCATCACGTCCCGCTTACACACAACAGTGTAGCTTATTAGAAGCCTACCCCAAGATCTTTTACCCATCACAAAAGATATCCTTTGGTACTCTACTATAATCCATCCTTCTAACGTGTTCTATCCATTTAAGTCTACGAAGACTGAGCATGGAACAATCAGTAACATCACCCGATCTTTCCACTACTTCAGTATGTATGATCTTATTTTAACACCTACCAAGTATTCTTTGCAGTCACAGCACATGCAAGCTTTTTAATTGTTTCTCTTGGTGTGAGTAAGTTAACCAGGTTTCACTACCACCATAAAGAAGAATATTAAGAAGACGCAGGTTTGATAGACCAGGACTTTTGTTTTGGCAGTAAGCTTTCTGTTCTCCCAGACACTCTTTGTTAATCTGTTCATTGTTTTTGCTGTCTTACCAATCTTCATATTGATTTCCTGATCTAGGGATAATTTATTGTTTACCTCGGATACTAGATATGTGAAATGGTCAACCATCTCCAGCTCTATGTCGTCAATAAAGACTTATTGTACTCCATTTGCACCTTGCGTCATAATCTGTGCCTTCTCTTGCTAATTGTTAAATAGTGTTAGATAGTGTTTACTGGGTGTGAATGGTATCTGCATGTGTTTATTTTACATCAGAAATGTTAACCATACTGAACGTTTCAGTTCACATGATCTAGCTCGTGTCAATACATATATTGATATCAGTTTACAACAACAGCATGCCCAGTTTCCTGTTCTAAGTACAGTAATACTTTGAATTAACCGTGCCTCGTTTAACCGGCACTTTCTGTTACACCTCATCGTCTAAGAGAGAGAGAGAGAGAGAGAGAGAGAGAGAGAGAGAGAGAGAGAGAGAGAGAGAGAGAGAGAGAGAGAGAGAGAGAGAGAGAGAGAGAGAGAGAGAGAGAGAGAAAGAGAGAGAGAGAACATAAAGGGCGCTATTTTCATTGTCGAGACTACCTGGGCAGTAGTGTAAGTGGGGCTAAAGCCGCCCGTTTTGAGGAGGGAATTGATATTCCTCCTCCTCCTCAAAGGGCGATAACTCTTTTTTCCCCAAAAATGTAGGCGTGGTCTAGTGACTCATCATAGGTGGCGTGTTCTAGTGACTCATCATAGGTGACGTGGTCTAGTGACTCATCATAGGTGACGTGCGTGGTCAAGTAATTATAGGGTACGACATAACAAATACGACTATAAAACATCAAAAAAGAAAACAAACGACTCAAGTAAGGTATATAATAATTTTTAATAAAACATATATAGAAAAGAAGAAGAAAAAAAAAAAACATAGTCAAGTGACCCCTTAAATTATAGGTAAGGGTGTGCGATGACGTGCTCAAGTGGTGGTCAAGAGGTGGTCAAGCGGTCAAGAGGTGGTCAAGTGACCCCTTAAATTGTATGGGATGGTACGTGTAGTGACGTGGTGATGATCAAGAGGTGGTCAAGTGGTGGTCAGGGTGTGGTCAAGTGGTGGTCAAGATGTGGTCAAGTGGTCGAGTGACCACTTAAATTGTCGGGGAAAGTAGGTGTAGTGATATGGTGATGATCGTGATGTGGTAAATTAGTGGTCAAGCAGTGGTCAAGTGAGGAAAAGTTTAGTGGAAAGTAGTTGTAATGACATGGTGATGATCGTGAGGTGGTAAATTAGTGGTCAAGCAGTGGTCAAGCAGTGGTCAAGTGGTCGAGTGACCACTTAAATTGTCGGGGAAAGTAGTTGTAATGATATGGTGATGATTAAAGGGTGGTAAATTAGTGGTCAAGAGGTGGTCAAGCGGTGGTCAAGGGGTGGTCAAGTGGTTAAATGACCCCTTAAATTGTTGGGGAGAGTACGTGTAGTGACGTGGTGATGATCAAGAGGTGGTCAAGTGGTGGTCAGGGTGTGGTCAAGTGGTGGTCAAGATGTGGTCAAGTGGTCGAGTGACCCCTTAAATTGTCAGGGAAAGTGAGTGTAGTAAGTTGGTGATGATCGTGAGGTGGTCAAGTAGTGGTCAAGAGGTGGTCAAGGGGTGGTCAAGTGGTTAAATGACCCCCTAAATTGTATGGGAGGGTACAGTTAGTGATGTGGTGATGATCAAGAGGTGGTCAAGTACTGGTCAAGGAGTGGTCAAGGGGTGGTCAAGTGGTCAAGTTACCCCTTAAATTGATGGGAAGAGTACGTGTAGTGACACGAAGATGATCAAAATGTAGTCAAGTAGTCGTCAAGTGGTGGTCAAGCGGTGGTCAAGTGGTCGAGTGACCACATAAATTGTAGAGGAGAGTAGGTGTAGTGACATGGTGATGATCAAGAGGTGGTCAAGTTGTTAGGTCTAGAGGTTGGGGTGTCTCAGTCATGAAGTATCAAACTGTCTGCTCTGGGAAGGATGTCGCTGATCAGGGCGAGTAGGTTCTAATACGTTTATCGCTATTGTCTATAATTGGCGTGGTTGTATAGTAATAATAGTAGAGTTGTTTCGTAGTAATGTTAGTCATCATTATCAAGAGGCATGTTAGGTGATATTTATAACGGTAGTAGTAGTACCAGTAGTAGCAATACCAACAATAGTACTAATTATCATCATCATCATGTGTCTTACCAACGGACGTACCACCCACACATTGCGATCTCCAACACCATTGAACAATTCCGGGGTTGACTCACAATACAGAAATCCCCAATTAACGGCATTACCTTCATGTAATGGTGGTACTCATAGTACCAATAGCACCAGTAGTAATAGTCACCAACATCAGCAAGAGACTTATCGCCTGACATTGGTCAGTATGACACTCCATAAACTAGGATCTCCGACACCATGGATACAAATAGTAATAATATTGGTAATAGTAGTAGTGGTAGTTGTAGTATTAGTAGTAGTAGCGGCGGCGGTGGTGGTGGTGGTGGTGGTGGTGGTGGTGGTGGTAATAGTAGGAGTAGTAGAATAGCGAGGGTGCTTGTTGTTTCACTAAGTATTTGTATATCGTATGTAGTATAAAGCTAGTTTGTGTTGTATGCCATGTAAGGTGTTACTGAAATATCTGTATTTTATAGTTCTAAGAGGTGATGACGTCATAACCCACCACTCTATCATCTTATTGATAGTGTCTCCAGTGCCACGAAAAAGGCTCATTGTGAGATATCGATCATTTCTCAAAGCGACAGCATCCGGGGTGCATGCCCATTACGAGCAAACATCGATACGCCACTTAAAAGGCAACGACAAGGCAAAATGGCGTCGAATACAGTGTAACGTACAAAACTTATGAGGTCATCGGTTGTCCATTCCATCATGGTCGACAAATAGGCGCTCACTAACTTCACAATAGGCTCACTCAAATAAAAATATAGGATGATAAGGCACCGACCCAAATGTGAAAAATGTCGGCCAAATACAGAAATACCTCGTCCGCACGTATGCAAACAAGGAAAAGTTGTTAGCCAGATAGTAAAAATATTGCCCAAGTAGGAAAATTTGATAGCCAAATGTAAAAAAAAAAAATAAAAAATCACCCAAAGAGAGGAATATCTCGGCCAGACTTATAAAAAGTAGGAGAACTATGTGCCAAATGGGAAAAAGTTAGGCCAAATACAGAAATATTTCAACCAAACATATAAAAAATAGGAAAATTGATAACCAAACGGGAAATATATTGACCAACTAGGGAAATGTGTTACTCAAAGAGGAAAAATAATGACCAACTAACGAAATACATCGCTCAAACTTATGAAAACTACGCAACTTTGTTAGCCAAATGGAAGAAACCTTGGTCAAGTAGGAAAAATCTGTTAACCAATTGTGAAAAATGTCGGCCAAATGCAGAAATAGTTCGGCCACACGTATGCAAACAAGGAAAGGTTGTTAGCCAGATAGGAAAAGTATTAACCAAGTAAGAAAATGTGATAGCCAAAGGTGAAAAAATATCAGACAAAGAGAGAAATATCTCATCCAAACTTATAAAAAGAAGGAAAATTCTCAACCAAATGAGAAAAAGTTAGACCAAGTATAGTAACATCGCAACCAAACTTATGAAAAGTAGGAAACTTTGTTAGCCAAAGCGAAAAAACCTAGGTCAAGTAGGAAAATCTGTTAGCCAAATGTAAAAAATGTCGGCCAAATACAGAAATAGTTCGTCCACACGTATGCAAACTAGGAAAATTTGTTAGTCGAATAGGATAAAATATTGCCCAAGTAGGGAAATTTGAGAGCCATAAGTGAAAAAATATAATCCAAAGAGATGAATATCTCGTTCCAACTTATAAAAAGAATGAAAATTCTCAACCAAATGAGAAAAAGTTAGACCAAGTATAGTAACATCGCAACCAAACTTATGAAAACTAGGAAACTTTGTTAGCCAAAGCGAAAAAACCTAGGTCAAGTAGGAAAATCTGTTAGCCAAATGTAAAAAATGTCGGCCAAATACAGAAATACCTCGTCCGTACGTATGCAAACAAGGAAAGGTTGTTAGCCAGATAGGAAAAATATTGCCCAAGTAGGAAAATTTGATAGCCAAATGTAAAAAAAAAAAATATCACCCAAAGAGAGGAATATCTCGGCCAGACTTATAAAAAGTAGGAGAACTATATGCCAAATGGGAAAAAGTTAGGCCAAATACAGAAATATTTCAACCAAACATATAAAAAATAGGAAAATTGATAACCAAACGAGAAATATATTGACCAACTAGGGAAATGTGTTACTCAAAGAGGAAAAATAATGACCAAGTAACGAAATACATCGCTCAAGCTTATGAAAACTACGAAACTTTGTTAGCCAAATGGAAGAAACCTTGGTCAAGTAGAAAAAATCTGTTAACCAATTGTGAAAAATGTCGGCCAAATGCAGAAATAGGTTCGGCCACACGTATGCAAACAAGGAAAGGTTGTTAGCCAGATAGGAAAAGTATTAACCAAGTAAGAACATGTGATACCCAAAGGGGAAAAAATATCAGACAAAGAGAGAAATATCTCATCCAAACTTATAAAAAGAAGGAAAATTCTCAACCAAATGAGAAAAAGTTAGACCAAATATAGTAACATCTCAACCAAACTTATGAAAAGTAGGAAACGTTGTTAGCCAACGAGAATAAAAACCTTGTTCAAATAGGAAAATCTGTTAGCCAAATGTAAAAAATGTCGGCCAAATACAGAAATACCTCGTCCGCACGTATGCAAACAAGGAAAAGTTGTTAGCCAGATAGTAAAAATATTGCCCAAGTAGGAACATTTGATAGCCAAATGTAAAAAAAAAAAAAAAAATCACCCAAAGAGAGGAATATCTCGGCCAGACTTATAAAAAGTAGGAGAACTATGTGCCAAATGGGAAAAAGTTAGGCCAAATACAGAAATATTTCAACCAAACATATAAAAAATAGGAAAATTGATAACCAAACGGGAAATATATTGACCAACTAGGGAAATGTGTTACTCAAAGAGGAAAAATAATGACCAACTAACGAAATACATCGCTCAAACTTATGAAAACTACGAAACTTTGTTAGCCAAATGGAAGAAACCTTGGTCAAGTAGGAAAAATCTGTTAACCAATTGTGAAAAATGTCGGCCAAATGCAGAAATAGTTCGGCCACACGTATGCAAACAAGGAAAGGTTGTTAGCCAGATAGGAAAAGTATTAACCAAGTAAGAAAATGTGATAGCCAAAGGTGAAAAAATATCAGACAAAGAGAGAAATATCTCATCCAAACTTATAAAAAGAAGGAAAATTCTCAACCAAATGAGAAAAAGTTAGACCAAATATAGTAACATCTCAACCAAACTTATGAAAAGTAGGAAACTTTGTTAGCCAACGAGAATAAAAACCTAGGTCAAGTAGGAAAATCTGTTAGCCAAATGTAAAAAATGTCGGCCAAATACAGAAATACCTCGTCCGCACTTATTAAAATTAGGAAAAATTTGTTAGCCAAATAGTAAAAATATTGCCCAAGTAGGAAAATTTGATAGCCAAATGTAAAAAAAAATATCACCCAAAGAGAGGAATATCTCGGCCAGAGTTATAAAAAGTAGGAGAACTATTTGCCAAATGGGAAAAAGTTAGGCCAAATACAGAAATATCTCAAACAAACATATAAAAAATAGGAAAATTGATAACCAAACGGGAACTATATTGACCAACTAGGGACATGTGTTACTCAAAGAGGAAAAATAATGACCAAGTAACGAAATACATCGCTCAAACTTATGAAAACTAGGAAACTTTGTTAGCCAAAGTGAAAAAAAAAAACCTTGGTCAAGTAGGAAAATCTGTTAGCCAAATGTGAAAAATGTCGGACAAATGCAGAAATAGTTCGGTCACACATATGCAAACTAGGAAAAGTTGTTAGCCCAGATAGGAAAAGTATTGGCCAAGTAGGAAAATTTGAAAGCCAAATGTGAAAAGAGATCACCCAAAGAGAGAAATATTGCGAACAATGTCGGCCAAATACAGAAATTTCTCAACCAAACTCATGAAAAGTAGGAACAACTTGTTACCCAAATAGAAAAAATATTGGTCAAGTAAAGAAATAGCGTGGTCAAACCTATAAAAACATACCAACATTTGTTAACACAACTTGGCCACTTGTTCTTACAAACTTGCTCGCTGGCTCAAACAATCTGTCCTCTTGCTATTACAATCGGTCGACCTATCCTATCAACTCACACACTTACCATAACAACTGTCCCTTTTCCCCAACAACGTGTCCACCGACTCTCTCATATTATCGACTCGCCCTATCAACTTACCCACTGACTCTAACAACTTCCCCACAGGGGCTCACAAAATTTCCACTTGTTATTACAAATTGTCGACAGTCTCGCCCAAATTACCAGCTTACTCTTACAAACTGTCCCAACTGCGCGCACAAAGGTGTCCACTTGTGATTTCACGGCCTCCTCATCACATAGATAAGTAGCCCTTATAAAATACAAATGTATCCCACAAGTCATACAGAAGTGTCCCCCATATTGTCATAAACAAAAATATTTGTGTGTGTAGGTAAGTTCATGTCTTTGGCAGTTCATATTTTGTAAATTCATTTCTTCACCATAAGATTTGTGTAAGTTCACACCCTCAGCATAAATTTTGTTGTGTAAGTTCATGTCTTCGACAGTTCATGTTTTGCTAAGGCCTAGTTTTAGTGAAAAGGCAGAAGTCTATTGGCTAGAATTTCAAACTGAGTGGTCAATTACTAACACTGCCTGTGGACAGCTATTCTTACCCATACGCTAAAGTTGAGAAAATGAACTTCCGTTGAATGGAAGCTACCGCAGACTTGACTTATTAAACCCCTCTGGAAGAAGTAGCGGCAGCTTAACCAGGAAAAGATCGAATTAGTTATCCCCCTTAGTCTGGGAATTATGAAAATATATGCTCACACAAGCGATATTACTCATGACGTCATATAAACAAAAATATAAAGGATAACAATTGTGGCAGAGCCACAATTGTTATCCTTTATATTTTTGTTTATATGACGTCATGAGTAATATCGCTTGTGTGAGCATATATTTTCATAATTCCCAGACTAAGGGGGATAACTAATTCGATCTTTTCCTGGTTAAGCTGCCGCTACTTCTTCCAGAGGGGTTTAATAAGTCAAGTCTGCGGTAGCTTCCATTCAACGGAAGTTCATTTTCTCAACTTTAGCGCATGGGTAAGAATAGCTGTCCACAGGCAGTGTTAGTAATTGACCACTCAGGTTGAAATTCTAGCCAATAGACTTCTGCCTTTTCACTAAAACTAGGCCTTAGCAAAACATGAACTGTCGAAGACATGAACTTACACAACAAAATTTATGCTGAGGGTGTGAACTTACACAAATCTTATGGTGAAGAAATGAATTTACAAAATATGAACTGCCAAAGACATGAACTTACCTACACACACAAATATTTTTGTTTATGACAATATGGGGGACACTTCTGTATGACTTGTGGGATACATTTGTATTTTATAAGGGCTACGTATCTATGTGATGAGGAGGCCGTGAAATCACAAGTGGACACCTTTGTGAGCGCAGTTGGGACAGTTTGTAAGAGTAAGCGGTAATTTGGGCGAGACTGTCGACAATTTGTAATAACAAGTGGAAATTTTGTGAGCCCCTGTGGGGAAGTTGTTAGAGTCAGTGGGTAAGTTGATAGGGCGAGTCGATAATATGAGAGAGTCGGTGGACACGTTGTTGGGGAAAAGGGACAGTTGTTATGGTAAGTGTGTGAGTTGATAGGATAGGTCGACCGATTGTAATAGCAAGAGGACAGATTGTTTGAGCCAGCGAGCAAGTTTGTAAGAACAAGTGGCCAAGTTGTGTTAACAAATGTTGGTATGTTTTTATAGGTTTGACCACGCTATTTCTTTACTTGACCAATATTTTTTCTATTTGGGTAACAAGTTGTTCCTACTTTTCATGAGTTTGGTTGAGAAATTTCTGTATTTGGCCGACATTGTTCGCAATATTTCTCTCTTTGGGTGATCTCTTTTCACATTTGGCTTTCAAATTTTCCTACTTGGCCAATACTTTTCCTATCTGGCCAATACTTTTCCTATCTGGCTAACAACTTTTCCTAGTTTGCATATGTGTGACCGAACTATTTCTGCATTTGTCCGACATTTTTCACATTTGGCTAACAGATTTTCCTACTTGACCAAGGTTTTTTTTTTTCACTTTGGCTAACAAAGTTTCCTAGTTTTCATAAGTTTGAGCGATGTATTTCGTTACTTGGTCATTATTTTTCCTCTTTGAGTAACACATGTCCCTAGTTGGTCAATATAGTTCCCGTTTGGTTATCAATTTTCCTATTTTTTATATGTTTGTTTGAGATATTTCTGTATTTGGCCTAACTTTTTCCCATTTGGCAAATAGTTCTCCTACTTTTTATAACTCTGGCCGAGATATTCCTCTCTTTGGGTGATATTTTTTTTTACATTTGGCTATCAAATTTTCCTACTTGGGCAATATTTTTACTATTTGGCTAACAAATTTTTCCTAATTTTAATAAGTGCGGACGAGGTATTTCTGTATTTGGCCGACATTTTTTACATTTGGCTAACAGATTTTCCTACTTGACCTAGGTTTTTATTCTCGTTGGCTAACAAAGTTTCCTACTTTTCATAAGTTTGGTTGAGATGTTACTATATTTGGTCTAACTTTTTCTCATTTGGTTGAGAATTTTCCTTCTTTTTATAAGTTTGGATGAGATATTTCTCTCTTTGTCTGATATTTTTTCACCTTTGGCTATCACATTTTCTTACTTGGTTAATACTTTTCCTATCTGGCTAACAACCTTTCCTTGTTTGCATACGTGTGGCCGAACTATTTCTGCATTTGGCCGACATTTTTCACAATTGGTTAACAGATTTGTCCTACTTGACCAAGGTTTCTTCCATTTGGCTAACAAAGTTGCGTAGTTTTCATAAGTTTGAGCGATGTATTTCGTTAGTTGGTCATTATTTTTCCTCTTTGAGTAACACATTTCCCTAGTTGGTCAATATATTTCCCGTTTGGTTATCAATTTTCCTATTTTTTATATGTTTGGTTGAAATATTTCTGTATTTGGCCTAACTTTTTCCCATTTGGCACATAGTTCTCCTACTTTTTATAAGTCTGGCCGAGATATTCCTCTCTTTGGGTGATTTTTTTTTTTTTTTTTTTTACATTTGGCTATCAAATGTTCCTACTTGGGCAATATTTTTACTATCTGGCTAACAACTTTTCCTTGTTTGCATACGTGCGGACGAGGTATTTCTGCATTTGGCCGACATTTTTTACATTTGGCTAACAGATTTTCCTATTTGAACAAGGTTTTTATTCTCGTTGGCTAACAAAGTTTCCTACTTTTCATAAGTTTGGTTGAGATGTTACTATATTTGGTCTAACTTTTTCTCATTTGGTTGAGAATTTTCCTTCTTTTTATAAGTTTGGATGAGATATTTCTCTCTTTGTCTGATATTTTTTCCCCTTTGGGTATCACATGTTCTTACTTGGTTAATACTTTTCCTATCTGGCTAACAACCTTTCCTTGTTTGCATACGTGTGGCCGAACCTATTTCTGCATTTGGCCGACATTTTTCACAATTGGTTAACAGATATTTTCTACTTGACCAAGGTTTCTTCCATTTGGCTAACAAAGTTTCGTAGTTTTCATAAGCTTGAGCGATGTATTTCGTTACTTGGTCATTATTTTTCCTCTTTGAGTAACACATTTCCCTAGTTGGTCAATATATTTCTCGTTTGGTTATCAATTTTCCTATTTTTTTATATGTTTGGTTGAAATATTTCTGTATTTGGCCTAACTTTTTCCCATTTGGCATATAGTTCTCCTACTTTTTATAAGTCTGGCCGAGATATTCCTCTCTTTGGGTGATATTTTTTTTTTTACATTTGGCTATCAAATTTTCCTACTTGGGCAATATTTTTCCTATCTGGCTAACAACCTTTCCTTGTTTGCATACGTACGGACGAGGTATTTCTGTATTTGGCCGACATTTTTTACATTTGGCTAACAGATTTTCCTACTTGACCTAGGTTTTTTTCGCTTTGGCTAACAAAGTTTCCTAGTTTTCATAAGTTTGGTTGCGATGTTACTATACTTGGTCTAACTTTTTCTCATTTGGTTGAGAATTTTCATTCTTTTTATAAGTTGGAACGAGATATTCATCTCTTTGGATTATATTTTTTCACTTATGGCTCTCAAATTTCCCTACTTGGGCAATATTTTATCCTATTCGACTAACAAATTTTCCTAGTTTGCATACGTGTGGACGAACTATTTCTGTATTTGGCCGACATTTTTTACATTTGGCTAACAGATTTTCCTACTTGACCTAGGTTTTTTCGCTTTGGCTAACAAAGTTTCCTACTTTTCATAAGTTTGGTTGCGATGTTACTATACTTGGTCTAACTTTTTCTCATTTGGTTGAGAATTTTCCTTCTTTTTATAAGTTTGGATGAGATATTTCTCTCTTTGTCTGATATTTTTTCACCTTTGGCTATCACATTTTCTTACATGGTTAATACTTTTCCTATCTGGCTAACAACCTTTCCTTGTTTGCATACGTGTGGCCGAACTATTTCTGCATTTGGCCGACATTTTTCACAATTGGTTAACAGATTTTTCCTACTTGACCAAGGTTTCTTCCATTTGGCTAACAAAGTTGCGTAGTTTTCATAAGTTTGAGCGATGTATTTCGTTAGTTGGTCATTATTTTTCCTCTTTGAGTAACACATTTCCCTAGTTGGTCAATATATTTCCCGTTTGGTTATCAATTTTCCTATTTTTTATATGTTTGGTTGAAATATTTCTGTATTTGGCCTAACTTTTTCCCATTTGGCACATAGTTCTCCTACTTTTTATAAGTCTGGCCGAGATATTCCTCTCTTTGGGTGATTTTTTATTTTTTTTTTTACATTTGGCTATCAAATTTTCCTACTTGGGCAATATTTTTACTATCTGGCTAACAACTTTTCCTTGTTTGCATACGTGCGGACGAGGTATTTCTGTATTTGGCCGACATTTTTCACATTTGGGTCGGTGCCTTATCATCCTATATTTTTATTTGAGTGAGCCTATTGTGAAGTTAGTGAGCGCCTATTTGTCGACCATGATGGAATGGACAACCGATGACCTCATAAGTTTTGTACGTTACACTGTATTCGACGCCATTTTGCCTTGTCGTTGCCTTTTAAGTGGCGTATCGATGTTTGCTCGTAATGGGCATGCACCCCGGATGCTGTCGCTTTGAGAAATGATCGATATCTCACAATGAGCCTTTTTCGTGGCACTGGAGACACTATCAATAAGATGATAGAGTGGTGGGTTATGACGTCATCACCTCTTAGAACTATAAAATACAGATATTTCAGTAACACCTTACATGGCATACAACACAAACTAGCTTTATACTACATACGATATACAAATACTTAGTGAAACAACAAGCACCCTCGCTATTCTACTACTCCTACTATTACCACCACCACCACCACCACCACCACCACCACCACCACCGCCGCCGCTACTACTACTAATACTACAACTACCACTACTACTATTACCAATATTATTACTATTTGTATCCATGGTGTCGGAGATCCTAGTTTATGGAGTGTCATACTGACCAATGTCAGGCGATAAGTCTCTTGCTGATGTTGGTGACTATTACTACTGGTGCTATTGGTACTATGAGTACCACCATTACATGAAGGTAATGCCGTTAATTGGGGATTTCTGTATTGTGAGTCAACCCCGGAATTGTTCAATGGTGTTGGAGATCGCAATGTGTGGGTGGTACGTCCGTTGGTAAGACACATGATGATGATGATAATTAGTACTATTGTTGGTATTGCTACTACTGGTACTACTACTACCGTTATAAATATCACCTAACATGCCTCTTGATAATGATGACTAACATTACTACGAAACAACTCTACTATTATTACTATACAACCACGCCAATTATAGACAATAGCGATAAACGTATTAGAACCTACTCGCCCTGATCAGCGACATCCTTCCCAGAGCAGACAGTTTGATACTTCATGACTGAGACACCCCAACCTCTAGACCTAACAACTTTACCACCTCTTGATCATCACCATGTCACTACACCTACTCTCCTCTACAATTTATGTGGTCACTCGACCACTTGACCACCGCTTGACCACCACTTGACGACTACTTGACTACATTTTGATCATCTTCGTGTCACTACACGTACTCTTCCCATCAATTTAAGGGGTAACTTGACCACTTGACCACCCCTTGACCACTCCTTGACCAGTACTTGACCACCTCTTGATCATCACCACATCACTAACTGTACCCTCCCATACAATTTAGGGGGTTATTTGACCACTTGACCACCGCTTGACCACCACTTGACCACCACTTGACCACTACTTGACCACCTCACGATCATCACCAACTTACTACACTCACTTTCCCTGACAATTTAAGGGGTCACTCGACCACTTGACCACATCTTGACCACCACTTGACCACACCCTGACCACCACTTGACCACCTCTTGATCATCACCACGTCACTACACGTACTCTCCCCAACAATTTAAGGGGTCATTTAACCACTTGACCACCCCTTGACCACCGCTTGACCACCTCTTGACCACTAATTTACCACCCTTTAATCATCACCATATCATTACAACTACTTTCCCCGACAATTTAAGTGGTCACTCGACCACTTGACCACTGCTTGACCACTGCTTGACCACTAATTTACCACCTCACGATCATCACCATGTCATTACAACTACTTTCCACTAAACTTTTCCTCACTTGACCACTGCTTGACCACTGCTTGACCACTAATTTACCACATCACGATCATCACCATATCACTACACCTACTTTCCCCGACAATTTAAGTGGTCACTCGACCACTTGACCACATCTTGACCACCACTTGACCACACCCTGACCACCACTTGACCACCTCTTGATCATCACCACGTCACTACACGTACCATCCCATACAATTTAAGGGGTCACTTGACCACCTCTTGACCGCTTGACCACCTCTTGACCACCACTTGAGCACGTCATCGCACACCCTTACCTATAATTTAAGGGGTCACTTGACTATGTTTTTTTTTTTTTTTTTTTCCTTCTTCTTCTTTTCTATATATGTTTTATTAAAAATTATTATATACCTTACTTGAGTCGTTTGTTTTCTTTATTGATGTTTTATATCGTATTTGTTATGTCGTACCCTATAATTACTTGACCACGCACGTCACCTATGATGAGTCACTAGACCACGTCACCTATGATGAGTCACTAGAACACGCCACCTATGATGAGTCACTAGACCACGCCTACATTTTTGGGGAAAAAAGAGTTATCGCCCTTTGAGGAGGAGGAGGAATATCAATTCCCTCCTCAAAACGGGCGGCTTTAGCCCCACTTACACTACTCTGGGCTGAACTTACAATGTCTAACCTAAAGAATGGATGGAGTAAACTCTTGCCTGAACCTACCTATTGACGAAACTTAAGGGACTGAGACTGATAGTGATAGTGTTGACGAAATTGTGCAACAATGTAGGACTAAACAGCGAAAATATTAGAAGAAGTAACAGATTGGTTGGAATGTGACAATATGGATGGAGGCTTTGAAATTTTGAACGATGAATAAAATAAATTGTTTCTAGTGTGACTACCACTGAAGAAGAAAAGACTGATGACACTGAAAGATCAGTTCTTAACCAAAAACCTACAACTAGCCACCCAGAAGCAGAAACAATGTTATCAAAATGCATCTACTCTTTGAAATGCAAGAGGATGTAAATGCAATACATATCCTATTTCTGCGTAATATACGGAACATCGATGCGCAGAAAGTTCGAGCCTCAAAGACACAGGAGATGACAAATTATTTTATAGTAACAGGTTTATAGCACTGCAATACATTTCTGTACATTACTATTCTATATTGGTGTTTATATTGATCGTTTTGTCAAATTAAATATAGCATGTATGTTTTATTCACTTTGAGTTTATTTTCGCCCCAAGCCCACAGTGAAATCACGTTACTGTAATATGTTTTGAGAGATTTATGTTATCCGCGACAGCCCTGGGCCGGACGGTGATGGTTAATCGAAGTTTTGCTGCATTTATAATTTACAGTGTAGCAATCAGCATACCATTATCATATTCAAGAAACATAATCACGTGGTCAAACCTTACTTGGTTACTGCAGGACTGGAGGTCGGCATGGCCGGATGGATAAGAAGCACTTGCATTTAAACTTCCGGTGTGCTGATGCTGAAGTAGTGGGCTCAACCCTACACCGGTCAGTTGGACGAAAATGTTGACTTCTCGGTCTTGACTTGGGGATGTAAATTACAAGCACCTCATTAGTCGGAGTGGGTTCAAGCAAAAAATAAAATTTCTTATATTAGACTTAATGTGTCTTACTGATGTCAAGATTATGGGTTGGTTGTGAAAAGTGCTGTCGAATGGGTAACAGCCTCGGTCAAAGTAGACGGTCAGCCATAGTAAACACTGCTCATTACGAGTACAGTTGATATAGCAAAGTCCCCACTGGAAATAGGCTGTGGTCCTACCATGTGACAGTTCCAATATGTAATGGGCACTCTGAAGCACACGTAGCATTAGACAAAGTGACTTAATCGACCGCCACTCTCCCTCAGTAGTGAAACAAGACAATAAAGCTCCCAGCAATATTGCTACAATTTATACACAATACTGCACACAAACTCAACTCCCATAAATCGAACTAATGCTAAAGCTAAAATGATGAGGTCTGGGAGACAGTTATTGAAATTTAATCAAACTAAACTGATGTCTCACCTTCTGTACTGAGGTTTATAGCGGTCCTGCATCTGATACATAAGCTGATAGTCGGGAGAGCCACAAGAGAACACGTATCAGAGAAAAGTATATTTGTGGTGCTAACTTCATACATTATTTGTTAACACGCAAAAGAACACATGCATGAGAAAATAATGATGCTGTTAAATATTAAAGGCCTTGCAGTGAGTCATATCTTTGCTCAATCTACCCAAGAAAATTGGCGTTTCGAATTAATAACACTCTGGGTACGAAGAAATGAAAGTAACGACATCTGTAACTAAAAGATTTATGGAAGATATAGTATCAGAAACACTGATAGTAACACTTGTATATATGCAGTATGTGCTCCTTGTTCATACTTTAAATGCTGCTGTGTGTATTACTGGCGAAACGCCATAATTATCCCAATTTGGAAAAAACAAAGGCAGTAAAAGAGACTACACACAACACAGAGGCATTTCCCATTTGAGTCATACTGGGAAAATATTTCACAAAATTCTTGAGAAAAGATTATGAACTACTATAAGCATACAGCTAAGCGAAACACAACTTGGATTTAGGAAAAACAAAGGATGCACAGATGCCATTTTTGCACTTAGACAACTTATAGAAAAATGAAATCGAATTTAATGAAACACTATACTTAGCCTTCGTCGATCAAGAAAAGGCATTTGATAGAGTGAATAGAAACAAGCTGTGGGAAATCCTTAAACAATAAGGACTGAGCACACATCTAACAAACCAATGTAGAAGCTTATACAACAGTGAATGCATAGTGAGAGCAACTGGAGGACACTCAGAACCCTTCACCATAAGATCTGGAGTACGACAAAGTTGTATCCAGTCCCCTCTCTTGGTCATAATCTATATAGACAACATATGGAAAAAAAAACCAGCCAAACAGAAAAAGCCAGAACACCGCATGACGAGAACACAGAAGAAGAACCATCTGTAAATTACACCATTAGAGAACTCCTGTTTGCGGACGACCAAGCACTAATAGCAATATCAGAAGTTGAATTACAAAACCACATGAATAGTCTAAACGAAATGTGTAGGGAACATAATATGAACATTAGCACAAGTAAAAGAGAGGTAATGGCTACAACTAAACAAGAAAAAAAAAAACAATTCACCTAAACAAGCATCCCTTGAAACAAATAAAGAGTTTCAAGTACCTAAGAAGTATAATATCATCAAATGGCAAATCAGAAGACGAAATCGAAAATAGATGCAATAAGACAAACCAACTCATTGGACAAATGGCAACAATACTGAAGAACAAACATGTGTCAATAGCTACTATGAAAGCACTTTACAACACAATCTTCCTACCAACTCTATGCTACCAATGCCAAACCTGGACAATAACAGAAAAAGAGAAAAGAAAAATCACAACAACAGAAATGAGATTCCTGAGAAGAATACTCGATGTATCAAGAAGAGATAAGATCAGAAGTGAAGAAATCAGGACTAAAGTGAGGGTTATAGCTGTGCTAGATTTTATTAGAAGGGTTTGGCTATGCGAGTAGGTTACCAACTAGTATACCACAACAAGGGAAGAAATGATGTACAGACCAGATGGAAGCAGAGGAAGAGTTCGACCACGTAAACGATGGGCGGAGGGAATAGCAGAGTCCATGGCAATATCGATAATACATGAAGCGTATAAGCGGTCACTCTCCTGCTGTTTATACTTCACCTCGACACCGCAAGGTACAAGAGGAACATGATGAGATGAGATGAGATGAGTGTTTTTTGTTTTTGTATTTTTGTTGTTGTTGCTTTTCGTTCTTGCGTTCACTCGCTTTGAACCCAAGTGTAGTCCATATACATGCTAAAACTACTTCTAGTGCACTGGACTGATTTAGTTTTCCCTATTACCAGTGCCATCAGGCGAACTCACTCCGACTTCAGAGATACATGTAATTTACATCCCAAAGTCAAGGATGATAAGTCAACATTTTAAAGTTAAATGTCTAATATTACAAATAATTAGTTGATTTATGTGTAATATAACAAATGAACAGACATCATCATCTCATCTTGCACCCTGAGGTGTCGACGTGAAATATAAATGGCAGGGGACTGCTCATTTATGGAATTCATATATCAAGATTCCCATGGACTCTGTTATTCCCTCTGTCCATGGTTTATAAGGTCAGCTTCTACTTCTGCTTCCATTTGGCCTGTACAGCATTACTGCCTGCTTTCTTATGAAATCTAGCCCCCCCCCCCCCCCCCTTTTAGTTTTGATTTCTTGATTTTTGATTTTCTCTCTTCTAGATCCATTGCGTATTCTCAGGAATGTCATTTCTGTTGTAAAAAATTTTCTTTTCTCTTTTTCTGTTATTGTCCAGGTTTGGCGTTGATAGCATAGAGTTGGTAGGAAGATTGTTCTGTAGAGGTCTTTTTTAATGTCTATTGATGTATGTTTGTTCTTTGGTGTTGGTGCCAATTGTCCAATGAGTTGGTTAGTCTTATTGCATCTACTTTCGATCTCCTCTTCTGATTTGCCATTTGATGATTTTATACTTCCTAAGTACTTGAAGCTCTTTACTTGTTTCAATGGGTATTATTTTAGATGAATCTTTGTTAAGTTGTCTTTTTTGATTATAGTTATTACCTTTGTTTCACTGATGCTAATTTTCATGTTATGTTCCTTACCCACTTCGTTTTGACTATTTATGTGGACTTGTAATTCTGCTTCTGATTTTGTTTGATCTTCCGCAGATAGTTCCTTAAAGGCGTAATTTGCCATTGGTTCTTCTTCTGTGTTTTGTTCATCGGGCGATGTTGTTACAGTCTCTTTGGCTGGTTTCTTTACATATGATGTCTATATTGATTATGAACAAAAGGAGAAACATGACACAGCCTTGTTGTACTCAAGATTTTATGGTGAAGGGTTCTGAGTGCCTTCCATTTGTTCATACCATGCATTCACTGTTGTATAAGCTTCTACATAAGTTTGCTATATGTGTACTCACTCTATATCACTCTGTTGGACATGGAGGTCTGCCCTTGCCTTGTCAGATGAATTGCTGCAGTCCTTTATGAGCGTAAGATTGCACTTCGCATGGGTTCCTGGACTTCTGATCCCTGTACATAACACCCGGGTTGCCAAAGAGATCTGCCATGTCCCTAGTGCTCTTTAATGTCTACACCAGCAAATTCGCAGCTATTGAGACACCAGGTGTAGGTCGAATCTTAACACTTGCAGATGATGTACTAGTGTACAAACAGGGCAGAGACAGGGAAAGTTTGGCTGCAGACTCACAGATGGCAGTAAACAGGGTGGTGGAGCTGTGCAGGGACACAGGGGCCGTTATAAACCCAGACAAAGCATCGGCTGTGTGGTACTCCCTGGATAACCGGATTGTGAAGGCAGATGTCCCATGTATTATACTGAATAGATGTCCTCTTAGTAGAGAGAGTAAATTGAAGTTCTTGGGAATCAAATTCGACAGGTGTATGTCTTTTAAAGATCATGTGGAGGCTTTGGTGGTGAAGGCTGGTAGGGGACTTAATGCATTTAGGGCGATGGCAGCAACCAGAGTAGAGCAGAGGATGCTTTACATGCTCTTTCAGCAGTTAATAATTTCTGTCATTAAGTATGATTTGGGGCTGCTGACATTATGAAAGAGCCAGCTTGAAATGTTGGAACGCATACAAAATGCAGCCATGCGGGTGATCCTGGGGTGCACAAAGGACACACCAATTATATGCATAAGGCATATCCTGGCGCTACCAATTGTCGGATAAATAGTTGATGGCTCAACCCCAAAGAGATAAAGGATCCTCAGTTCCTCTTTCTCATGTGAGGCAGCGTGTATGTGTAAGTGTGTGGGTGGATGGGTTAGTGTGTACGTGTGTCCATATGTGTGTATGCTTGTGTTTATGTGTGTGTATGTGTGTGCACGTCTGAATGTGGGTGTGTATGTGTGTGTGTAAATGTGTGTTTGTATGTGTGCTTGTGTGTGTAAGTATGTTTATATGTGTGCGTAAATGTATGCGTGTGTTTATATGTATGTGCGGGTGTATATGTGTGTATGTGCGTATATATATATATATATATATATATATATATATATATATATATATATATATATATATATATATGTTCGTGTATGTGAGTGCATGATTGTGTGTATGTGTGCATGCATGCAGTGTATGCGAGGGAGTGTGTATTTGTGTGTGTGTGTAAGTATGTGTATATGGGTGTGTATGTGTGCATGGGGATATGTGTGTATTTGCGTGTGTATATTGTGTGTATGCTCGTGTGTGTATGTGTATATGCTTTCTTGCGCACGCGAGGGAGTGTGTATTTGATAGCGAGAGGGTGTGTGTCTGTCTGTGTGTGAGTTAGAGTGAAAGAGAGTGTGATATTGAGTAAATGAAAGATGGAGAGAGTGACTTAATGGGTGAAATAGTGATTGCGAGTGAGAGAGAGAGAGAGAGAGAGAGAGAGAGAGAGAGAGAGAGAGAGAGAGAGAGAGAGAGAGAGAGGGGGGAGTGAGCGAACGAGAGAAGACAGTGGAAGAATGGTATTGTTAATGTGTGTATGTGTGCGGCCATTGTTTGTGAGTGTCTATGGGTGTGTGTTAGTGAGAAGAGAGCGAGAAAGACAGAGAAAGAGAGAGAGAGAGAGAGAGAGAGAGAGAGAGAGAGAGAGAGAGAGAGAGAGAGAGAGAGAGAGAGAGAGAGATTTAAGCGCACGCATATCATGTAACATGCTATTCCATATATGTTGTGTATTCTCATGTTCATATTACCATTTTGAATGCCAACTGATGTTATAATTTATAACATGAACACATGTACATCACTGTAGAGTGGGTGAGAGAATTAGAGAGTATGAGAGAGAGAGAGAGAGAGAGAGAGAGAGAGAGAGAGAGAGAGAGAGAGAGAGAGAGAGAGAGAGAGAGAGAGAGAGAGAGTTGAATTGCATCACTAATTTTTAAGTTACAAAATGTATATGTACAATTTTTCTCCATTTTCTTTACAATTTTGCGACAATGCTCACGACAATCGTCACTGTATGTGTGTGTAAAGTGTGGGAGTTTGATCATAATAGTAGGTTGGGGGATGGGGGATGTGTGTGTGGGTGGGCGGGGTGGGATTGTGTGGGTGGGTGGGGGATTTGTGTGTGGGTACGTGCGGGATGTATGGGTTGGCGGGGAGATGTGTGTGTGGGTGGGGATGTGTGTTTGGCTAGGTGGTTGTGGGTGAGTGGGTGGAGGAGGATATGTTGGTGGATGATTGATGATGGGTTATGGGATGGGGGGGGGTATATGTATGGGTGGGGAGATGTGGGTGTGGGATATGTGGTGGGTGGGAGATGTGTGCAGGTGGGGGTGGTTGTGGGTTTGGGGGTGTGGGTGAGGGATGTGTATGGGTGTGGGATGTTTGGGTGGATGGGTGGGGAGTGTGTGTGGGTGAGATATGTGTGGGGGATGTATGTGGGTTGGGGAGGGGTGCATGATGGGTGTGGGTGATGGATTTGGAGATG
This sequence comes from Cepaea nemoralis, assembly GCA_014155875.1. Classification (NCBI taxonomy): domain Eukaryota; kingdom Metazoa; phylum Mollusca; class Gastropoda; order Stylommatophora; family Helicidae; genus Cepaea; species Cepaea nemoralis. Next base: position 83,073 of record JACEFZ010015314.1, on the reverse strand, counting down.
TGTGTGTGGGTGGGGGATATGTCTGGCTGGGTGGGGGTGTGTGGCTGGATGGAGGATGTATGTGTGGGTAGTGAGGGTGATTGTAGTTGGGGGATGTGTGGATGGGTAGGAGATGTGTGGGGAGATGTGTGTGTGGGTGAGGGATGTGTCTTTGGGATGTGTGTGGGTGTGGTGTTGTGTGGGAGGGGAGCTGGTTGTGGATAGATGATGTGTGTGTGGGTGGGTGAAGGTGTGGTTGGGTTTTCGGGTGGGTGAAGGATGTGTGTGAGGGTGGGGATGTGTGCTTAGATGGGTGGTTGGGGTGTGTGAGTGTGGGTGGGTAGATAGGAGATGTATGTGTTGATGAGTGGGTAAGGGATGTGTGGGTGTTAGTGGTTGAGGGATAAGTACGTGTGTCTGGGGATGAGTGTATGAGTTGGGGATGTGTGTGTGGGTTGTGTGTGCGTGGATGGGAGGTGTGTGTTTGTGAATGGGGGATGTGTTGGTGGGTGGGGATGTGTGGGAGGGATGTGTGTATGGGTGGGGAGATTGTGCGTGGGTGGGGATGTGTGTGTATATGGGTAGGGGTGTGTGGTTAAGGGATGTGTGGCTGGGGGATGGGTGGATGGAGGATGTGTGGTTGGGTAGAGGATGTGTGGGTGGGTGATTGTATATGAGTAAGGGTGTGTGGTTAAGGGATGTTTGGTTGGGGGATGGGTGGGTAGAGGATGTGTGGGTGGGTAGAGGATATGTGGGTGGGTGAGTGTGTGCAGGTTAGGAGATGGTGGGGGTTGTTTGTAGGTGTGGGCTCGGGATCTGTGAGTGGGCTGGGGGAGATGGGAGATTATGTGGGTGGGTGCGGAATTTGTGTGTGGGTAGGTGCGGAATATGTGAGTTGACGGGGAGATGTGTGTGTGGCTGAGGAATGTGTGTTTGGCTGGGTGGGTGGAGGTGTGTGGGTGGAGGAGGATATGTGGGTGAGTGATTGTTGGTGGGTAATTGGACGGGTAGAGGATATGTGAGTGGGTGGGGAGATGTGTGTAGGTGGGGGATGTGTGGGTTATTGAATGTATGTGTGCTTGGGGTGTGGGTGGATGGGATGTGTGGTGGGTGAGAGGTGTGTGTGGGTGGGGAGATGTATAGGTGTAGGGATGTGGTGGATGGGTGGGGGAATGTATGTGTGTGTGGGTTATGTGTGTGGTTGGGTGGGGAGTTGGAGTGAATGGGGGATGTGTGGGTGGGTGGTGGATGTGTCTCATAACATAGTAATATGCATTGTTTATGTTTACAAAATTCATGCGACAATGTTTTTTTCCTATGCACTGTTGATAAAAGAAAGCTGAGTGAGTGGAAGGGCCGAATGTAAGACGGGCCTGCGTGCCCAATTTGTTACCCTTTGAAAATAAAGTCTGTTCGTTCGTTTGTTCGTTCGTTTTTTCTCAATGTTATCCTGCCCGTTAAAATTAATTTAGCTGTTACTGGCTCAATGATTTGAGACCATTAAATAGAGATTTTGAGAACCAAGGAATACCCTCAGGAAACAATGCAATTTTTTTTCTGAGTATCCCAAATGTCCTTAGGGGTGGTTCCTTGCCTCTCCTTTACCAACTAAATAATTAATCTAGGGTAATTGCTTACAACAATTTTACTATGACAAGAGAACTCTCTAAAGAGAAAATAACCCGTAATTTTCATCATTTATTATATGTAAATGGAGTTATTGATTTTACATATAAAACATACACCAATCAATGCAGTACAATTACAAGATTATTTATATATTCATTTCTAACTAATTATCTATCTCCTGGCTGTGCCACTGTATCATAATTGTCCTCAGTGTTGTATCCGCTCTTAGTTATAAATATTGGGCCTCTTCTGTTGGCCTATTTGTAATCTGTGGAAGAAAACTGGGTACACCCTGGTTGGTCTCCCACCCAGTTCTTGGATCTCGGCAGCATTCAGTCAGTGTAGACTATATTCTTGAGTGTTCTTGTTTTATATTTTTTTCCCCACGGTTAGATTTATTATGGCTCATTGCGTTTCTCCCCGCTTTACCTAGACTAAAGGAATAGAGAGAAAAAGCAGCGGCTGCAGCAGGATATAACAATATGAAATGGAAACAAATAGGTATTTTAAACTCCTGCGAGAAAAAACGAACTAAACATCAACAAACGTTGCACATACCTTACAAGGAGATCCACGTGTCGCGAAATACAGGTGAAAAATCCGAAATCAGAAGCACTCAATAAATATAAAATGAATAATAAAATAAGATAAAATACACACGAACGCATACAATACGACACACAGACGTTTCGATTCTCAGAATCTTTGTCAATGACAACAGAGCTAACAACGAGATACAGCAAACGAAAGACCACAATACACTAACACACGATCTATAACTTAGCCACGTGAGGCCGGAAAGGTGACTTGGCCAGCTGAATTAAAAATGGGTTGCCAAAAAGGATTTGAGTAGCCAAAAATATGTGAACAGTCTGCTATGAAAATATAGGAAAGTGAGGACAATTAAGTCTAGATATGGGGGGGGGGGGGGGGACAGCATAGTAATAGATAGTGTGAACAATTAGGGAAGATGCCACAGTTATACTGTAGCGTCCACAACCGTATTAATTCCGGCTGGGTGGATGCATCCCAGATTGTTGATTAGTTGGCATTCAATTTTAAGTCTGACGCCGCTATTGGAGAAGCAAGGTTTTAATGCGGTGACACATGCATCGTCGGCTCCATTATGGTTGGAGGAATTGAAATGGTTGGGGACAGGTTTGTCAGCGCCCTGATTGATGTCCCTGAGGTGTTCCCTGAAACGATCCGCAAGACGTCTGCCCGTTTGGCCAATGTATTTCATGTCACATCGTTTGCAGATGATAACATAAATCAGATTGCGGGATGTGCAAGTGAAAGAATCTTTCAAGGTGAAGGTACCTCGGGGAAATGCAATCTCTGGTGTCTGAACAACGTATGGGCATGTCAGACAGTTCCTACGATGGCATTCGAATGTGCCCACGGATGAAGTAACCGTGGGGAGGCGACTATGCACAAGGTGGTCTCTGAGGCTCTGGTTACGGCGGAAAATTACCCTGGGGCCATTGGAGAATACCTCACGAGTGGTAGGATCGGATTCCAAGATGGACCAGTGTCTCAGGAAAATGTGCTTGATGGCATAGGCATGTGGGTGGAAGGTGAGGATTAGCTTGGGTTCATTGTTCGGAGGTCGCGTATGCTTGGCGAGGGACATTTCCCGCCAGACCTGGGTTATGCTGCAGAAGGCTGTCGACAAGACGTCCTCTGGGTAGGACCGTCTGCGGAAAAAGTCCAGCATTTCGTGGGCTCTCTCGAGGAAGTCATTATCGTCCTGACAGATACGACGAAGGCGGAGTAGCTGGGAATATGGGATGGAATCTTTGCAGCTTTTGGGGTGGGATGAGCTGTACAGGAGGAAACCGTGAGCATCAGTAGGTTTATAGTACACGGAGGTCGTCAGGCCTGTAGGGTTTAACTTGATGGTGGTGTCAAGGAAATTGACAGAGGTGGTAGAAATTTCTGAGGTGAATTTGATCGATGGATGGAAGTTATTGACATAATTAATGAAACGGTTCAGTTCCGCCTCTGACATGTCAGTGAGACCTATGCCGTCATCGATGTAGCGTCGGTAAAAAGAAGGGAGAAGACCATCATAGCTAAGTTCAATCTGGTGTTCCAGATGTCCCATAAATACACATGCGTAGCTGGGTCCCATTTTAGTGCCCATGGCGACACCGCTGATTTGTTCAAAGTAGTGGCCATTGAACTCAAAGGAATTATTGGTGAGGACCAATTCAGCGAGTCTCACAAGTGTGCGTGTAGGGATGGCTTGATCTGTGCGTTGATCCAGAAAGAACTGTAGCGCCTTGAGGCCATCGGCGTGAGGAATGGAGGTATAGAGGGAACATACATCCATTAGGAATAGTCTGTATGTGTTCCCAGGAGTCAGTTGGAGAGAGTTGAATGAAAGTAACGCATGCGTTGTATCCTTGATGTATGACGGGAGATTCGCAACTAGAGGTTGGAAAATCCTGTCAAGAAACGCTGAGATCAGTTCAGTCGGGCATGAGCATGCGGAAACTATCGGACGTCCAGGATTTTTGAGTTTATGTATTTTGGGCAGCATGTAGAGGGTGGGTTTGCCCAAGTCAGAGTCATGGATGTGAAGTGAAGTGGCACTGGGTGGTAAGGCATCCTCACGTATGAGCTGTTTGATGGTATTTTGAATCTTCCGGTTATAGGAGAGAGAGAAACATCTCCACCTGGAGATGTTTAGTTCGTTTTTTCTCGCAGGAGTTTAAAATACCTATTTGTTTCCATTTCATATTGTTATATCCTGCTGCAGCCGCTGCTTTTTCTCTCTATTCCATATCATTTTATTTCCTGGCTGCTACCCCTTCTCATCGTCCGTTTTCCTGTTTTCAGTTTTTTAGTTTATATATCCATTATTTCATATTTACCGACCTGTAGCCGATCATGCCTGCTGACAGACGGACTATGTCATCTCTCCACCACACCGTCTCCGACATATTTGCCCTCATGCCCCAGGACATGTCCCGTGCAGCTATCAGCCTCGCGCGCACTATGTTTAACATCACTCGCTTTTCCTGCCATTTGAATTTCCTGAACAACTGTCTCCGGCTCAAAATTACACCCAAAGGCTTCCGGAGCAACATTCATCTCTCGTTAGGCAAACTGGTTCCTGCTGAGACACGGCTCTTCAATCGCCTAGCACAGGAGCAGTCTGGCAAGTACATGAAGCTGGCAGTGAATGTGCATCAACGACATATCTCCGAACTCAAGGACACCAAGCACAACCTGTACCGGACTCTGCATCTACTGACGTTCAACAACCAGCTTGCTTTCCATTTGATCACCTCCATCATTCAACATTATAATAGAGAGCTATATAAATGTCTGTCTTCACGCAAGAAAGACAAAATTAGCCATCTACGTCCCCATGTCCCTCCCCCCCCACTTCGACACCCATCAACCACACCAAAGTGGTATGCATACCGCCTGACCTACCACTGTCTCCTGAAGAACATGCTGTGTTAGGGAAAGGTCTCAGTTTTGTCCCTCTACGCCCCCGTATGGACAGTCGCGCCATTTTGGAAGACGTCTCCAACTTCCACAGACGACTCCGCCTCAAGTACCACCACAGAGACAAGCCTGTCCTCAGTCCCACCCCACAGCTTCCTGATATTTTTCCATCTTCAACCAAATCCCGTTCCACATGGACCCCACCCTCCGGAGCTTCCAACGCGCTTGACCTCTACATAGCTAACACACTACATGAGATTAAGCAACTTTCTTTCCCTCGCTTGAAACGCTCCAACCTATCCCCGCCCTAATGGCGTGCCCTGTCTCAACTACAGCGCAGACAGGACATAGTTATCAAACCGGCGGATAAAGGGGGTGCGGTGGTTGTTTGGCAAAAAGATCTATATGTCGAGGAAGTCATGTCTCAACTCAATAAACCTGATAATTATTCACCCTGCACCGAAGACCCCACTCTCTCCTATAACCGGAAGATTCAAAATACCATCAAACAGCTCATACGTGAGGATGCCTTACCACCCAGTGCCACTTCACTTCACATCCATGACTCTGACTTGGGCAAACCCACCCTCTACATGCTGCCCAAAATACATAAACTCAAAAATCCTGGACGTCCGATAGTTTCCGCATGCTCATGCCCGACTGAACTGATCTCAGCGTTTCTTGACAGGATTTTCCAACCTCTAGTTGCGAATCTCCCGTCATACATCAAGGATACAACGCATGCGTTACTTTCATTCAACTCTCTCCAACTGACTCCTGGGAACACATACAGACTATTCCTAATGGATGTATGTTCCCTCTATACCTCCATTCCTCACGCCGATGGCCTCAAGGCGCTACAGTTCTTTCTGGATCAACGCACAGATCAAGCCATCCCTACACGCACACTTGTGAGACTCGCTGAATTGGTCCTCACCAATAATTCCTTTGAGTTCAATGGCCACTACTTTGAACAAATCAGCGGTGTCGCCATGGGCACTAAAATGGGACCCAGCTACGCATGTGTATTTATGGGACATCTGGAACACCAGATTGAACTTAGCTATGATGGTCTTCTCCCTTCTTTTTACCGACGCTACATCGATGACGGCATAGGTCTCACTGACATGTCAGAGGCGGAACTGAACCGTTTCATTAATTATGTCAATAACTTCCATCCATCGATCAAATTCACCTCAGAAATTTCTACCACCTCTGTCAATTTCCTTGACACCACCATCAAGTTAAACCCTACAGGCCTGACGACCTCCGTGTACTATAAACCTACTGATGCTCACGGTTTCCTCCTGTACAGCTCATCCCACCCCAAAAGCTGCAAAGATTCCATCCCATATTCCCAGCTACTCCGCCTTCGTCGTATCTGTCAGGACGATAATGACTTCCTCGAGAGAGCCCACGAAATGCTGGACTTTTTCCGCAGACGGTCCTACCCAGAGGACGTCTTGTCGACAGCCTTTCTGCCGCATAACCCAGGTCTCGCGGGAAATGTCCCTCGCCAAGCATACGCGACCTCCGAACAATGAACCCAAGCTTATCCTCACCTTCCACCCACATGCCTATGCCATCAAGCACATTTTCCTGAGACACTGGTCCATCTTGGAATCCGATCCTACCACTCGTGAGGTATTCTCCAATGGCCCCAGGGTAATTTTCCGCCGTAACCAGAGCTTCAGAGACCACCTTGTGCATAGTCGCCTCCCCACGGTTACCTTCATCCGTGGGCACATTCGAATGCCATCGTAGGAACTGTCTGACATGCCCATACGTTGTTCAGACACCAGAGATTGCATTTCCCCGAGGTACCTTCACCTTGAAAGATTCTTTCACTTGCACATCCCGCAATCTGATTTATGTTATCATCTGCAAACGATGTGACATGAAATACATTGGCCAAACGGGCAGACGTCTTGCGGATCGTTTCAGGGAACACCTCAGGGACATCAATCAGGGCGCTGACAAACCTGTCCCCAACCATTTCAATTCCTTCAACCATAATGGAGCCGACGATGCATGTGTCACCGCACTAAAACCTTGCTTCTCCAATAGCGGCATCAGACTTAAAATTGAATGCCAACTAATCAACAATCTGGGATGCATCCACCCAGCCGGAATTAATACGGTTGTGGACGCTACAGTATAACTGTGGCATCTTCCCTAATTGTTCACACCATCTATTACTATGCTGTCCCCCCCCCCCCCCCATATCTAACTTAATTGTCCTCACCTTCCTATATTTTCATAGCAGACTGTTCACATATTTTTGGCTACTCCAATCCTTTTTGGCAACCCATTTTTAATTCAGCTGGCCAAGTCACCTTTCCGGCCTCACGTGGCTAAGTTATAGATCGTGTGTTAGTGTATTGTGGTCTTTCGTTTGCTGTATCTCGTTGTTAGCTCTGTTGTCATTGACAAAGATTCTGAGAATCGAAACGTCTGTGTGTCGTATTGTATGCGTTCGTGTGTATTTTATCTTATTTTATTATTCATTTTTATATTTATTGAGTGCTTCTGATTTCGGATTTTTCACCTGTATTTCGCGACACGTGGATCTCCTTGTAAGGTATGTGCAACGTTTGTTGATGTTTAGTTCGTTTTTTCTCGCAGGAGTTTAAAATACCTATTTGTTTCCATTTCATTCTAGACTAAAGGATATGTTAAACCTGTCCTGGAAGGGTGATGAAAATTGGCAGAAAGTTGCTGTGGAATAGTATTTGGCCTCACTATCTCAGCTGCCTCACTCAGTTAAGTGGCTACTGCATTCAGTCAAGCTGCTACTACTACTTTCACAAAGTGCTGCATTCACAAAGTCAGGTCTGGATCTATCTGAGGATGACCACTACCTTATTTATCAGAATGACTTCAACATGTCGACACGAATTTTCATGATCTGATTGAGATGCAGTTTCTCAAAAGCAGTGTCGTAGGCTGGGGATTTTCTTTCTTCATGAATTTGATTTCGAAACTCTCACTCCTTCCGCCACTTCAGATCTTCATGTCTCATGCTGGCTTTCCATAAAACGAATAGGCTGTTTCTCCGCCTTGCATGTTTTTTTTATTTTAGAGCCCTCCGGTTGTGACGTCACAATGAGTCGATGTAAAAAGTAGGATTCACCGCAGCGGGGAACAAATTAGCCCTGAGGCGGTGTCAAACTTTAATTGTCGACAGAAAATATTTACCGTGATGTTACGCTTGTGAAAAATTATATTACACCAACAATGGTGGATAGGCATAGGGTCCTTCAAGCCAAATGGTACCTGAGAGTTGCTGCAGATAGGGATCACCCCCTGCATGAAGCCATGGATATGGCCAAGAGTCACAGACTAAGACGAGGCAAGTCCTGGATTGCACAGGCAGACATATCTATACGTCAGGTGTTATCTAGAGACCATCAATCGTTGTAAAGAGTGGGTTGAGGTACCAGCAGACAGGACGGACTGGCACAATGTATAGTAACACTAGGTCGTGAGTGCAGAGAATTGGCAGCGGACAGCACAGAGTTTGAGGTGCAACAATTGATCCGGAGTAATACACATAGTGATCCATACTGCTAGGTCAGTGGTGAGAAACAGACGGAGTGATTGGGGTTTCATTGCGAAGGCTAATGAACGATTCTTGAAAAAGGAGAGTATGGCACATGAGGCTACGACCTCCAGAATGATAATGGAAGTGGAAGCAGCCACAGCTGCATTCCGTTGGTTAGAAGTGGCCACTACAAAACACACTGTCTTCAGGTCACAGATTGTGAGACTTGTATGGATCTTTTGCCCTGGCCATGCGGGAGTGAGGGGGAATGAACAGGCTGATAGGCTGGCAGGAAAGCACTCCTTGGTGGTAGATTACCTATGGACAAGGGATAGGTGGTCGTGAGAATGTGGCACAAGGTGGGAAAGGTGGAGCAACAGATTGAGAACACGTGGAATGGATGACATTGCGGGGGATTGGCAGGGGTTTTGGTAGAAACTCAAAACAGAGGGATGACCAGGAGGACTTTCAATCAGATAGCAGTGGGAACAATTAGTAGGACTCTTTGCTGGCTGTTGAAAGATGGGACGGAGTGTGCATGGGAATGTCCTGTGTGCAGTGATGTCAGTTCTTAGCTCAACTCAACTCCATATCAGAATTCCCCACAGCTTGTTACTATCTACTCTATAGAATATCTTTTCGTGGTCAATAAAGGCTAAGTAGAGTCTTTCGTTAAATTAGACCGATTTTTGCATAAGTTGTCTAAGAACAAAGATGGCACCTGTGCATCCATTGTTTTTCCTAAATCCAAGTTGTGCTTCACTTAGCTGGGGTTCTATTGTAGGTTGTAATCTTTTCTTGAGAATTTTGCAAAATATTTTTCCAGTATGACAGAAAAGGGAAGTTCCTCTGTATTGTGTGCAGTATTTTTTACTGCCTTTGTTTTTCCTAATTGGGATAAATATAACTCTTCCCCAGTCTCATGGTGTCTGTTGATCTACCCAAACATATTTAAACAGTCTATGTAGCATTGCTTTTCCTACTTCTCTTGCTGCTTTAGTTAGTTCATTTTGATATTTCGTTTTGACATAGTGATTAATTCATTGAGGCTAATCTGGCCTCTCTAATGTATTCTTTAGTATGTCTTGTTCTAGTTATTCGATGGCATCTGCATTAGTTTCTTTGAATCCTGTGGTATCTGATGAAATGTTGAGAAGTTTGAAGTACTGCAACATCTTATTAGGATTTGTCTTTGTTCACTTATTGGTTCTCGTATTTCGCTATTAATTATTTCAGTTAGGCCAAAGGGTTCTGCTGTGGTTCTCATTGCACTGATCTTTTTGTAGAACTTTCTCACGGAACAGTTGTATATGTAATATAACAAAATAACAGTTTCTAAATGTGTAATATAACAAATGAACAGTTGAATATGTAATACAACAAACTAAGTTGCTGAATGTGTAATATAACAAATGAATAGTAGCTGAATGTGCAATATAACAAATAAACAGTTGTTGTATGTGTAATATAACAAATGAAATAATGTTGTATATGAGATGAAAATGAGATGATAATTAAACGGTTGTATGTGCAACATTGAACAATCAGCATAATGAGTCACATCACAAAGATTTTACTAAGGATCATCATGTACATAGTTAGGAGGAAAATAAAACTAGAAATAGGCGAAGAACAATATGGGTTTGTAGAAGGCAAAGGTACAACACATGCTGTGTATTTGCTGAGAACAATAACACACCGTTCAATAGAAGTCAATAAAAAAACTTCATCATTGCTAAATTGGTTGGTTCCATATTGTTGTTATATAGCCCGGGGCGAAGAGTTGGCGTCTGCGTCCAACCTTGCAAAATTCCCCACGGCGTGTGCACTCATCACCTCTGGCAGCAAAAGTGCAACTCCTGGCCTTCACGTGGCGAACATGTTTTAATTAACAGAAGAAGGGGTGGCGGCGAGTCTCTGGCGCCATACAAAAAACCAGAATTCTCTGGATATTTAAGCATGTATATACATGTGCAGACATATCTTAACTCGAGTAAGACCGCAGTCTACTCTGCCACATAGCAGGTGCCCAAAATCACACCATACAGAGGATAGATGAAACTCTCAAAACAGATAGTGCTGGAAAACCAAGAGAGACGGGTTGACGTCGGGACACGTCATACCAACGCAACCGTAGCTACAAAAACATACGTTGTGCAGCAATCAAAGTCAGCGGTCGTGTATTCGATTGTGGAAACAAATTGGTGTGGCTATTGGATGTTTGGATGTAATTGAACAGTGGGCTTCAAGTGGATAACAAGTAGAAGCATTGATTGTAAACGCCATGGATCCAAGAACGCCATACAGAAGCTAGACGAAACTCGGACGAACATAACAGCAGAAACGACCTGAAGGAACAGAGGGAATAGGAATAGTCTGAGCGTCAAGGTGAAATAGACAGGTCTATGTATTTAAGGTTAGTGCACGCTTAGGTTAGATGTTATCCCGGCAACAACGGGTACTCTACGGTGATACTATAATAATGCTGTTAACATCGAATTAAAAAGGTGTTAAAATTTCGACTGATCTCCGTTGGTTATTTTCATATTCTCAAGTTCATCAGTGAAGACTGTTATTGTTGCTCCGTTTAACGAGCCAGTTCATTTTGTAGGTTCGAACACATCCTCATGGTACAACACAGCGGACTTACATCATAGCATACTCCAGAAAAGAAAAGGTGCTGAAGACGGAGGTAACCAGCTAGGAGGCGCACCACATAAATCAGGATGCCATGCAATTATGTGATGGAATATGTCGCTTACTGCAAAACGTTATGGAGCTCACCCTGCCAGGGGCCCCTAGGCAGATGCAGTACCAGGCCCTATGCCCCGAAAGAGCCAACCAAAATGACTGCTGGTCCTTCTCAGATGTCCTGCGGAGCCAGGGGACATGAGAATAGAGCGTTTGGCCATACCACATAAAGATTGAAAATAATGCACTGGAATGCGGAGGGAGTTAGGAAAATACAATAGAGCTAGAAAAGCTCTTGAACCAAGAAAAAGTAAGTGTATGTTACTTGCAAGAAACTCACCTCAATGAAAACATAACCTTCGAAATCAGAGGCAACCAGTGTTACTGATCTGACCAAAAGGACAGGCAAAATGGTGCGATATTGACCATTGTAAAAAAAAATAATATCACTGCTTTCCAAATTGAAGTGTACATGGAAGGGCCGAGTATAAGACACTTAAACAGACAATACAGATCTACATTTGATCAATTACTGCTGTCTAAGTGACCGCCCACAGGCATTGGGCACACTACCATTATATGAAAACAATTATTGTTTGAGGCGAATTCAATTGTCACTCGCAGAGCTGGGTCTCTGATCACATGGACCAAAGAGGAGAAAGACTGGAAGACTGGCAGGATGAGAATAGATTCATACTACAGGCAGCACAAGAAACAGTGCCAAGAAGAGCTAGTAAACAATATAACCTGTATTGGAGTAGTGAACTGGAACAGTTGCATAACGATGTGGAAGTATGCAGACAGCAAGCAGAGGCCAAACTCAGCCAAAGAGCACCACAATAAATACCAGCATGTAAAAGCCAGATTTCAAAGGGCCAAGCTGCAGGCTAGACGGAAAAGCTGGCAGGAGAAAACAGAATCACTGAACTTAGAAAGAGACACAAGGAAGTTGTGGAAATTAATAAAGCAACTTAACGATGAGAGTACAGGGAGAAACTAATAAATGTCACTACATAAAGACAGAAACATCTTAACAGGAAAGCAAACAGCTGACAATTTTGTGGACTCATTTGCATAAGATAACAACATCGAAATTAGTCCAGAGAAACAAGAGATTACAGAGAAGCGGCAACATACAGGACAGAAGGAAATAGTACATGAGGTGCTGGAGTCATCTATCACTATCAGTGAACTGGGACTAACAATATAAAAACTGAAAATGAAAATGTCACTAGGAGCCGATGGTATCTCCAATAAAATGATCAAGAACCTAGGAACAGTGACCAAAAAAAGCTGTTGCAGATCTTCACAAACTACTGGGTCCTAGGCAAGTGTTCCACAAGCCTGGAGAGAAGCAATTATGATACCCCTCCTAAAACCAGGGAAAGACAGTTACTGTGCCTCCAGCTACAAACCAATTAGCCTCACCAGCTGTCTCTGCAAAACAATGAAGTGTGTCATTAATCACAGACTGCAGTGGTACATTGAAAGAAAACATTCTAGTACCACAACAGGCTGGCTATAGGCAGTGTTAATCTACGGAAGATCAGACAACCTACCTTTCTCAAGAAACTGAGGATGCATTCCAAGAGAAGAAACTGGTGCCATCAGCATGGATAGATCTAAAGAAACCCTTTGACAAAGTCTGGAACGAAAGTCTGATGAAGAAAATTAAAACCTATAAAGTCAATGGAAGAATGTACAAATGAGTGAAAGCATTCTTGCACAACAGAAGAGCCTGAGTACAGATAGACAAGCTCAAGAACAAGAAAATACTACTGTGTCACGGTGTTTCCCAGGGTGGAATCCTGTCCCCACACTTTTTCTAATCTTCATCAATGATGTTGTTGCTAACCTACCACATGGAAGTAAAGTGGTAATGCAAGCTGCTGATCTGGTCCTGGAAATGATGAGTCAGTGTCACTAACAATCATTTGCAATAAATATTAGTTTTAATGTGATGACAATATTAACGTTGTTATTTCAGTTATCATCAGTTTGGGTTGATTAGAGGGGCAATACCAATATATTTATATCACAAAGCAGAGAAATGTGACAAGTAAACATAGGATCTCTCCAAACAGAATTTTAAGGACCAGTCTCCTAGGAACTGATAAATTTCGAGCCGTAAACTGGAAAAAGTAATGACATGTTATTATGAGCACACACACTGATTGAAGCTTACACCAGCAAGTAATGAATCCTGTCAAATCTGGCATTGTGGAGGACACCAGAAATAAGCTGTCTTCATTCGAGCGATACATTCCTAATCTGTAAAAATATTTGTATACTGATGATTATAATTATAATGAACCTCCTCCGTATTGTTGTGACAGAATATATCATTTGCAAATACTGTCTAAAAAGATTGCTCACGAACTTTGTGGTGAGAATCATATAGGATTATAATATATGTACAGTTGCTCACAGGTTGTGACAATTAAGATATCAGTTTATTTGTTGAAAGTGATGTCGTGTGACAATCGACGCTATATGTATGAAAGCCAAAGATCGCTTGTAATTTAGATCAGATCATCCACACTGTAATCAATAATAACTTCTCATTGTACAAAATTATACACATTTTCGATACATCTTAAAGAAATAGGGAGGAAAATGTCAATGGTAACCGGCCTGGATGAATTGGGGGAAAAGTGTGGAGTAACTGATGAACAATTAAGAGATTGGTGTATAGAAATATGCATAGAACTTAAGGCGCAATTAAAAACAACACGTACTGAACTGAGCAAAAGAATGCAATGCTGGAAGGGTAAGGGTAAACCTTATCCGCGATTGGACATATCAGTGTGAAAATATGATGCGCCAGCATGAAATCCCAAAAACTAGGTGGTATATATGGTACAGTGAGTACTTACTAATAAATCTATTGCTTATAGAAACATTAAGAACAATATTACAAGCCCGGTTCTCGGAGTACCTAGAAGAATATGACAAGGAGCCAATCAAACAAGTACTAGAAAAAGGCTGTGCGTATTATAACGAAAACAAAGACATCCTCACACAAAACGTCCTGGGTGCTTTTCACGCTTTTGTGACCAATGCCGTGGGAGGTCACTTCACACGGTCTCCTCATGTAGACCGCCCTTGTTACAAACTCATGCCGTGATCCCGGCCTGTATAAACTGATCCATGGCAGTGTCATAACTTCACTTTACGTCGCTACTTAACTTCGTCACCTGTGTATACACATGTATAGTGTTTTGCTATACGTCGTTTCACTTAAAGTCGTGTTTTCCAAGAACGTAACCCCGACATTAACCGGGGCCTTCCAAGACTGCCAAGAATACGACATATCTAGGCAAACCTTCTGGCCTAGAGAAACGGCAGTGGAAGATAAACTCTATGGACCACTGAGTGGACTAAAATAAAAACAGTTAAATTCATACAAGAGACAACAGTTATAGACACATTTCAAGTGAACAAAGGAAAAGAGGAAGAACCTACATTGATTTCATGAAAGCTTTTGATAGAGTAAGACATATTGACATGATGAAAATGCTGGCAGACCTACAATAGGATGGAAACATTCTTAGAGTAATAAAGAACATTTACTGGAAACAAGCAGCTGCCATAAAAATTGATAATGAAGTTGGTCAATTCCAGCCTATCAGGAGAGGAGTGTGACAGGGAGGTGTAATGTCTCCAAATCTTGTCTCCCTTTATAGTAACGAAAATATGAGAAATTTAGAGGATATGAAACGAGTTGCATTCAGAGGACAAAACATCGATAATATAAGATATGCGGACAATTCAGTATTGACTGCTGACAACTAGCAGGATATACAACATTTGGTACATGCAGTTATTACGCACAGTGAGAAACTAGGTTTGGAATTGAATTGTAAGAAAACAGAGATCATGGTCGTCCCCAAGAAGAAACAATACCACATTGTAACATCCAAGTGAATGGAAAGTTTGTTAAACAGATGAATCGGTATAACTATCTTGGAACAGTCATAACATCTAATTGAAGCTGCCTTGCAGAGATTATATCAATAATTGACATGGCAATAATGGCATTCTGCAAAATGGAAAACATACCAACAAAGAAGTTGTCAAATGCAGTGAGAAAAAGAGTGTTTGCCGCAATGTCCCTGGAGTGAGGGGAGCTATCGCCACACTATTTACCTTGGTTCAATACTGGTGAGGGTTAGGGACGTTTTGTCTACCCACTTCATCAGAATCTGGACATACCCTTCTATTTATTGGATCTTACTCTGTATTGCTCTTTCAGAAAGAAAAAAAAGACCGACTCAACTCGGGTTGAACAAACACAAAATAACTGTGTATTTATAACAAAATAGCCGCACTCACGCTCAGATGGTGGCCTCTATAATGCTCAGAGATTGAAGGCCAAGACCAAAATTAGCAGGGTACTAATCAGAGAGTTGATTTTTGCGGATGATGCTGCGATTACGACCCACTCTGTGGAAAGAATTACAACATCTACTATCTGCATTCTCCAATGCTTGTTAAGAATTTGGTTTAACAATTAACAAAAAGAAGACAGATTATGTCACAAGGTGCACATGGTGTACCATCAATCTTTATTGACGACACCGAACTAGAGATATTAGACCATTTTACATATCTAGGATCAGAGGTAAATAGCAAATTATCCCTCGATCAGGCAATCAACATCAGGATTGGCAAGGCAGCAACAACAATGAACATGTTAGCAAAAAGAGCCTGGGAGAAGAGGAAGCTTACTGCCAAAACAAAAGTCCTCGTCTACCAAGCCTGTGTCCTTAGTACTCTTCTTTATGGCAGTGAAACCTGGACAACTTACTCACGCCAAGAGAAACGTTTAATCAGCTTTCATATGCAGTGTCTGCGAAGAATTCTTGGTATTAAGTGGCAAGACAAAATCACAAATACTAAAGTATTGGAAAGATCAGGTTGTGTGACGGTGTATTCCATACTCAGTCTTCGTAGACTTAGATGGATAGGACACGCTAGGAGGATGGATGATGGTAGAATACCAAAGGACATCTTTTTTGGTGAATTACAGACGGGTAGGAGATCTCAGGGTCGGCCTCTACTACGATACAAAGATGTGTGTAAGCGGGACATGATTGATACAGGCATTGATAATGCACATTGGGAGCAAGTCGCCGCTGAACGTGTTGCATGAAGGGCAACTATCAGAAATGGAATAAAGACAAAGGAGAAAAAGATTGCAGATAAAGCACACAGAGCGTGAGAGACGTAAGATGGTGCAAAATGGTGGAAATGACCATGTTTTCACATGAA
Source organism: Cepaea nemoralis (assembly GCA_014155875.1). Lineage (NCBI taxonomy): Eukaryota > Metazoa > Mollusca > Gastropoda > Stylommatophora > Helicidae > Cepaea > Cepaea nemoralis. The sequence continues at coordinate 66,494 of JACEFZ010015314.1, read as the reverse complement.
CCTTCTGTGGGCAAACATTTGCAGCAAGAATTGGCCTTACCAGCCACACTCGCCACTGCCATAGATCGTAGTTATTAAGCCTTTTTGAAGCACAATGTACCAAACTATCGTCTGTCAAGACGGAAAGGTGCCAATGAATAAAAATAACAAAATATCACAAGAGATAGTCATGGATACAGGAAGGCAGTTGGAAACTAGACAGTCACCCGTTTAGGCCTCTTGAATTCAGATTATCATCATTGCGCTGTATAAAGGTCCTTTAAGTCTGCTGTCAGTGTTAGCTCACCCGATCGTGGCAGATCTCCGAAGAATGCTCCGAGCTAGTAGGATATTAGGTGAGGGTTTCTTCCAACAGAAGTCAATACACCGATTTATTTCCAGACTCGGTAGATCTCCTGTTCTGATGATGGTGATTGGCGTCGTCGCCAATTTAGTTGACTTAACACTCGGGACCTCCCTCTTAAGGCCGATGGGTAATGCAAAGCACGAGGGTGACTTGCGGTCATGTTGATAATAACGAAACCCCTGATAAAAGTGTCTTTTGCAAAGGCTGTTGACCAGAGTCGGAGCCCATAAACAGTTCAGCACTTAGTTCAGAAAATCAATAGACCTCTGGTCGGTAGACTTGGTGGTCTGATGGGATGAAAACTCTCATAGCCGCCAGGGCTGGAATTTAAATGACACAGTCACGAGTTACTTGAATAGCAATACCCCTGCATGGTGCTGGTTATTCCATAGCTGACACTTGTCCCTGCGTCAACCAAGAGAGCATTGCTGGCATTGGCAACTAGACGTGGCCCCTCTTTCTTTAGTTGGGCCCACGCTGGTCGAGAGTCCACTCGAAGGCAGATTCTGCAACAAACGACCTAGTGAGAGCAACTGACCACAGCCTTCCGTACAAAGGTGTACATGGGCATGGCCATCAGCAGATAAAGAAACATTATATACAATAGATAATTGTTCATGTAAGACTCTTCCTTACAGGCCTTCTCCTCACCACTATTAGAGAATCTCCCATATCCCTCCCCTTTGTTCTTCCCCAGAAGATCTAATATGGTACAGGACATTTGGGAGGAAAGCAGATAAAGAAATTCAGAGTTCGACCGAAATTGCGAAGATAGCTGTCATTCCCGCCACCAATTTTCCGACGCTCCAGCCACCCTGCACAAACGACGTCGCTTGTTTCTCGTAAAAAGTAATTTGAGGGGTTACTCGATATGGTCTACGCGTCATCCGCTCTCGCCCCATCGCATACCGATCAAGATACAGATGCTCTTCCGAAGCAAGATCTCTTTCTCTACAATCTTGCTTCTCTGCACCTACCTATGCCATGTGTATTGCTTGTGGTCGAATTTTATACAGCCCCAATAACACAAGCACTGGGTGATTTGATCCTTAAATACGTTGTATAACAATCAACCTTACTGACTCTATTTCATAGGGAACAGCATGAGTGAAGCCTCCTATTTGTAGACCGACCTACTCCGCATTCCTCATGCGGTATGTTGCAGGCATTTTTCCTCTCTTTCTCTCTTCTTACATATACCTTGCACAAGCCCACATACACTAGCATTATGTCTGTTGAGCGGTGTATTGTATGTATGTGCGTTCACGCATATCAGTCCACCCAGACTTTAGGACTCGCCTCATGATAACATATAGGAGTGCATAATGGGGTTTTGGTTAGTGCCACCATCGTGCTTGCGCGCCTCATGCTTCGTTGGTAAATCCACTGAGATTACTCAGATACCCCTACAAGACTAGTTACCGTCCTGCCATCCTGCCCCCCTCCTTCTTTCAATGTGCTCACTGAACCGTAACACCTAGCACCTAGGAAACATTCAGATAGGAAAATGACTGCTGATTCCATCAGAGATGAATTGGGTGTTTCGTGGGGACTGGTGTGTTGACATTCTGGCGGCGGCATTATGCACAGTGTATCTGTGCAGGCTGTTGTTTGTCGAGACTCCTGTCTTTTCCACTTTTCACACTGGGCAGTGGGGAGCGTTTTGTGTGATATTCACTGGCACAGGAACGAAGCATAATGGGGACGACCCGTTGCTGTGAAGTTGGAACTGCAACTAACTAACTAACCTAGCACCGGGTATAAAAATAATACATCAGAGATTTTCTGAGTTGCTTACAGATCTGACTTGAGGTGAGTATGAACATTTTTTTCAATTCTCATTTTCTCTTTATTGCTTTAATTTTTTCATGCTTTTGTTCTTCTCGTCCTGTCATCACCTTCTGATGTAGTCACAGGAGATCTCCTTGACTATGTTGTGTTTGTGAATGTGTTTGTTTGCTGATGAAGGCTAATCGCCACAACATCCTGTATGTGTCTTAATTCTGTTATGTAAAGCTGCACTACTTTATGTCAAACCTACAAGGCAGTAGGTTTGTGTGTCGCTTGGTTTGGTCCCTCTCCCTTGACCTGTCTGACATGGGTGACCCTACTAGTAGCTGTGCTACTATCGGCATAGCTCTTGGGGTCATTGGAACATTCAAGCCCCTCTACCTCGTCACGGTGGACACACCGCAGAGGGAGAAGTGCTATATAGAACCCATATTGTTTTATGCGTTTGAAACATGGACAATTAACAGACAAGCTGAGAAACATACAATGGCGGTGGAAAAGTGGTTTATGAGAAAAATGCAAAGAATACCATGGATGGCCAGAAAATCAAATGGGACAGCCCTTCAAGAGACAAATGAAAAACGGAGATTGATTAAAGTAATTAGACTTAGATAGTCAAGTAGTTTTGGACATGTTATGAGAAGAAATGGACTAGAAAGTTTGGTGACAACTGGCAAGCTTGATGGGAAGAGAGCAAGAGGAAGACAAAGGAATAAATTCCTTGATGGTTTAGCAGGATGGCATAGTCGGGACAAGGACACAGATCTGATTCGAGACTCTGGTGACCGTGTGAACTGGTGAACCATGACTGCCCACGCCTACCAGCATGGCACTTGATGATGTGTAATATATAAATTAGCATTTGCCTGCATGTGCAATATAGCAAATGATCAGCTGGTTTATGTCTAATGTAAAAAGTGAGGAGTTGCTGTGTGCATAATATAACAAATGAAGGGCTGGTGTATGTGTAATATTGAAAAATGAAAGTTATAAATAAGTGTAATTACACTCACAAATATATAATGTAGACAGATCTGAACAACACATTAATATGTAATTAAACAGTGGCACAGGTATTCTATATGTACATGTGTTATATATATTATATAAATATATATATATGTGTGTGTGTGTGTGTGTGTATTACAACACAATTGCTGTAGTTACTCAAAACATAGATGGAGGTCTGCACGGCTGAATGGATAAGAGCACTTGTTCTTAAACAGTTCTAATGCCAAGGTAACGGGTTCAACCCCTACACCGGTCAGTTGGACTAAAATGTTGACTTCTCGTCCTTAACTTGGGGACATAAATTACAAGTACTTCAAAAGTCAGAGTGGGTTCTCCTGATGGAGAGAGACACTGGTAATAGATAAAGCTAATTCACATGCATAAATTGGTCCAGTGCACTAGAAGTAGTAGCATGTATATGGGCTACGCTTGAGTTCAAAACTGACCCCAAAAAAAAGAAACATAGATGATGTGTGCAGATAAAAGAAATTACTGTATGCAAATATAATTTGACATATAAATAATTCCTGCATTTTGCAGATGACACTGAGACTCTTTGTTCATTGTTTCTATTTTTCTGATCTGGGCAGATTTTATTGTAATAAAACTAGTGACAAGTGATTTATTCGAATAATTACGCTTGGTAGTTTGCCAGGACAATTCACTTCACTGACCCTGTTACTGTTACATGCTGCGTACGTAAGTAAGGTCTCTCTCCTACACATATTGTCTTGTGTGACTTCAGATGGCTAGATTCTGTATCACAACCAGGACAATCATGACTCTTGCAAGGTCTTTCTCGTTTGTGTGTATAATCCTGTGCTTCTTTGTTTTTTTAACACTACTAAATAAAGTAAAACGTGCCATATTCAATTTCCTGTATGTGTTCTCTTGTGTTTCTTTAGATTGTCGACTTCAGCAAATGATGCACCACAATCATAACACTTGTAAGGTCTCTCTCCTGTATGTGTTCTCTTGTGTGTAATTAGATTGCTGACTCGAGTAAAAGATACACCACAATCATAACATTTGTAAGGTCTCTCCCCTGCATGTGTTCTCTTGTGTTTCTGCAGACTGCTAATTTGAGAAAATGATGCACCACAATCACCACACTTGTAAGGTCTCTCTCCTGTATGTGTTCTCTTGTGTGTAATTAGATTGCTGACTCGAGTAAAAGATATACCACAATCATCACACTTGTAAGGTTTCTCTCCTGTATGTATTCTCTTGTGAACTTTCAGACTGCAGGCTAAAATAAAAGATTCACCACAATCATCACATTTGTAAGGTCTCTCTCCTGTACGTGTTCTCTTGTGTCTCTTTAGACTGCTGACTTGAGTAAAAGATACACCACAATCATCACACTTGTACGGTCTCTCTCCTGTATGTGTTCTTTTGTGTGTCTTTAGACCGCCGACTTGAGTAAAAGATACACCACAATCATCACACTTGTAAGGTCTCTCTCCTGTATGTGTTCTCTTGTGTGTCTTTAGATTGCCGACTTGAGTAAAAGATACACCACAATCATCACACTTGTAAGTTTTCTTTCCTGTATGTATTCTCTTGTGAACTTTCAGACTGCTGGCTAAAGTAAAATCACACTTGAAAGGTTTCTCTTCTGGATATTTCTTTTTGTGTCTGCATAAATAGCCATCTACATTGACAGCTGAATCACAAACATCAGACATGTACGGTTTGTCTCCTGCTTTCACTTCCATATTATTTTGAAACTGGCAATGTTGTTGATCAGCCAAAGATATTTCTGAGTTTATTCCAAAAAGTGAAGATACATTCTCTGAAATTTGATTATATTTATCATGCTCTTGTGATGCCTCACAGATATTCTCAGTCATTCCTGATTTTGTTCTACTGTTTCCCGTCATTTCATGATCACTGCTACAATCTGTCATGTCTACCATTTTGCCAAACCTTTGGTGTTTGTCCTCATACAATACATTTGAAATTTCTTGTTTCACAATCTTAAAGTCCATGTTACCATACATTATCTTCTCCGTTTGTGAATGTTCATGCATGGAGAGGGAATGGACATTCTGAGAACAAGTTAGTGTTTCTGAAATGCAAAAACAATAAATATGGGTTAATCACTTCATAGATATGTCATGTAGCAGACAATAAACAAATAAGTAAATCTATCTATCACATGAATACAATAAATGAATACAAGCTTTAAATATTAAAATTACACAAAGTTTGCTTCTACTTTAACATTTCCAGTGACTATCTCCTTAAATCAAAGATTATCTCTTGACTTGTGTTGGTGCATAATTTGCTTGTATTTTCAAAGTTTGGTTTGCATGAACTGGCACATAAAAACAATTATCATCAATGCCATGTATTCCTGTCTTCTTAATCTTTAAAGAAATACAGTCTTCTTTGTAGAATTAAAGTAGACTGATTTCAGTTGAATTTGACATCTCTCCCAGAGTGAATGTAGCAATATTTAAAAAAAACATTGAGTATTGTTGCTATTTATATGTGGTTATTTTGTCATTATGCATATTTATTTGTTTGTTGTACATAAGTGTGAGATGTGGTGTGGTCTTGGCACATACCTGACTACCCTGAGTTGTGCGTGGTCTTAGTTACTTGAATTTCTTGTGTGTGTGTTCACTTGCTTTCAACTCAAGCATAGTCCATTTACGTGCTACAATTTCTAGTAGATTAGCTGTCCCTATTTGTAATTGTACTTGTAATTTATGTTCTCTAGTCAAGGACGAGAAGTCAACATTTTAGTCCAACTGACGTGTAGAAGATGGACCTGCTCTCAGAACGAGCACTCTTATCCATTCACCCATGCTGATCTCTGTAACTTGCATTTGTGGATATAAACATTCCTTAACTGTGATATGAGAGCAAGAGATTGGTGAGAAGAAAATGGACTGATGACATCAAGACATTGTACAGTCATTGACTGGCACCTTGCGTCTTTGCCACATTGCGTTTAGACATAATGACGTCATCGGAAAAGGTGGTAGAAAAATCATATAGGAAAACACCACAAGAAACTAAGAAACTGTTGATAAAGAACACAAAGGAGTGACGTCAGTTATCAACAGAAAGGACATTGATTGGGAAGGTACTAGCTGGCCGTGAAATGCAAATATTGGCGGTAGAATAGTGTTGGTACATGAAACAGTGGCTGCGACGGAGATAGCAAGGAAGGAAGATATACAGGGTTTGCTACAACATGTCGCTACATAACTTACGGGGTACCTAGACCTACATCGCGCAGAGCGGCAAAGGAGAACTTCAGGCAGAATGACAGAAGGGCAATGGAAGATACGAAGGTACAATATCTATGTAAGCAGGTTAGTGTTGAGTATCAATGAGTTCCTGTAAATAGAACTAGGTCCCGCTTGGCAACAACAAGCACATAGGTACGGATACAATTGATAGAACTGACTGTGAGAACTTATTAAATGTTATTACGTATCAACATCTTCAGCATGGCCGTTGGCTTCGTCATTCCCCTGCCATTCCAGTTCTGAACTTTGCTCGTTTACTTTTATAAGTTTGTGTCGAGCTGAAATTATTGATCGTGCTATTTGGACATTTTTCATGTAATTGTTATGAATGCTGGACTTATAGCATGGCAGCCTTGGGTGCATCGTTTTTCCGGGAGTGCCAACAGAAAATATTATTAACTAGCCACTCATTCACAACCGCCATTTGCCACTTATTTGCACTGGCCAGGAAAACATCGGAACCCAATCACAAAAGTAATTATCTGTATAATTATTAGTCAAGTCAGGAATCATGTATACCACCAGTCTGCATCAAGTTTATATAGACAGGAAACATACCATTTACACGTGGATATAGGTACTAGAGGAGATATAGAGATGGAACATACACAATAGACTGTCCCTTCCACACACTTCCTTTTCTCCACATGATCCACTCAAGACATTTTCCACACCAACGCTTCCGTCCACAAGACTCCCTCACGCCACCTTCACTATTTCACCAATTTTTGGCACGTGACATTTATGATGCCATTAATTAGAAAGTAAACATGCTCATGGATCTTACATCGTACACATTGCTTTGAGTCAAGCATTTATCAACGTCAGTCCAGTAATCAAGGTTGTCATGGGGACACTGCCGCTGTCTGTTAGAGATGTTGAAGCAGCATTTCGTTTATCACGGTGCCATTTCAATATATTGGACGGACACCGCACTTACATATAATCAACGCAACGAGTTTCTGCACACTTCATCGTAGACAAATTACAGGACAAGTCACACATTAGTCATTGTATTCTGGACATTATAGACTTGACCTCCATCGACGCTTCCTTCCATCATCAGTCTTTAGGAAATCTGGATTTTATTGAGACGCTCATCTAGACATTGTTCACCGGATCTTTCATGAAGAGGTACCTACATTTCGAATGACACTTCTAAGCGGACGTCAACACATTATCGGACATTGTCACGGGCACATCAGTCAACCTACTTCTGGATCAGACAGTCATCATACTGTGAACATTCTTTTACACTGATATACTGCACACGTCATTACGGACAAATTGTAAGACATACAGGACAGTTCACAAATCAGTCAACTTACTCTGGACTTTAAATACGCAACTACATTTAGTCACTACGGGTATCATACGTTCAGATACCTACTTCAACTGGTCAACCAGGATTTATCTCGTTAAGGCCAGTACATTTGCTGTTTGTTGTTATATAACTGTGGTCTGTTTGGGTGTCTAATATATAACATATTTTTTTCTTCCGATAGCCGACTCCGTAGTTATTTAACAAAGCGAAAGATTGAAGCGCTATCTGAAGGTCACATGAGTTTAATTATCGGACATTCAGACACGTTATTTACTGACGGCTTGTCAGCTTGTTACAAATATATTTTTTTGTGTGACTGTCAGGGTCTTAAACTTGGCTCGCTTTCCTAACAAGTGTGAGACAGTACAAATACAACGTGATTTGACGTAAGACTCAACGACACATCGTTCGGTGGATTTATTAACATATCAAATACAGAACGATGATCACAAATACATATAATGGATACTTTACAACTTACATCCACAATACAGTCACAAGTCTGACTCGCAAGATGTCCAGACACTCGCCTTTCAATACAGAAACCATACAACGCCTTTCTCACACGTCCGTCATGTTCCGTGTCCCAGAGCTGTCTGGACCTGGTTCGCAACTTGCCTCCTGCCTGACGTGGCGTCACGTGGCAGGCGTGCGTCTTGCGTTGGCGGCCTGACCGCTGGTCAGCCAGCGATCTCGCAGGCCGATAACTCCTATTTGCCTGGCGGCGCAACGAAGTTGTTGCATCCCTTACTGGGAGCTAAGTCGCCTGGCGGTCGTAACGATGTCCCTGCATCGCTGTCCCCTGTCGGACTCTGACACGCTCCCCCGGTAAAATCCATGAAAGATGTCGTCTTTCATGTCTAATGTCTGTACCTGTTGGGTTAATAGTATGCCCTTGTCAGAGTCTACCTTCCCATTGTTATACACAACGTTATCAAAATTACACACATGGCATAGAAATATATAAGAACTGGGAGTTGGGTACAAAGACATGTGGTGCTTCATGTTTAACACATATCAGGCTTCACCCTCTCGATGGCTGGTTACCTCAATCGTATTATCACCCAGTCGGATCAGTAGCACCAGCTTCACGCATCTACGTCAACGCAATTTGAAAAAAAATAATAATATGGTTCTTGAAACAAAAACCATCTCGCGAGACTGAAATAAGACTTTATATAAGTCGTATAAAACACTCAAACCCTGTCCCTACTTGGCCAGGAGTTATTGTGTTGGTATACAATGTTGGCAACCCTCTGCCATGCCCAGTAGATGCCTGCCTGTGGTGTCAACACTTTAACAACAACATGTTATATTACACACAACACATTAGCATATACATTTCAACTTATGGCCCTTTGTGTGAAAATGTAATAACAATAAATGAAAGGGAAATAATTCATACATTAGTGAAACAATAATTTACAATAACTATTTAATTTCTTAGTGTCATTGCTTGACGTTTCTTCATATTAACGCGAAAAAGTCGGCAATATGAATACGTTAATCAAGATATGATTCTAAGATTACATTAGAGAAATAAATAAACACACAATTCGTGTATTCAATTTTATAGAATCCTAAACATTTTAGAATCGTCAAAACTTTTTAATCTTTTATATGTTGTCTGCTATTTTTGTTCTAAATTTCTAATTAATCCGGAAGTACACACGAGCTCTAAAATCAGCTGATGGTAAAGCTTGTAGAACACACCTGTTCCGGTTTGATGTAGTTTAAGGAAGGAACAATGTTCTCAAAGTTCGTGTTGGATTTTGGTACACAATCTTCTGGATTACGATCGAATGTTCATGTGTTAGATGTTTCAGTCGAACACTAAAGGTTTCGGTTCACTGCAGAGGTGTAGAAAAGTCGTCACTGTTCAGTTTTTACTTTCACACTCGTAATTAAAATGTTCCTGGAGGATTCAACACGAAGTTGTCACTGTCAAGTTGGATAATTCGCTTCAGGTAAGCGCGAATGTGACACTGTTCTTGTACGTAATATATATAGTTAATAAAGTTCGCTTTCTACCACATACTACACATTTATACACGACAATCACTACATGAACTAGTAAAATACGAACACTATATATAATGGGAGTAATCCCTATCACAATATTGTAGACATTACACAGCTTTTGTGAATGGAAAACCACTATTCACTGCTAAATGGCTGTGTCGGTCTGAGTGTATTTTCTACATACTGCACTCAGACATTGGTGCTCACTGGGTCGGTCGGACAACGTGACAAAAGATCGGCAATTGAATTGGTTCTGCCTGGGATATGTCGAACCTCAAAGCTATAATCTTGAAGTTTCAGAGACCAACGCGCTATCATATGGTTCGATGGCACACCTGAATTCATCCATCGTAAGGGCTGGTGTCCGATTCTACGATGAAATGCCGATTCTCCTAAAGCTAGGGCTTCCAATTGAGGAATGGACCATGCCCGCTCTCTGGCTTTCAGCTTCCGGGATACAAATTAAACTGGGTGGAGGATGTTGTTGTACTCCTGCAACAGGACTGCTCCAATCGCCACGGAGCTAGCATCTGTGCGTAATCTGAAAGGTAAACGGATATCGGGCAATTTAGGATAAGATTCTGTTTATTCTTATCGGAAAAACATGATAGCACTTTATGAAATGGCGATTTTTAGGCATTGATCGTGTACAATTTTCTCAGGTTTATCCTTTGTTAGTAATTAGTAAATACCTCGGTCAGTTCCGAAAAATCAGGAATAAATTGCCTATAGTAATTGATTAGGCCCAGCAAACTTCTGACTTGTTTTTTAGTAGTCGGAAGTGAGCGTTTTAGTATCTTGGACACAATTTTATCGTCTGTCGTGACAAGCCATTGGATTTTTTGTAACCCAAGAATGATATTTCCTGGTAGCTATGTCTACTTTTGCAGGCTTCACTGTCAGTCCCGTGCTGTTTGATCGTTCAAATGTTTGGTCTAATGTCTTAATGTGCTCCGTCATTGTCTCTGTGTGATGCATATGTCGTCATATAGCAATTATGTTAGAATGTCTCTTAGCAGTAGTCCGTGTCATACGTACGAATGTGCTGGGGCGTTAACAAGCCCAAATGGAAGTTTGCACCATTCGTACAGTCCCCAAGGTGTGGCGAAAGCTGTCAGATGTCTGCTCTGTTCGTCTACAGCAATCTGCCAATAACCTTTAACCATGTCTACAGTCGTAAAGAACCTAGCGTCTGTCAGTTCTGTCAAAGATCGTCAGTGTTGTCCATAGGCTCAGATCTAGAACAGTTATTTTATTCATTTTTTCGGTAGTCGATGCACATCCTTATTGTATTGTCCTTTTTGCGTACTATGACCATGGAGATGAGTAGTCTGATTGGATCGTCTTATGATGTTATTTTTCTCTAAGTTGATGTTCTTGATGTAACTGTTCTTTGTAATGTAATGGGATGGTGTATGGTCTGCATCTAATGGGTGTGTTTGATGTGAGTGCGATGTGATGCTGTATAATTCTGTTTGTCCTGGGTTGTTGGAAAAGATGGTGTTGTACTGTTGTATAAGTTGTTTTGCAACTGTCTGTGTCTGCTTGAGTTAAATTTGGGTTGATTTTGATCTCCTTCAAGCAGTCTGTCGTGTCTAATGCAGGTGTTGGAATTTCGTCACTAGCATCGTCGTCTTCGTGATCTATTATCACTGTACAAGCTGTTGTATCGTCTTGTTCGTCGTCTCTGTTTTGGTATGGTCTTAGCATATTTATGTGAAATATTCTGTGTTTGTTTTTTATAAGGATCTCGTAGTCTACAGGTGAAATCTGTCTTGTCACTTTAAAAGGTCCCTGCAAAGAATCAGTCAGGAGGTGTCTGTCACTAGGTAGCAGAAGAAGAATGTCCTGTCCAGGTGTCAATGTTATTGTCCTGGTTACCTTTGTCAGCATACTGTCTATAAGTAGCACCAGATAGTTTTAGTGCATTCTTTGCAATAACACAAGATTTGATGATTCTTTCACGCAATGATGTCACATATGAGTATGATGATATGGGTTTTAAGTACTGGTGTAGAGTCAGTTAACATTTGGTGGTAAATGGTCAATGGGCCACGTGTTTGGCACCATAGATAAGTTCAAAAGGAGAGAAACCGGTACTAGCATGTGGTACCGTCGCGATAAGCAAAAAGAATAGCTGGTAGATATACATCCCAGTTGTTGGGGTGTTCTTGCATCACTTTTGCAAGCATGTGCTTAAGATCCCCGTTAATTTTCTATCACTCCGCTACTGTGAGGATGGTAGGGGGAATTGAAACACTGCTTAACTCCCAGCATTTGGTGAAAGCTTGGGTGGATGCGGCAATAAACTGAGTGCCCCTATCAGATTGGATAGTATCTGGAAACCCTATCATAGAAAAAAATATGGAAGAACACTTCCATTATTTCATTGGCAGTTATGTTCTTTAACGGAATAGCTTCTGGCCAGCGACTACATTGATCAATGACCGTTAGAATAAATTTATTCCCTCTAGTTGTTGTATGACTGAGAGGGCCCACTATGTCAACCGATAGCTTTTCAAAAGGTCGACTGGCTAAGTCGGTAACTTGTAACTTTGCCTGTGGGTGTTTACCTTTTTAACCAGTTTCTGGCAGGTGTCACAACTTCTGCAATATTCTTTAATGTCATTGCAAAATTTTGGCCAGTGAAATTGTGGTCAATAACCTTGATCTGGTCTTAACGTATGCCATATGTCCTGCAAGAGGTATATCGTGTGCAAGATGTAAGGCTTGTTTGCGATAACTAGTTGGCAAAACAGTTTGCTCTGTGGTATTGTCACCTCTGGTGTAATACCTAGTGAGTATGTCATTTTTCATCGCAAAATGCCATTTTGCATTCTTGGTTACTTTTGGCTTTCGGCCGATCAGGTCAAGTATTTTGACAATGAAGGATCAGCTTTTTGGGCTGTTACAAATGCTTCCTTCATGGTGTTAGTAGGTAGTGAAACTGGGCTGAGCAATTGTATCGCCTCAGTTTGATTTACTTCATCTTGCACTCTAGCAGTAGCTCTTGTTACTGCGTTCACACACTCAATGGTATCAGATGATGATGATGGAACAATAGTTTCAATGATGTCATGAGAACTTAGTGCTACATTAGCTACATTAAAATCAATAGGTGGTGTGACATTTTCAATGATGACATTTGATGGTGATGTTATGGTATCATCATTACATGAAGATGTTATGTCATGAGGTTTATCATTTACCTCAGGTAAATTACCAATAATTATATCACAAACTGGACTGGTTAGTGCAGCGCACTTTACTTTCCCAGTGAGGAAAGGTGTATCAATATATGCCCATGCTAATGGGTATCTCTCAATATTGCCTGAGAATGTTCTACATGTTACGTGCCTGCCTGTGTAATCTGTAGGCAATATGAACGTTCTTTTCAGGCCAATGATTGTACTTCCTGTGTCGCGAAGGACTGTAGCATATTTGCCATTTACATATCCGTGATGGATGTTTATTCTGCCCTTTGAACCTATTACCGAATTAGCTTCTTCATTGGCAATAGGGATGGTATGACCGCATTTTAAAATACCATCTTCATAGAAAGTATTACAAACATAGCATTTGCTTGCGTTGAATATGTCAACAGCCTGTGCTGAGTTCACAGGATGTTTCTCTGGCTCTTCTTCTTCAGACGCGGACCTGTCATCCAAGGCGGCACCTGCTTTTTTTGTCATCTGCCTGCCCTCACAATCCCTCCGATGGTGTCCGAACGCCTTACAGAGAAAACATTTAGTCAACCCTTTGAAGGTTTCACGCTCCTGATTTTGTTGATTTACCCTGTGTTGTAAGTACATCTTGTAACGAGGGTTTTTATCACACATCTCACTCTGATGATGAGAATATTTACAATACCCGCACTGATAAAACTTCTCAGAGGTAGGCTTACGAAATTTCTGCCTACTGTAGGGTTGTTTGTCATAATTAGCCGCTGCTACAAAGTTAATGTTAGTATCTTCAGTAGCAAAGCAATCTTTGTTGGCTGTGTAGTAAGCCGAACCCCGTCTTTCAATTTCATCCACACTAGAGCATTCATTCTCTAACAAAAATTTAGCAAAGGCTGAAGGAATAGATGACACAATTTTGTCTCTAATAATTAGATCTTCCAATCTCTGATAACTTTTTTCAATTTTGGCTGCTGACGTCCATTTGGTGAAAATATCTCGGACTAAGCAGAGGTAGTCAGAGAACGTTTGAGTCGGTTTTGGGCTCAATTTACTGAACTGTTCTCTGTAACCTGCCTCATCTAACATAAAATGTGCCATAATCTTAGATTTCAGATAATGGTAATCTTTTCTGAGGTCTTTGGGGATGGTTTCAATAACTTTAAGAGGTTCCCCTGACAAACTCCTCATGTACACAATATTCCATTCAGACAGTGGAACTTGATAATGTTCCATTAAAGTTTCAAAATTTTGGGTAAAGGCTGCAATGCAGTCACCCGAGGTATAATTACGTACAATACCTTGATATTTCTTATACTGGTTTTCTTTCTCCAGTCTTTCAGATTTCTTAAACTCTTTGTTAATGGCAGTCTCAGTGTCAAGTTGTTTCATCTTCAACTGTAACTCCAGTTCTTCTCTCTTACTCTGAGCTGCTATTTCTGCCTTTTTCAGCTCACTATCTATCTCAGCTTGCTTGGTCTTTGCTGTCAGTTCTAATTCAGCTTGCTTTAAGGCTGTTTCTGCCTCTACTTGCTTTGCAGTTCTTTCTGCTTCTGCCTCTCCTTGTTTGGCAGCCATCTCTGCCTGTTTTAATGCTCTTTCAGCTGCTCTTTCTTCACGCTCAGCCGCTTTTTCCTGTACTTGTAGGTATTCTGCATATTTCTGCTCACTCCACTGTGTTAATTCATCACCATGTAACTGTAACTTTATCCCCATATCAATGAAATCAAATAATGAAGACATGATGGAAAAATGTCAATGAAATACCAGCCACACACAATATGTAATAAGTGGTTAGTAATCAACAATTTACAATCTGTTTATATGGACGATATGTGCCTAAAAATGCATTTTTAAAGTATACGAAAAGAAAAAAGTATACTCAAGTGCCCTGGATGCGGTGAAGAACGGTTGAAAATCGGGCTAGGCACTGTAGGGTCGCTACTTCGAATCGGAAATGACCTCTACGGCAAGGTTTCGGATGATACGGAAAAACCTGCTTTTATTTTGGAAGAAGATAAATTAGCGTCTATTTGTTGGTGTGTGCCTGCTTGTCACTAAGTGTTGATTAGGTTTGTATGGCGTTGAGTGTAATTGTATGTCGTAAGTTTGTCCGTCAACAGTTTTTTTTTTTCTTAATACACGTTACTTTCTTTCCAAACACTTTTCGCGTTCCACAAACTCAATTCACAAAGACAATTTACAAGTATCTTAATACTCTACAACATTGATGACACATCACTTACATCAAGATGACGTTCAGTAAGGACATAGACATCAAGTTTACAAGATGGCGACAAGGTCAAAATGGCGACAAGATCACAATGTCGACAAGGTCAAAATGGTGACAAGTTTCACAAATCACAAATGTTTTACACGCTTACAGAATCAAACAGAATGTATGCATTGTACGTTTACAAATGGTCTTACACATGTTTAAACAATGTAGTAACAATCAAAATGAGCCTTCCATGATCACATTTAAGTTTAAATCTAATTAAATTAAACGTTCAACAAGGACAAGCTATTCACGTTCAAATATAACTAAATTAAAGCTGGACGAGCCCTCCACGTTCACACATGTCAGGGTCTTAAACTTGGCTCGCTTTCCTAACAAGTGTGAGACAGTACAAATACAACGTGATTTGACGTAAGACTCAACGACACATCGTTCGGTGGATTTATTAACATATCAAATACAGAACGATGATCACAAATACATATAATGGATACTTTACAACTTACATCCACAATACAGTCACAAGTCTGACTCGCAAGATGTCCAGACACTCGCCTTTCAATACAGAAACCATACAACGCCTTTCTCACACGTCCGTCATGTTCCGTGTCCCAGAGCTGTCTGGACCTGGTTCGCAACTTGCCTCCTGCCTGACGTGGCGTCACGTGGCAGGCGTGCGTCTTGCGTTGGCGGCCTGACCGCTGGTCAGCCAGCGATCTCGCAGGCCGATAACTCCTATTTGCCTGGCGGCGCAACAAAGTTGTTGCATCCCTTACTGGGAGCTAAGTCGCCTGGCGGTCGTAACGATGTCCCTGCATCGCTGTCCTCTGTCGGACTCTGACAGTGACAAACTTGCGATTCGTTGGTAATATATTAATTTTTTTTTTTTCGCGTTGTACCGTTAGGCATTTACATTCCGCATTCTATCACGTCTCCTTATTTATAGGTGATTAAATATTATGTAGGTATGTCACTTCGTAGTTCGTTATCATAATAGCGTCATTGTTGTGTCAGTATATTCTTTATATTGAATATATATATTTTTACTACTAATTTCTAGTGCTTACGTTTTGTAACGGTTAGGACGTTATCTATCTTGCGCCGAGTTGCTATTCTTCTCGCGTGTTTATACTCTTCTATATTATTGATTTCGAGTTGACTTCTCATTCAACTTGCATATATATATTTGGATACGCTTGTCAGTGTCTACCTACGCATTCTATCGGCTGTGCGTCACATATCTACTATTGTAGCGGCATAATTTACAGATCATTAAGACAACATGTCAACACTTCAAGACTTCATGGACATGGGTGAAAGGTCTGGTTTGACTGGTGCAGACCTCAAGAATTGGGCGAAGCAAGAATTGAAAGATTTTCAGACACAGCAACGTGAAGAGAGAGCTGAAAAATTGGCAGCAGAGAAAGAAGCAAAACAACTTCAAGCTTCACATGAACGAGAGAGATTGGCTCTTGAGAAAGAGTTAAAAGAAAAAGAGATGGCGTTGGAACATGACAAAATTGCCGCTAGGGAAAAGGAATTAACGCTGGAACGGGAGATGAAAGATAAGCAACTGACATTTGAGAAAGAAAAACTTTTGGCCGAACAACTTCTTAAGGACAAGGAAGTTGAGGGTAATTTGAAAGTTAAGTCATTGGAAATGGATCGTGAAGCTGAGATTGAACGAGAAAGAATTCAAGCAAAACATAATGATCCAGTGAAAAAGTATCAAGGTCTTTTTCGCAATTTCCAGCAAGGTGATTCTGTCAGTTCTTGGATTACCAATTTTGAAGTGCTTGTAAAGTACTACAAGGTACCGGAACTAGACGTACCGATTCTGTTCCACAGGCATCTCGCATTGGAGCCTTTAAAGGTAATCGAGTTAATACCTGAGGACTTACGTACTAACTACAAATACATGAGAGATCGTGTTTTGGCACACTTTAGTTTAGATGAATTCGGGCTTACGTACTAAGTTTAAAACACTCACTCCTAAATCTAACCAAACTTTCCTTGACTTTGTTTCTGAATTAACCTCATCTTTTGATAAATGGACTAAAGCCGCTGATATTGGGTCTGACTACAATAAAATTCGAGACTTAATAATTAGAGATAGACTACTATCTGCGGTACCAGAGGCCATGTCTATATTTCTAGTGGAGAATAAATGCAAAGATCTTAAGGAAATGGAAACGAGGGGAGAATCATATTTCAATGCACACCGTGACATATTTGCGGAATGCACACAACCTGAAACTGGTAATAGGGGCTAGTGCTAGAATTCAGAATAACAGAAGTAATAGTAAGTTCAAGAAATTCTCTAATAGAAACAGGGGACCTTACCAGAACACAAACAGAGATTCTGACAGACCTAGAAAGGGTCACTTAACATGATGTCAATATTGTAAACTCTCACACGGTGCTTTGGAAATGTGTGACCAACATCCTGGTTATCCTGCGTACCTAAGAGACATCATATCTAAGAAAAAGAGTAAGTATGACTCCTACAAGAATAGTGTTAAATGTTATTCTTGTCGGGCTTTCCGACATACAAGCCGGTCGTGCGCGATGAGAAACACTTGGAAGGATGCGAATGCTGCATACGTGTTCTCCAGTAGTGATTCTGACGACTTAGAGGACACACATGCAGCTATAATTCAGACATACAATAACAAAACAGGTAAGGAGGGTCATGATGATAATGATGACCATAAGAGACATATACATGAAGCTAATGCAGTATACACGCATAAAGGTACTCTTGTGATCCACCAAGCATGGGTTAATGGTTCACCAACAACTTGTTTTAGAGACACAGGATCTGATATTGCGGGAGTTAGTCACAAACTAGTCAACAAAAAAGACTTCACACATGACAACATTTATTGCAGAACATTTGGGGGTACAATAGAAACATACAAGACCGCATGGGTCGGGATAAAATGCCCATACTATGAAGGTGAAATATGCGCAGCAGTATTACCAAACCCGTGTGCCGGGTTGATAATTGGTAATATCCCTAATGTCAAAGATTACGTTCAAGAAGTGACCATCAAACACAAACCTGACAAGACACTCACAAGAACCCAAATTCACACGATGCAAGAAGAAGAAAATACGCAATTGAAACAAGTGACATCAAATAGTAACAAACACGATGTAACACAAAAGAGAGACAACACAACAGTACAAAAATGTGTACAATATAATACTCACAAGGCAAACAAATCCAAACACAGGAAATTGAATTCTCCATTAAATAAGTTTATTTCTGTGAGTGTAAGTGAAAAACAAAAGCAAACAACCAGGCAACCTCATATGTCGACGAATGACACCATTCACAAACATCAAAAACAGAAAACGACAATTATACACACTAGTAACAAACAGAGGCAGTGGGATGTTCTAACCATAATTGTTGCTCAGATCATGATCTTAATGAAATCAACCCTATCCCATATTGAATGCGTCATTATGAACATTTACTCACAAACAAAGAGGTATGTTACTTGTATCAGTACAAACATTTACGCACAGGTCCAGAAACATATTGCAAACATGTTCATACGAATAAAAAGGCATATCACAAGCATGCACACAGAAGTCAAGAAATGTGTTACAAACATTCACTCGCAAGTCAAGAAAATTTGCGCACAAGATAATAAACGCAAAGAATATTACAATAGACAAACTACACTTATCTTTGCTTACTCTATTTACTTGGTTTATTTCTTTTACAAATGCACCAATATACGTTACACAGTATACACACGAGTGAAAATCACAACATTGTTCCAATCAACAAAGTTACAATGTACAAATATTGGCATGCGTACAGAAGAGAGATTCTATAGGTTGGAAACAAAGAAAGAAAGAAAGAAAATGAATGAAAGAAAGAATAAAAGAAAGAAAAAAAAAGAAAAATAAAATGGGATGAAAGTGTTAGGTTTATATAAACACATAATACACTACAGACACATTAGGGTCTTACAAAAGAAGTTGTTCTGAATTTCGCCGATATAAAGCTATACTTTTCAGAATTTGCCACACTATCTCTGTTATACCTTATTTTACAATCTTATGATAGCAAACGTAATCCTATTCTCTACTTTAGCTATCACATTGCTGGTTAACGTTATCACTAGCATTATCAATCTGAATATTAATTGGTTTAAATATTTATTCTTGTTGAATCCGAATATTATATTATATTTCTTATTTATTTCGTAGAAGTTCTTACGGATTATTATTCTGTGAAAGTCTACGATGTTAAGATCTGCCAAATTCTAGACGATAATAATATTCTTAAAGATCTTCTTAGTCGTCTCTAAAAAAATTATGTATGTTATATTTTCTTACTTATTGTCTGCGTTCGTATTTGGATTTTCGTTAGGCTGATTAACATATGTTGCATACATTCACCCAGGTAGATTACTGTTGAAAACAACAAATTGCGAATTATGTGAAATTTGTTAGTGTTATTCGGATATGTACATAGGTTTGTTTAATTCGTTCTTTGGCAGGGACATTGTTCGCCATGACGAAGTGACACTGCACAAGTCGAGTGTGATTGACCATGTGCGCTGTAATTGACGAACTATACCTGAACACTTTCTGGATTATCGGAAATCGTTTGTATTTCTAAAATAATGTTATGTCATATTATTACGGCATATTGCGTATAAACAGTGATAGTTATAGTTATATTTCGAGGATCGAAACCTGACTCTTGATGAGAGTATATGTGTTAGAACAATGATACAGTCGATGATAATGGACACGGTTGTCGCGAAGCGGACATATGTACCAACATTGTACCCTTGTGCCATGATAATTCATCGCTATAATGAAGTGCCTGACTGTTAATTAGTCATTGGTTACTACTTGAGTAACATTATTCAACATAAGTTGTACAATTAATTAATTAATTATTAATTTATTGCTAACGCGTAGCATAGAATTATATATATATTGTTTCTTTCACATAATTTTAGTTCATAGAGTTAAGTAGTTACGTATTCTTATTATTATTATTGTTCATTTAGGTACTTAATTATCCATATGATGGGTCGTAGGATTTTCAATTCTCATTGTGATCGCCATTTCCAAATATAGCCACCACATTATGAAATACGCCGTTAGAGGATATTGTCACTCGGTCATTATTGCCACACCTACACAAAGAGTTTATGATGACGTCTCTAAAGAGCATTTACCTCGATTACGCCTAAAATTATGACGTCATAATACTGGTACCTCACCTACCCGTTTAATGAGATTAACATTCACGACATAGCAGTCGAGATAACTGCACAGATGGTTACAAGACAATAGTAGATGCAACTGGTACCTGTTTATTCCTCACGTCCCCTTACTCCAGGTTTTGACCTAGAGAAGGACGCTTGTCCTTAGGGACAAATGAGGGACTGATCTTTACGATTAGTTAGTACAGCCTCCCCATGGGCTGTATACACGACATCTACCGTTGGTGTGTAGATTGGAGGGCGTGCCCGTTATATATATATATATTTTTTTATTTTGTGGGTAATGGATAGGTGTCCATAGCATCTTGCTAGTCCGATAAAAGTCATTGTGTCTGCACTGCTATGTGTCAGGTTAATTCTCTTGATGTAAAAAGAAAATGATTACATCATTTTAAAAGGGAGGGGGGCATACTGCCACATTGCGTTTAGACATAATGACGTCATCGGAAAAGGTGGTAGAAAAATCATATAGGAAAACACCACAAGAAACTAAGAAACTGTTGATAAAGAACACAAAGGAGTGACGTCAGTTAACAGAAAGGACATTGATTGGGAAGGTACTAGCTGGCCGTGAAATGCAAATATTGGCGGTAGAATAGTGTTGGTACATGAAACAGTGGCTGCGACGGAGATAGCAAGGAAGGAAGATATACAGGGTTTGCTACAACGTGTCGCTACATAACTTACGGGGTACCTAGACCTACATCGCGCAGAGCGGCAAAGGAGAACTTCAGGCAGAATGACAGAAGGGCAATGGAAGATACGAAGGTACAATATCTATGTAAGCAGGTTAGTGTTGAGTATCAATGAGTTCCTGTAAATAGAACTAGGTCCCGCTTGGCAACAACAAGCACCTAGGTACGGATAGAATTGATAGAACTTATTAAATATTATTACGTATCAACATCTTCAGCATGGCCGTTGGCTTCGTCATTCCCCTGCCGTTCCAGTTCTGAACTTTGCTCGTTTACTTTTATAAGTTTGTGTCGAGCCGAAATTATTGATCGTGCTATTTGGACATTTTTCATGTAATTGTTATGAATGCTGGACTTATAGCATGGCAGCCTTGACAGATGATAATTTGTAAAAAGCAGTTATACCTCTCCATAACATTGAGTCTGGGCTAAATTTAGAGACCACGTGTTGCCCGTACAGCATGGCTCTCTCAGGCTGCCTAGTTTACTCCAGAGGAAAGGTAATACCAATACATCTCGAACAAGGCAAGCTGTAGAAGCTGCTGGATCAGCAAAGCAATACTCTAACTGTCCGCCTGTCACACAGAATGACTTAATCCAGTGCCATGCATCGGGTGCTGGAATGTCACTCCTCTCCACCATGCTTGACGCCAAAAGTAGAATATGATAATTTGTCCCTAGTCAGCTATTTTTAAAATAGTGACATATTTAAGCTATAAATCAATCTGTTGGATGTCTGGTTTAATTTATTAGTTACTGCAGCAAAGTAAATATGAGCTCTTTTGTTTTACACTGTACATGGACCTGACACTGCTCCTCCTTGGCTGTAAATCAAAGGTCAGTCTGTTACATAACTAACATCTGGCCAATGTGTGCATATTCTTATGTTGAGTGTGTGCACCATACCTGATACATTATTTCTCAGGCCAGGTTGTGTTTTGGTGTTTGAGCTGCCCCTCCCACAGACATCTCTCCTGATGGTGTCTACATAACAATAGATAGGTTAGTGTATTTTAGTGTTCTTACCTGATCTCTTGATCTTTTGGCAGAGGTGGTTCAATTTTACACAACAAGTAGAACCCCCCCCCCCCCCCCCCCCAAACACACACACACATTCTCTCCCTCTTTCTCACACACACACACACCCCCCCCCCCCCCCCCCCCACTTTCCACTTGAGGGAATCAATGAATTAGACATTGCATTGCTCACAATAGATCATCATCATATGCCAGCTGGCATAGGCATTCATGTCTTTTCATACTTTCATTCATTCCTTCTTTCTCAAGCCAGATTGTATTTTCATGTTTGAGCTGCCTTCCATGGACTGTCCATCACCTGATGATATCCACAAGACAACAGGTGAGTTAGTTCATCAAGTGCTTCTGACCTCATCTCTCTATCTTACAGCAGAGGTACTTCCATTATAAACAACTAGTAGACATACCTTCTCCCACTGGAGAAAAACTGAATGAATTAGACATTGCATTGCACATGATAAATGGCAGTATTGTTTTCTTATTTAAGGGTAGATACTAACAAATATGAGCCAAAGTGACACTGGCAGATGATGACTTAGGGAGTGCAGAAAAATGTACATGACCAACAGAAACAACATAGAATTGCATTAATACAGACAGATTAAAAAATTACGTCATAAAGAACAATTTGAACTGACTTTTTTTCTGATATAACTGACTTACTCTTATCTTGATCTGGGTGTTCCACATCTACTTCAGGTTGTTCCGTCTTAATTCTCACTGACAGTTTACTATCTGCCATGTCAAAGGCTTTCACCTCAGTAGTCATCTCTTTAGCCCAACTGTGAACATGGTCAGTCTGAAAGGATTTAGGAATTATTTGCCACTGCTTTCTGAACAAGTGACACACATACCATGTCATAAAAAAAACAACGCAAGGCAGTCTGCTGCCAAATCGCCCACAGCTGTGTTTGGAACGTGATATGCAGGATTACGAACTACTTCCATAACTCCTACACCACAGAAATGGCACATTTCAGCCCATACAAATAACAAAATAAGGAAAGAATAGTATGGTTCCCCTTTCCCCTCCTGACTCTGGTGTAGTTAACCCAGTATCTATCATTCTCAGATAAGGGAGAAAAACAGAGAACTCATGTCCATGCTATAAGATCGCTGGCAGTTGGAAAAATTGAAGAAGACAGGCTGAATAAACCTCTGTCCATTTCATATTATTAAAAACATTAGAAATATCTACCAACAAAAGAATGTTTATAACATGTGTGATTCTGCTATATACTACACATATTTAGATCCTAAACTGAAGCTATGTCATTTATGTACTGTGCTAAGATTCTCAATATGTGATTTATGAGAGGAGACAGAGGCATTTATGGAGGTATCTGTGTGCAATGAAAGTGATGCTTAACAACCATAACCAAATCATCTATACATATATATGAACCTGAAATACAGATCTCTGATTGTCATGTTCAGACAATTTCTGAGACAAAATGTCTCATGGTACTTTCACAAGTTACAACTGTGCAATCAAGAATAGCATAGTGAAATTGGTCCACACATAACAAAAATAACATATAATATTAGCCGACAATGCCCTTTACTTATTTTGACACATTTTGGAGATGATAAAAGTTGCTGCTGCTGCTTCTTATTCCTTTTATCTCCCAAAGCACAGGGTCTCAAATAAAATATTCTTTGCTATCTCCTGCACCTTCCTCTGTGCCCTCCCCATATTATTAACCTCTCTCTCTCTCTTCTCTGCATGTTTTAGGCCTTTTGTTGTTGCTCGCTCGCTTTGAACTCAAGCGTAGTCTATACACACTATTTATAGTAGTGCTGGACTGAATTTTGCGTGTGGGATAGCTTTCCCTATTAACAGTGTCCCTCGCCATCAGCAAACCCACTCTGACTTCAGAGGTAAGGCCTCTTTCTATTGATACTATTAACAAGTTTCCTCAATGTGTGCCTTATCTAGCTAATGGTGCACTAATAACTACTATGACAGCAGTAATTCTTTGTTTAAGGTCTTTTCATCCACATGCAGCTGCTGCAATATATCATGAAGGAATACAAACTGAGTAGATAGAAATTGTGGTCAAGTGAGATGGACTGTAACAGTTAACTAATTTACAGTGTGTCAACAATTTACCTGATAAATATAGGTTTTAGGCATGGATGTGTTTTGTATCCACTGTTTAACTAGAGGAATAGCCTCATGGCAACAATGCTTTAAGACTATGAAGACACGGTTTGCAGATGTGCAATTGCATCCAATCACAAATTAAAGTAAACAAGATTTCTTGATTTTTGTACGGTGTCTATACAATAAAGACAAATTAACGAAAATATTTTGGTAATAATGAATAGTGAATAATACTGATGTGACGGTTATGTTATAATAAAATAATAATGCAACACAATGCCTATTTTGTGAAACGGTCTTACAGAATCTGCTTGCTATATCACATTTCAACAAAATATGAATTTACCCATGCCGTCTGAGATCACATTTTGTGGAGAAGTGTGATCATCTATGTCCGCCAGAAAAGCACTGGATGATGATGATGAATTTAAACTATGTGCACACTCGTTACTTTCCACTATTAAACCTATTCAAGCAATAACAAATAGAACAGTAGACATTAAACTAACTAGTGTGTTCTCACATAAATGAGTATTAGCAACTATATGTAAGTATTGAGTATGAGTATATGCAGAAATGCCGGTCTCCCTGGCGAAGGTGTTAAGGACGTTGTTCATAATCCCGTATACTCTCATACAAAACACGGCTGCGAGAGATTCGGCAGTGGATTGCATCGCATTGATTACTTACAGAGGTATGTGAGCCGGTCATTCAGAAAGCAATGGCAAACTACTGAGCGTAAAACTTGCCAAGACATCAACAGCAGCTGAATAATGCTGGTGTTGACTGCAATGTCCCATAAAGGATATGTGAAAGAAAATATGCAGAAATGTAAATATAGTAAGATTATACATTTAAGAGAGAAATCCATGAATATGTTATGTTCTATCAATGATCTCATAATCAATTACTGAACAGTGTTTGCAACTGTATATAAGTATGCAACTTTTTGTAAGTATGAAACAACTGTACAAGTATGAAACTACTTTACAAGTATGCAAATGTTTACAAGTATGCAACTGTTTACAAGTATGCAACTGTTTACAAGTATGCAACTGTTTGTAAACATGCAACTGTTTACAAGCATAGAACTGCTTTTAAGTATGGAACTGTTTGTAATTATGTAACTATACATTAGTATGAACTGCATACAAGTAGAAATAGTGTATGGAAATGCATGTAAATATGGAACACAAAGATAGGTAGAAGTATAACATAGAAAGTGAATGTAGTAAGACTATAATTCAGAATGAACTTCCTGAACGTGCTACTTCCTACCAATTATCAAAACAAAAATTACTTACTTGAGAAGCTGGTTCCAGTTTTATATTGTGTCTTGGTAAAAGGCTGTATGAATCCATGCTTCCTGGAGTCAGAATAAATTGTGATCACTTGATATGCTGGGGATATTTCTTTTATTATAACACATCCTAATATTTATAATTTAGTGGTGTAGTGTAAAGACAGGGGGATAGTACCTCACAGTGAGTGGCAGCCATATCCCAACGGACAGAACAGGATCCTTTTATTTCCCATCTCTTTACCTAGCTCAAGTATGGCTCCACAAATACTGCTTGTGTACAGTGATGGCCACATCACGGGCAACAGTCTTGGCTTACTGGCTAAACTACATGAATGAAGTAGGGATACTATCCTACTAAGGGAATGTCCATCCCTAGTACACAAGAGACTGGGATGGTGAACATGGCGGATGAATGTACATAGATCAATAGCTTCAAAAGCGAAACAACAGAGTGTGTTGCACGCATGAGGCATGTTCAGGTCACAATAGTAAACATGTCAGATTGGGACCTCACCCCATAGTATCGCACAGACAGCAATGAGATCACAACAAAAAGAAAACAGTGATACAGTAACGATCCCTGGAAATGAGCCCGTTGTAAATATGTTTAGGGAAGAGACAACTCCTATAGTGAATAAGGGAATGAATAATGACGAATCCATCCCAAATCCTTTTGAAAAGTTGCATTCTGACAATACCTACCTGAAAAGTAGAAGGCGAAGTCTGAACACTGGTACGTGGAACGTATGCACCCTGTATCAAGCAAGGAAATTTGACAACTTGATGTCAGAAGCATAAAACATAAATTTAGATATTTTAGGTGTATCAGAAACAAGATGGACAGATGGTATATAAGAAGAGATGATTACATATTAATTAACTCGGGAGGAGATCATCATTAGAGAGGCATAGGAATTTGCATGTGGTGATCCATGTGTAAAGAATAGGAATAGGCATAGGAATTTTAGTAAAATGAAATTTAGAGAAAAATATTAGTGGATTCTGGGCTCATAAAGATAGAATGATACTACTCAAAATTAAGGCAAGACCGTTCAACATAGTAATTCTTCAGACATATGCTCCAACTGATTATAGTGATGAACAGCAAGAATATTATTATGAAGACCTACAACAAACACTGAAAGTTGTAACATCATCAAAGGTCCTAGTTATCAATTATCATTGGAGACATGAACAGAAAGGTTGGAAAAACTAATTATAAGCAGATAGTGGTATGGAGAAACAGAAACAACAGAGAAGATCCGCTGATACAGGTTTGTGAAGAAAACAATCTTATTTGAAATATTTGTAACACATTTTTCCAACATAACCTTAGGAAGCTCTATATACATGGAAAAGGACTGGAGATAGAATGAGAAACCACACTGACTACATTATGATTTTAAAGATTTAAAAACAATGTTTAAAATGCCAAAATGTACCCTGGTGCTTTTTCTTTTTTGTTCACTCGCTTAAACTCAAGCGATGGCCCTGTGTTGTGTGTGAGATCTTAGTTACTTGCATTTTGTGTGTGTGTTCACTCGCTTTCAACTCAAGCATAGTCCATACACGTGCTACAATTTCTAGTAGATTAGCTGTCCCTATTTGTAATTGTTCTTGTAATTTATGTTCTCTAGTCAAGGACGAGAAGTCAACATTTTAGTCCAACTGACTGGTGTAAGGGATGAACCAGCTCTCAGAACGAGCACTCTTATCCATTCACCCATGCTGATCTCTGTTACTTGCATTTGTGGAAATAAACATTCTTTAACTTTATTCATTTGTTTTTCTTGAAACATAAACTGGGGCAAGGTCATCTGTACATGGGCCTGACTTCACACCAACCATTCATATCTATTCTCCTTTCTCCTAGACCTCCTTTTTCATTCTCTCATTTGTCTTTATCCTGCTCTTCTACTCTCTTCCATTTTCCTTAGACTGTTCTGCGGCTGATCTCTGTCCCATCTCCATGTTTCTGTCCCATCTCCATGTTTCTGTCACATCTCCATGGTTCTGTCCCATCTCCGTGGTTCTGTCCCATCTCCATTGTCCTATTCCATCTGCATGGTCCTGTCCCATCTCTGTAGTCCTGTCCCATCTCTGTGGTTCTGTCCCATCTCCATGGTTCTGTCCCATCTCCATGTTTCTGTCCCATCTCCATGTTTCTGTTCCATCTCCATGTTTCTGTCCCATCTCTGTAGTCCTGTCCCATCTCCATGTTTCTGTCCTATCTCTGTAGTCCTGTCCCATCTCTGTGGTTCTGTCCCCTCTCCATGTTTCTGTCCCATCTCCATGTTTCTGTCCCATCTCCGTAGTTCTGTTCCATCTCTGTGGTCCTATCCCATCTCTGAGGTTCTGTTGAACCTCCATGGTTCTGTTCCATCTCCATGTTTCTGTCCCATCTCCATGTTCCTGTCCCATCTCCATGGTTCTGTCCCATATCTGTAGTTCTGTTCCATCTCTGTGGTCCTATCCCATCTCTGAGGTTCTGTTCAACCTCCATGGTTCTGCATGCCTGACCAGGTTCTTTCCGGAGTGTTCCTGAAGCACCACTCTAGTAAGATATGCAATTTTGTTGGTTTCATCTGGAGATTACTGCAACTTGGAGGGTTGCTCTAATTAGCTCTATTCAAGTATCAACACGGGCCAAATTATAAGGTCTATTTCAAAAGTAAAGTTCACTTATATGTCAACCATTGTCGATACTGAGACGTTCAAATATATCTATGTCTGCAAAACAACAGATAATAAATAACTTATTCATATCAACCCTATGCTACCAATGTCAAACTCCGACATTATCCAGATCACATTACACATGTGAGATGAGATGTCTGAGAAGATTTGCCAACTTTATCTGAGACTGAGTAAAAAATGATCTTATCAGACAGATGGTGGGATCAACACTGTGTGCCAAATATACTGAAAGGCAAAAAAATCAAATGGCTCAGCCATCTCACTAGAATACAACACCTTTAGTTACTGGTGCTACACCTAAGAAGATGTGGCATTATTTTGTTGTTGCGCTCACTTTTTTTTAACTCACGCGCAGTCCATACAAACTACTTTTAGTAGCATTGAACTGAATTTTGCAAGTGGATTAACTTTCCCTATGACCAATGTCCCTCACCATCAGGTAAATTCACTACGACTTCAGAGATACTTGTAATTTACATCTTCAAATCAAGGACAAGAAGTCAAAATTTCTGTCCAACTGTCCACCGTAGGGGATGAACCCATACATCAGTACACAGAATGTTTAAGAACATGCATTCTTATCCATTGATTGATTGATTTAGGAACCGACATCACAGCATTCGGGACATTCCCATAAGCGCTCCGTCCCCATCCCCAGCAGCCAGTGAAGAGTTCCAACACTAATAGTTCCAGTAGCAATCTGATTATATGTCCGTCTCGCCTTTCCTCTGATCGTCGAGCGTCGGCCAGATCCCCTCGTCACACCTCGCTGTCTCATTCTTACCAGACTATGGTGATCCATCTGCTCCTCCGAGGTGTACACGTGCTCCCACAAGGCCGCAACGTCTGCCTTGTCATGCATCAATACTCCACCAAGTTTTGCCGAGCCAGCCAATCTGTCCGCCTGTTCATTCCCCAGCACACCGGCATGCCCAGGAGAAAAGATCCAGGTGATGCTTGCTACCCGTGACCTCCGAAGCGAAGCAAGCCACTCTGCACGAAGTTTGCCTGTTCTCACCCTTCTCAGCATGCTTTCTGAGTCAGTTACAATCACAATGTGTGTATGTATCGTGTTTTCTATCCAGCGGAAAGCTGCACTGACCGCCTCCACCTCCATTCTTAAGCTAGATGTAGTGTCATCATACGCCAGGCTCTCCTGCACCAAACGCCGACCATTAGTTTTTGCCAAGAACCCCCAGGCACTTCTCCTACCTCTCAACACTGACCCATCCGTGTAGATAATCACATCACCCGGGCGAGAATTTTCCTGAATTAGTTGCTGAATTTCCACTTCCGTGGCCCCTGCTGGCCACTCCCTGCACTCCCGGCTCAATGTTATTACAACTCTGCACAAGTCTGACTGCACGGCTGGCACTCTGACCCACTCCTCTCCTCGCCTGATGTTCTCCAAGGGGCACACCTGTCTGATCGTATCCTCCGCCTGAGCCATCCATGATTTCCCTCTTATCAGTCTCTGACCCTTAACTACGTCCAGCGCCTCATACAACGGGTGATCTGTGTCTGCAGCTACTCTGAGGTATGCCTTCGCTTGCATCACCTTGTGCCTACCAGCAACAGTAGGCAGACCAAGGATGTAACGCATACACACTACTGGAGTGTCTCTGGTGCATCCCAGAATGACCCGCATCGCTTCATTCTGTATGCGCTCTAATTTCACCAGCTGACTCTTTGAGACAGTGAGCAGTCCTAGTCCATAATCACTGAGAGGATCAAGTGCTGGTATAGTGTGAAGAGCATTCTCTGCTCTGTGTCCATTGCAGCCATAGTTTTAAGTGCATTGAGTCCCTTTTGAGATCTTGTCACAACTGTCTCCACATGGTCCTTGAAGGACAGACTCCTGTCAAATGTGATTACCAGATACTTCAGTTTGTTCTCTCTGTTGACGCTTCTACCATTTATCGTGAGGCTTGGGGTATCATCTCTCACAATCCTGTTGTCCAGAGAGCACCACAACACCCCCGCCTTTTCCGGGTTGATGACAGCCCTCATTTCAGTGCACCAGTCAATAACTTTGTCTACTGTCACCTGTAGCTCCTGGGCTGTTTGATCCCTATTTCTCCCCTGCCTGTATGCAAGAATATCATCTGCAAATGTTAGAATCCTTCCAACCCCTGGTGCTTCTAGGTATGCAATCTTATCCATTCAGCCATGCTAACCTCCATTACTTGCATTTGTGGTTATAAACATTCTTTAACTGTGATATGAGAGCAAGAGAATGGTGAGAAGAAAATGGACTGATGACATCAAAGACATTGCAGTCATTGACTGGCACCTTGCGTCTTGACAGATGATAATTTGTAAAATGCAGTTATACTTCTCCATAACATTGAGTCTGGGCTGAATTTAGAGACCACGTGTTGCCCGTACAGCATGGTCCCTCTCTCAGGCTGTCTAGTTTACTCCACAGGAAAGGTAACACCAACACATCTCGAACAAGACAAGCTGTAGAAGCTGCTGGATCAGCAAAGCAATACTCTAACTGTCCGCCTGTCACACAGAATGACTTAATCCAGTGCCATGCATCGGGTGCTGGAATGTCACTCCTCTCCACCATGCTTGACGCCAAAAGTAGAATGTGTTAATTTGTCCCTAGTCAGCTATTTTTAAAATAGTGACATATTTAAGCTATAAATCAATCTGTTGGATGTCTGGTTTAATTTATTAGTTACTGCAGCTAAGTAAATATGAGCTCTTTTGTTTTACACTGTACATGGACCTGACACTGCTCCTCCTTGGCTGTAAATCAAAGGTCAGTCTGTTACATAACTAACATCTGGCCAATGTGTGCATATTCTTATGTTGAGTGTGTGCACCATAGCTGATACATTATTTCTCAGGCCAGGTTGTGTTTTGGTGTTTGAGCTGCCCCTCCCACAGACATCTCTCCTGATAGTGTCTACATAACAATAGATAGGTTAGTGTATCAAAGTGTTCCTACCATATCCCTTGATCTTTTGGCAGGTGGTTCAATTTTACACAACAAGTAGAAACCCCCCCCCCCCCCCTCCCACACACATTCTCTCCCTCTTTCTCCCCCCCCCCCCCCCCCACTTTCCACTTGAGGAAATCAATGAATTAGACATTGCATTGCTCACAATAGATCATCATCATATGCCTTGCCAGCTGGCATAGGCATTCATGTCTGTTCATACTTTCATTCATTCTTTCTTTCTCAAGCCAGGTTGTATGTTAATTGTTTGAGCTGCCTTCCATGGACTGTCCATCACCTGATGGTATCCACAAGACAACAGGTGAGTTAGTTTATCAAGTGCTTCTGACCTCATCTCTCTATCTTACAGCAGAGGTACTTCCATTATAAACAACTAGTAGACATACCTTCTCCCACTGGAGGAAAACTGAATGAATTAGACATTGCATTGCACATGATAAATGGAAGTATTGTTTTCTTATTTAAGGGTAGATACCAACAAATATGAGCCAAAGAGACACTGGCAGATGATGATTTAGGGAGTGCAGAAAAATGTACATGACCAACAAAAACAACATAGAAATGCATTAATACAGACAGATTAAAAAATTACGTCATAAAGAACAAATTGAACTGACTTTTTTTCTGATATAACTGACTTACTCTTATCTTGATCTGGGTGTTCCACATCTACTTCAGGTTGTTCCGTCTTAATTCTCACTGACAGTTTACTATCTACCATGTCAAAGACTTTCACCTCAGTAGTCATCTCTTTAGCCCAACTGTGAACATGGTCAGTCTGAAAGGATTTAGGAATTATTTGCCACTGCTTTCTGAACAAGTGACACCCATACCGTGTTATAAAAAAAAACAACGCAAGGCGATCTGCTGCCAAATCGCCCACAGCTCATGTCCATGCTGTAAGATCACTGGCAGTTGGAAACATTGAAGAAGACAGGCTGAATAAACCTCTGTCCATTTCATATTATTAAAAACATTAGAAATATCTACCAACAAAAGAATGTTTATAGCATGTGTGATTCTGCTATATACTACACATATTTAGATCCTAAACTGAAGCTATGTCATTTATGTACTGTGCTAAGATTCTCAATATGTGATTTATGAGAGGAGACAGGGGCATTTATGGAGGTATCTGTGTGCAATGAAAGTGATGCTTCCATAACCAAATCATCTATACATATATATGAACCTGAAATACAGATCTCTGATTGTCATGTTCAGACAATTTCTGAGACAAAATGTCTCATGGTACTTTCACAAGTTACAACTGTGCAATCAAGAATAGCATAGTGAAATTGGTCCACACATAACAAAAATAACATATAATATTAGCCGACAATGCCCTTTACTTATTTTGACACATTTTGGAGATGATAAAAGTTGCTGCTGCTACTCCTTATTCATTTTATCTCCCAAAGCACAGGGTCTCAAATAAAATATTCTTTGCTATCTCCTGCACCTTCCTCTGTGCCCTCCCCATATTATTAACCTGTCTCTCTCTCTCTCTCTCTCTCTCTCTCTCTCTCTCTCTCTCTCTTCTCTGCATTTTTTTTTTCTTTTTGTTCTTTTTTTTGTTTTGTTTTTTCTGCGTAGTCCATACACACTATTTATAGTAGTGATGGACTGAATTTTGCATTTGGCTTAGCTTTCCCTATTAATAGTGTCCCTCGCCATCAGGCAAACCCACTCTGACTTCAGAGGTAAGGCCTCTTTCTATTGATACTATTAACAAGTTTCCTCAATGTGTGCCTTATCTAGCTAATGGTGCACTAATAACTACTATGACAGCAGTAATTCTTTGTTTAAGGTCTTTTCATCCACATACAGCTGCTGCAATATATCATGAAGGAATACAAACTGAGTAGATAGAAATTGTGGTCAAGTGAGATGGACTGTAACAGTTAACTAATTTACAGTGTGTCGAAAATTTACCTGATAAATATAGGTTTTAGGAATGGATGTGTTTTGTATCCACTGTTTAACTAGAGGAATAGCCTCATGGCAACAATGCTTTAAGACTATGAAGACACGGTTTGCAGATGTGCAATTGCATCCAATCACAAATTAAAGTAAACAAGATTTCTTGATTTTTGTACGGTGTCTATACAATAAAGACAAATTAACGAAAATATTTTGGTAATAATGAATAGTGAATAATACTGATGTGACGGTTATGTTATAATAAAATAATAATGCAACACAATGCCTATTTTGTGAAACGGCCTTACAGAATCTGCTTGCTATATCACATTTCAACAAAATATGAATTTACCCATGCCGTCTGAGTTCACATTTTGTGGAGAAGCATGATCATCTATGTCCGCCAGAAAAGCACTGGATGATAATGATGAATTTAAACTATGTGCACACTAGTTACTTTCCACTATTAAACCTATTCAAGCAATAACAAATAGAACAGTAGACATTAAGCTAACTAGTGTGTTCTCACATAAATGAGTATTTGCAACTATATGTAAGTATTGAACATGAGTATATGCAGAAATGCCGGTCTCCCTGGCGAAGGTGTTAAGGACATACATAATCCCATATACTCTCATACAAAACACGGCTGCGAGAGATTCGGCAGTGGATTGTATCGCGTTGTTTACTTACAGAGGTATGTGAGCCGGTCATTCAGAAAGCAATGGCAAACTACTGAGCGTAAAACTTGCCAAGACATCAACAGCAGCTGAATAATGCTGGTGTTGACTGCAATGTCCCATAAAGGATATGTGAAAAAAATATGCAGAAATGTAAATGTAGTAAGATTATACATTTAAGAGAGAATTCCATGAATATGTTATGTTCTTCAGTTATCTCATAATCAATTACTGAACAGCATTTGCAACTGTATATAAGTATGCAACTGTTTGTAAGTATGAAACAACTGTACAAGTACGAAACTACTTTACAAGTACGAAACTACTTTACAAGTATGCAACTGTTTACAAGTATGCAACTATTTGTAAGTATGGAACTGTTTGTAAGTATGGAACTGTTCACAAGTCAGGAACTGTTTGTAAGTATGAAACTGTAAGTATGGAACTGTTTACAAGGAACTGTTTGTAAGTATGAAACTGTTTGTAAGTATAAAACTGTTTTGAAGTATGGAACTCTTTATAAGTATGGAACTGTTTAAAAGCATGGCACTGTTTACAAGTATGGAACTGTTTACAAGTATACAACTGTTTGTAAGCATGGAACTATTTGTAAGTATGGAACTGTTTACAAGTATGCAACTGTTTGTAAGTATGCAACTGTTTACAAGCACAGAACTGCTTTTAAGTATGGAACTGTTTGTAAGTATGGAACTGTTCGTAACTATGGAACTATACGTTAGTATGAACTGCATACAAGTAGAAATAGTGTATGGAAATGCATGTAAATATGGAACACAAAGTTAGGTAGAAGTATAACATAGAAAGTGAATGTAGTAAGACTATAATTCAGAATGAACTTCCTGAACGTGCTACTTCCTACCAATTATCAAAACAAAAATTACTTACTTGAGAAGCTGGTTCCAGTTTTATAATGTGTCTTGGTAAAAGGCTGTATGAATCCATGCTTCCTGGAATCAGAAAAAATAGTGATCACTTGATATGTTGGGGATATTTCTTTCTTTTCTTTTTTTTTATTATAACACATACTAATATTTATAATTTAGTGGTGTAGGGTAAAGACCCGGTTAGCGGGGTAGGGGTATCCCCTATCAAAGGAGATGTAAGACACCTCCTTACCTCCGTTAGTCTACGGGACACCCTTGGGCAAGGTGGAGTACCCGTTTAGCCCCCCGATCAGGGTTACATGAAGCCATGGAAGCAGGTGGTGGATGGAGTGTGAGAGCAGCCGACAGATTGTTGTTGGTTATGGTCTTGCACTCTGCAGCAATAGGCAGATGATCTCATCAGTAGAGACAATGGCTATGGCCACCGACTAGTACAGTCACTGCCCAGAAGGAAAGCAATGGCAAACTACCTTCTGCAAAACTTGCCAAGAGACTATAACAACCATGAAAGAAAACATAATAAGAAAGAGATCTTGTGGCGAGACCCCCAGGCCAGGCAGATCAGATAACACTGGGAAAGAGTGTGACACAGTGACCAGTACTAGTAATCGTGATGACGGAGTTAATCCTGACTGTGTTACCAAGGAAATCCCCTGTGTCAGACTAAGAAACAGAGTGAGAATAGCAACGTGGAATGTGAGAAGTTTGTATGAGGAAAAGCTTAAAGTAGTGTGTGATGAGATTGAGAGGTTAAACATTCAAATTTTAGGAATTAGTGAACATCGGTGGAGCGGCATGGGTCATTTTACAACTGAAAATGGAAGTATTTTCATTTATTCTGGTAGAGATGTCGGAGGCCAGAGTGGAGTGGCATTTTGTTTAGATAAGACAACTGCAAAATCTTTAATGGGATATAATCCAGTTAGTGATAGAATCCTCACTATTAGACTTAAAGGCCGTCCAAAAAACACAACTCTCATACAGATATGTGCAACTACTTCAACAGCAGAGGAGGACGAAATTGAAGATTTTTACAACACACTACAAGACACAATTAATAAGATTGGTCATAATGATATAGCAATAATAATGGGAGATTTTAATGCAAAAGTAGGTGCAGGAAGAGCTGAAAATGAGAGATACGTTTTAGGAAAATTTGGATTAGGAAATAGAAATGATGCAGGTGACAAATTGAATTTTGCACAGAAAATGAGTTAACGATAGCCAACACGCTTTTTAAACAACATCCTAGAAGACTCTTCACATGGAAGTCTCCAGACAGTTTTACCAAAAATCAGATAGATTTTATTTTAATACAAAGAAGATGGAGATCAAGCATAACATCTGCAAAAACCCTACGGAGTGCAGACTGTGATACAGATCATCAGTTATTAGAAGCAGATCTGAAATTAAAACTCAAAAAGCTTACCCGAGGACCAAGGCCACTTCGTTTTGATCTCACAAAAATACCAGATGCATACAACATAGAAGTTAGGAATCGCTTTGGGGTCTTGATGTCTGTACAAGAAGAAATGACACCTGATGAACTGTCAGTACAAGCTAGAGATATCTTGATAACTGCAGCCAAAGATTTCATTCCGACCAAGAAAAAGCAATTTAAGCCATGGATTACATCAGACACGTTAGAATTAATAAAACAACGAAGGGAGCTGAAACAGAAAGGAGATGAATCCAATAACAGCAGGATGAAGTATAAATCTTTAACTTGAGAAATAAGAAAGAACACAAGAAAGGACAAAAATCAATATATACAAGATTGCTGTACCAGAATAGAGCAATATCATAAGACTGGAAGAGATTATGAAATGTTCAACGAAATGAAGTTATTGACAAGAAATGTTCAACCTCAATTGAATTGTTATCTGTGACAAGATGGGAAATACCTTAACAGAATCTAGACAAATTCTAGAAAGATGGCAGGAGTACTGCAGTGGAATGTATGATATGAGTGACAGTGAGGATATGAATGAGATACATGAGCCAATGACAGCAGAGACAGAACCTGAACCCTCATTAGATGAAATTGCTTGGGCTATAAAGAACCTGAAGAATGGTAAATCACCTGGATGTGATGAGATACCAGCTGAACTAATTAAAGCGGGAGGTGAAGAAAGCATACACATATATCATGCATTATGTACAAAGATTTGGAAATATGGTATATGGCCAAAAGATTGGAAAAGAACTATCTTCATTCCAATACCAAAAAAGGGCAACCTGAAATTATGCACCAACTATAGAACTGTTGCCCTGATCAGTCATGCAAGTAAAATTCTACTAAAAGTCATAATGCGAAGACTTCGTAAGAAAATGGAAGAAGAGATTAACGTGGTTCAAGCTGGATTTAGACAAGGAAGAGGAACAAGAGATCACATATTCAACATGCGTTTAATAATAGAGAAGTGCAGAGAATTTAATGTAAACCTATTCTCATGTTTTGTGGATTATTCAAAGGCATTTGACTGTGTACAACATCAGAAACTTTGGGAAATCATGAGGAATATGGGCTTTCCATCACATGTAGTACAACTCATAAAAATGCTCTATCTAGACCAACAAGCAGCAGTTAGAATAGATGGCGAGACATCAGATTGGTTTGACATCAAGCAAGGATCCACAACACAGAATGGCATAGAAAACCTAATAGCCTCAACCCAATTGAATAGTGAAAATCACAACTTATATCTTAACATAGCAAAAACAAAGATAATGCATACAGATAAAACTACTATGGAGAAAGAAATATACATTAATGGGGGAAAATTGGAGGTGGTGGAAAATTTTGTATATCTTGGGTGATTGATTACCAATAACGGTGACTGTCACAAAATGAAACCGTGTGTTTATCCGGTTGATTATTACAGAGGATTTTCGGATTAAGCGGACGATCGACCAGCGACATCTATTTGTACTAACAGAGTAAACACAGTTGTACAGGTTACATCGTGTCAGCCCATAAACACATTTGGTGGTGAGGGAGAAGGATATGGAATGGTTCCGTTTGTCATCTATACTGCCGGACATCAGACGGAAATGGCTGCTGGGATTGTCACCACGGAACAGAAGAGTGACAAGTTTGTCAACATTTGAATGCAGATGGAAGCCGTGAGATCACAGGGGCAGATGTAAAACGGAAGTACCTAGTACGGAAAACAGTGCATCTGTCAATTCTTGGTTTCCGGAACATCAAGATGATTGGCAGCTTGGTATCGAAACTCTTTGTTGGGAGTTTACAGAAACTAGCTGGCTTGTTTTGAGAATCTAGGCAATTACTGACAACTTTGACAGGATTTAAGCCAGGAAAATAGTTCTTGACAGGGGATGATTTGCCACTGTGCCACCTGTGTGGGGGAGTAAAGGATAACGTCACGTGGACAACTTTGGTAGTTTGCCATATAAACTCGAGTTGAGATCAACTAGGGTGGACTTGAATAATGCTCTAGACAGAGTGCAGGGCACTGCAGTGCCAGTGGAAATAATATCTACCGTGTGTTAATTAGTGACTTAATTTTACACGTGCCTATATGGCAGATGTAGATATGATTTATAGGACTGCAGTAGTGCCATTTAAGGTATAACTTATTATAATATATTCGTTATAATTACTATAGACTGTGGCCTTGTTAAACTATAGTGTGATGATTAGCACTGTTAGTGGAAACTAGCTAGAGTAGTGAAGTGATACTTGGCTCTGTTAGCTAGAATAGATTAGTGAAGTGTTGATAAGCTTTACTAGTTGAGTAATGAGGGATAATTGGGATCTTCCCGTAGGTGTCCCTGGTGGGCGGGGTTCCGCATTCTGTTTGGTGATTTTTTCTTTGTCATAGCCTGATTCGACTCTAGGTGGGTAGCTAATCTGCTCTATGACTAAGTCTAGTTAGCTAAAGATCAGTAAGCAAGGTGATAGGCTTACACTCAGCCAAAAGGATCAGTGACTAGTACTATCACCAGATGTGTTGTTTCTATCCTAGGTTCCCTACCAGATCCAAGGAAACTCAACAAGTTTTAAAAAAAACCCATTCGGAAGAACACCCGTTCAACCATCAATAAAGTGCAGACAGAACGTAACTGAAAGCTAAAAGCAGGTTGATTCACCAAAGTGAGTGATGCGTACTGATGCACCACACATCATCAGACAGTGGTGGCGGGCTGAAGACATTGGGTCTAATAGTTACCTAGAGTTATATAATCTCGTGTAATAGAACACATGACATTATATGTGAGGCTGGATAGACACGAGTGAGGATCAATCCAGTACAGTAACAATTAACATTAGTAAGTAGCCCTTATGAACTGAGTGGTTCGATGTGCAACGAGGATGATCTGTCGACTAACTAACTAACTAACTAACTGCGTACACACTGCAAAAGACTTGTGCAGTTTGTTTAGGAACATTAGGAACGGACATTGTGTAGAGTGCAACCGGTCCATGATTAACTGTTAATACCACCGGTGTCTATTTCGGATGTTCATGAAATTGGATTACCAGAGGTCTACAGAGGCAAAGCATTATCCGGCAAGATGGTTCCGGCAACGGGTGAGACGTACTTGTTCTGACGTAACGTGCTGTGGTCTATCTTTGCTGTGATCAGCTGACTGAGTTGATGTCTGAGAGACAGAGTCTACACACTTTATAGAACACGTCACACATTTTCTTCGCATACACGTCTCATACACGTTACACTTTTATTTTAATAAATTAATCTTTATTAATTTCTAGAAGCAAGAGTTGTTGAGTATGTTGCGTTGGGGAAGTATGAGAAGGGGGCATAGTACGACAGTGTGAGAGTGATAGGAAAAGGTGTCCATAGGCTGATGGAGTGTGTTGGACGGAAGCTGGTGGATTCTCCAGAATATTGAGGGGGAAAAAAATAATATTATAATGTGGGTGTCGGATCTCCTCACTCCAGGGACGACACTTTAAAGGAGGACACGACATTATTGGGGGCTCGTAAACGTGATATTTGGACAGTGGGATCTCTCGTAAACGGGATCTTTGGACAGCGGGATCTATCGTAAACGTGATCTTTGGACAGCGAGATCTCTCGTAAACGGGATCCTTGGACAGCGGGATCTCCCGTAAACGGAATCCTTGGACAGCGAGATCTCCTGCAAGCAGGAACGTTTGACAGTGGGATCTTCTGACAACGGGGTCCTTTTGACACAGGATCCTTAGTTATAAGAGGGAGATATCATTTTGGAGAATCCAGCTGAGTGAATGTGGATAGGGGTTAGGACTAATATCTTACCTGTTCACACTTCACACGTCTGCATAGGTCTGTGGTCCTGATTCTACTCTTGTCACTGAGTGAATGTACTGTGTGTGGTAATATCTAGATTTATAGTACTTGTTCATATATCGGTATAGTAATTTGCAGTTATATTGTACTCGACCTGCTAGCTTACCTCTCTGTATAATGGCCACCCCTAAACTTAGCACGTTAGAATTAAAGGAAAGGGGGGAAGAAATGGGATTGGCTGGGTCTTCTCTAACGGATTACATACAGGAAGTGGAGAGAGAGTATCGTCAAGCGGAACGGGAAGAGCGAAAGGCCGAGTTGGAATTGAGAAGGGAAGCTGAGCAAGCAGCTAGGAAATTGGAAGCTGAGCAAGCAGCTAGGAAATTTGAAGCTGAGCAAGCAGCTAGGAAATTAGAAGCTGAACAGGAAGCACAGAAAAGGGAGCACGAGTACCGGATGAGGGAACTCGAGTTGAAGAGTCAATCTAATGGAGAAACTGAGGGAGCAGTTGGAGGTTCCTCCATCCCAGGATCAACACCAGTAGGTGGACATGGGTACCACGCTATGAAGTTTCCTTTAGCGGTCTACGAGGAGGACAAAGAGAAGATTGACCAATACCTTCAACGCTTCGAGGCTATGTCAGTTGCTATGGGTCTGGAGCGTAACAAATGGAATCTTAAGCTATCCCAGGGATTACGCGGGACGGGATACGAGGTTTATACTCGCCTGCCACCAGGACATGAGAACAATTATGATGAGTTAAAGACGGCTCTGCTGAAACGATTCGAGGTTACGTCACATACCTACCGGAAAAAATTTCGAGCAGCGAAACGAGAACCGGGAGAGTTGTTTGCCGCCTACAGTTTGCGTCTTAAATCTTATCTCCATAAGTGGATGGATTTGGCTGGGTTCGCACATGACTATGAGAGTCTGGAAGAGCTCATGGTGGTCGACCAGCTGAAGAAGCAAATGTCTAAACCTCTCAGGACGTTCCTGGGAGAACAAGGAGCGGAACGTATTGACCTCGTGACTAAATTAGCAGAACGGTTCGTCGAGGTACATGGGGAGGCAGGGGAAAACCTTTCCACCAACACCAAAAGTCAAGAGAAACATGACAAGAAGAAAGCCAAAAACTCAGGAACCAAAAAGTGGGAACCTTATGTGCAAAAATCAGAGGATAGTTCAGAGAAGAAGAAGGAGGGAAGCAAGAGCACTTCAAGCTCTACACCTAAACGACCGTGGTCGGAGAAGTGGTGTTCAATTTGTAAGTCACCCTCTCACAATACGAGGGACTGCAAATCGAAGGCTAAGAACCCTCACTTTGCAGCATGTCAAGTGACTTCCAAGGAGGTTGTCACGGAAAATGCCAAGGTCAACAAGGAAGCTCGCCACCAGGAGAGCTCACTTCAAGTCCGACAATAGAAAATCTAGGACAGGGAAATGGTGCAACCAATGCAAGTCAAACACGCACAATGCTATTGACTGCAGGGGAAAGTCAGGAGACACTCAATTCGTCGTGTGCTCAGGGAAACCTAAGGTGGAGCCCACCGAACAGGTCGAGGCCGAGGAAGAGACTCCAGACCAGGAAAAACCACCGGTAGTGGAATTGGTAGAGGTTAACGGTCGTCAAGTGGAGTGTTTATACGACACAGGACTGGACGGGGAGGCCGTGATTTCTGCGGATCTGGTACATCCAGAACAATTCACAGGTGAAACCTTGGATATACAGCCTGCACAGAAGAGTGCTGTAGTCATGAAGTTGCCCATTGCTAATGTGGAGATTCGGTCAAGGTACGTCACCGGCACCATCAAGGCCGCTGTATTGACCGATCCCATTTTTCCAGTCATCCTAGGTTGCCGGTATGTCTTTCTGGGAATGCCCAGGGAGCCAATCCATATGGGAGCAATGCAGACTCGCTCTCAGACGAAAACGGAAGAGGCAGACGCAATTGTGACTAACCCAATGCCGGGGGAGCTACGAACTGCCCAGAGTGAGGATGATACTTTACGTCCTTGCTACAAAAAGCTGCAGAAAAGTGCTGATCCACCAGGACGGGGGCAGTACTACATGAAGAATAGGATACTCTACAGGAGAGCAGGAAGGGGAGACAACCTATACGGTCAGTTGGTCGTCCCGAAAGCTCATCGGTCCCAGATTCTTCATATGGGGCATACCATCTCCTTTAGTGGACACATGGGTATTGCCGCCACCATGCAGCGGATTTCCTGCCACTACTATTGGCCGGGAATGACAGATGATGTGCGTCGGTATGTGAAGTCATGCCCTGAGTGCCAGAGGGTGGCACCGAAACACTGGACAGCACCGGTGATGTTGGGTGAGATGCCCATCATGAACTCTCCTTTCGAGAGGGTAGCCATCGATATCGTGGGTCCACTTCCCAGGACTAGGAAGAGGAACATGTATATACTCACAATGGTGGATTGCTGTACAATGTGGGGTGAGGCTATACCGTTGACCACGATTGACTCGAAAAGAGTGGCGGACGCACTGATGGAGGCCTTTACCAGATTAGGCTTTCCGGATCAAATTCTGACGGACAATGGATCTCAGTTTTGTGGAAAACTCATGGAGGAGGTATTTAGGGTGTTTCACTCTAACCACATACATACCAGCCCTTACCACCCTCAAGCCAATGGACAAGTAGAGCGTTTCAACGGCACGTTGATGACAATGCTCAGGAAACTAGCGCAGGAAAAACCTGATAGGTGGGATGAATATATCCCAGCAGCACTCTTTGCCTATCGGGAAGTTCCTCATGGCTCAACAGGACTACCACCCGCTACGTTGCTGTTTGGTCGTCCAATCAAAGGACCGTTGGAAGCCATGTTGAGGAGTTGGACTGAAGAGGGGACGTCAGAAGAAGTGATCTCATCCTATCAATACGTGGAGGAACTGAAAGAAAAACTCCACAAGGGATGGACTCTGGCAAATCAAAACTTGAAAAAGGCCAGGAAAAGACATGCGGCTTACTACAACCGTAGGTCTAAAGAAAGATCTCTAGAGGTAGGAGATAAAGTCT
This sequence comes from Cepaea nemoralis, assembly GCA_014155875.1. Lineage (NCBI taxonomy): Eukaryota > Metazoa > Mollusca > Gastropoda > Stylommatophora > Helicidae > Cepaea > Cepaea nemoralis. Next base: position 23,431 of record JACEFZ010015314.1, on the reverse strand, counting down.
TGTTGTTACTCCCAACGGGAAACAACAAACTGGAGATAGGTTGGCAAGGACCATTTCCCGTGGAAAGGGTAATATCCAGAACCAACTATCAGATCCGGATCCGGGGAAAGTCGAAGATTTTCCATATCAATCTCTTGCGGAAATACGAAGAGAGACCCGGAGACAAGGCAGCTCACCTCATGGCAATGGCAGTTGCAGTGGAGACAGAAGTGGGAACCAGCGAGGGCAGGGAATATCCCTTAGTACACCAGGAAACCTATAGGGATGTGCAAGTGAACCCTGATCTGACCTCCCAGGAGAGGGAAAGGATAACCCAGGTTCTCAAGTCTCATAAGGAGATACTGACTGATAAACCATGGACGAACGAGGTTGGTTGAGTTCGAGATGACTTTGACCACACAGGAGCCTGTTCGCCAAAAGGTTTACCCAGTGCCATTCTCTAAAGAAAAGGCCCTGGAGGAGGAAATAAAAAAACTGCTGGAGGATGACGTGATTGCACCATCCACATCCCCATACAATGTGGGGGTAGTTTTGTTACGCAAACCAAGTGGAGAACACAGGTTGTGTATAGATTACCGACTGCTGAACAGTCATACACAGTTTCAGGTGGAACCTTTGCCGAATCCAACTCAGTTATTCGCTAGGCTCCATAAGGCTCGGTACTTTTCAAAGGTGGATCTGAGTCGGGGGTACTATCAGATACCAGTCAAACCGGAGATTCGACCACTGTTAGCTTTCAGTACACCCAGTGGACACTACGAATTCAAGGTCATGCCCTTTGGACTCAGCAATGCACCTAGTGTGTTTACACGCATGATGAGGACTTTACTAGATCCGTTACAGGATCCGTCCATCATCTCATTCATGGATGATATTCTGATTTCCAGTGACAGCTTGGATGACCACTTACAATCCTTGGAGAGAGTGTTTAATAGACTCAAGGAAGCAGGGCTTACTGCTCGTCCAACCAAGTGCATGATTGGTTACCAGACTCTGGAATTTCTAGGTCACACCATCACTCCAGGACACATTGTTCCAGAAGAGAAGAACCTGGAGAAAATCAGAAATGCACCAAGGCCAAAAACGAAGAAGGATGTGCGATCTTTTCTCTCGTTGTGTGGGTTCTACCACAAATTTATCCCACATTTCACTGAACTGGGAGCTCCGTTGACGGAAACCTTGAAAAAGGGATTCCCGGACCAAATCATTTGGACACCAGAATGTGAGAATGCCTATAGTCAGTTAAAGGAGGCCTTGGTCAGCAAACCTGTATTACAGCTCCCTGACCTTTCCAAACCATTTGTGTTGAGAACGGATGCAAGTGCGATTGGAATTGGAGCCGCTTTGTTACAGGAAGGAAAAGACGATGCTTCGGTTTTGAAACCTGTGGCATACGCAAGTAAGAAACTTCTACAGGCGGAGAGGAATTATTCAACCGTCGAGAGAGAATGCTTGTCCCTCGTATGGGCAGTGCAAAAATTTCAGCCATATTTGTATGGAGTTAAGTTTCGGGTCCAGTCAGATCATCAGCCCCTGATGTTCCTGGCTACTTCTCAGAAGCTCAACGCACGTTTGATGCGGTGGTCGTTGTTACTTCAACCGTATAATTTCACAGTAGAGTACATTCCTGGGAAGGAAAATGTTGGAGCGGATTTCTTGTCAAGACACCCAGCTCCTGAAGAAGAAGAATGAATCATCTGGATTAAACTCACGGTGGAGAAGAGTGAGATGGACTACTCTCTTAGGAGGGGGCCTATGTCACAAAATGAAACCGTGTGTTTATCCGGTTGATTATTACAGAGGATTTTCGGATTAAGCGGACGATCGACCAGCGACATCTATTTGTACTAACAGAGTAAACACAGTTGTACAGGTTACATCGTGTCAGCCCATAAACACATTTGGTGGTGAGGGAGAAGGATATGGAATGGTTCCGTTTGTCATCTATACTGCCGGACATCAGACGGAAATGGCTGCTGGGATTGTCACCACGGAACAGAAGAGTGACAAGTTTGTCAACATTTGAATGCAGATGGAAGCCGTGAGATCACAGGGGCAGATGTAAAACGGAAGTACCTAGTACGGAAAACAGTGCATCTGTCAATTCTTGGTTTCCGGAACATCAAGATGATTGGCAGCTTGGTATCGAAACTCTTTGTTGGGAGTTTACAGAAACTAGCTGGCTTGTTTTGAGAATCTAGGCAATTACTGACAACTTTGACAGGATTTAAGCCAGGAAAATAGTTCTTGACAGGGGATGATTTGCCACTGTGCCACCTGTGTGGGGGAGTAAAGGATAACGTCACGTGGACAACTTTGGTAGTTTGCCATATAAACTCGAGTTGAGATCAACTAGGGTGGACTTGAATAATGCTCTAGACAGAGTGCAGGGCACTGCAGTGCCAGTGGAAATAATATCTACCGTGTGTTAATTAGTGACTTAATTTTACACGTGCCTATATGGCAGATGTAGATATGATTTATAGGACTGCAGTAGTGCCATTTAAGGTATAACTTATTATAATATATTCGTTATAATTACTATAGACTGTGGCCTTGTTAAACTATAGTGTGATGATTAGCACTGTTAGTGGAAACTAGCTAGAGTAGTGAAGTGATACTTGGCTCTGTTAGCTAGAATAGATTAGTGAAGTGTTGATAAGCTTTACTAGTTGAGTAATGAGGGATAATTGGGATCTTCCCGTAGGTGTCCCTGGTGGGCGGGGTTCCGCATTCTGTTTGGTGATTTTTTCTTTGTCATAGCCTGATTCGACTCTAGGTGGGTAGCTAATCTGCTCTATGACTAAGTCTAGTTAGCTAAAGATCAGTAAGCAAGGTGATAGGCTTACACTCAGCCAAAAGGATCAGTGACTAGTACTATCACCAGATGTGTTGTTTCTATCCTAGGTTCCCTACCAGATCCAAGGAAACTCAACAAGTTTTAAAAAAAACCCATTCGGAAGAACACCCGTTCAACCATCAATAAAGTGCAGACAGAACGTAACTGAAAGCTAAAAGCAGGTTGATTCACCAAAGTGAGTGATGCGTACTGATGCACCACACATCATCAGACAGTGGTGGCGGGCTGAAGACATTGGGTCTAATAGTTACCTAGAGTTATATAATCTCGTGTAATAGAACACATGACATTATATGTGAGGCTGGATAGACACGAGTGAGGATCAATCCAGTACAGTAACAATTAACATTAGTAAGTAGCCCTTATGAACTGAGTGGTTCGATGTGCAACGAGGATGATCTGTCGACTAACTAACTAACTAACTAACTGCGTACACACTGCAAAAGACTTGTGCAGTTTGTTTAGGAACATTAGGAACGGACATTGTGTAGAGTGCAACCGGTCCATGATTAACTGTTAATACCACCGGTGTCTATTTCGGATGTTCATGAAATTGGATTACCAGAGGTCTACAGAGGCAAAGCATTATCCGGCAAGATGGTTCCGGCAACGGGTGAGACGTACTTGTTCTGACGTAACGTGCTGTGGTCTATCTTTGCTGTGATCAGCTGACTGAGTTGATGTCTGAGAGACAGAGTCTACACACTTTATAGAACACGTCACACATTTTCTTCGCATACACGTCTCATACACGTTACACTTTTATTTTAATAAATTAATCTTTATTAATTTCTAGAAGCAAGAGTTGTTGAGTATGTTGCGTTGGGGAAGTATGAGAAGGGGGCATAGTACGACAGTGTGAGAGTGATAGGAAAAGGTGTCCATAGGCTGATGGAGTGTGTTGGACGGAAGCTGGTGGATTCTCCAGAATATTGAGGGGGAAAAAAATAATATTATAATGTGGGTGTCGGATCTCCTCACTCCAGGGACGACACTTTAAAGGAGGACACGACAGTGACACAATGAAAGAAATTAAACGGCGACTATCCATTGCTCTTCAAAGACTAAAACAGATGAATAAATTATGGACTGTGAGACATGAACACTTACTAAACAAGCTGAACAGCGCATAAAAGCCTTTGAATATAAATGTTATAGACGAGTTCTAAGAATATCTTGGGTAAAGAAAAGAACAAATGCATCCATACTTCAAGAGTTGAATATTGAGGAGGGTTTGGCTATTAAAGACGATAAAACAAAGAAAATTGAAGTATTTTGGTCACTTGAAACGTCACAAAAGTTTGGAGAGAACAATAATGGAAGGGTATATGCCTGGTAAGAGAGGAAGAGGAAGGCCAAAGAGAAGATGGGTGCAGGATGTGGTGGATGATCTCCAGATGGGTGTATCAGACGCGGGACATCTTGCTTGTGATCGAGAGGTTTCCGGAAGGTTGTTATGGGAGAGAGGTTCTGCAAAGGACATGCTACTGAATGAATGAATGAATGAGGGTAAAGACAGGGGGAAAGTATCTCACAGTGAGTGGCAGCCATATCCCAAGGGACAGAACAGGATCCTTTTATTTCCCATCTCTTTACCTAGCTCATGTATGGCTCCACAAATACTGCTTGTGTACAGTGTTGGCCACATCACGGGCAACAGTCTTGGCTTACTGGCTAAACTACATGAGTGAAGTAGGGGTAATATCCTACTAAGGGAATGTCCATCCCTAGTACACAAAAGACGGGGATGGTGAACAGGCGGATGAATCTACACAGATCAACATCATCATCAGATTACAAAGCAAAACAGCAGAGTGTGTGGCACACATGAGGCATGTTCAGGACACAATAGTAAACATGTCTGGCCATCGTGGAAGAGACTGGGACCTCACCCCGTAGTATCGCACAGACAGCAATGAGATCACAATAAAAAGAAAACAGTGATACTTCTTCTTCGTTCATCCGGAGTTTTTTTTCCGGACGAGATTGCGTTGTGCCTGTTTACAGCAGAGCTGCGTTCTTGCGCCGTTAGGCCGACACATCCGACTTCTGTGGGCATTTGTTGACCGGGTTAACCTTCCCGGGGAAACAGTGATACAGTAATGATCCCTGGAAATAAGCCCGTTGTTAATATGTTAAGGGAAGAGACAACTCCTATAGTGAATAACGGAATGAATAATGACGAATCCATCCCAAATCCTTTTGAAAAGGTGCATTCTGACAATACCTACCTGAAAAGTAGAAGGCGAAGTCTGAACACTGGTACGTGGAACGTATGCACCCTGTATCAAGCAAGGAAATTTGACAACTTGATGTCAGAAGCATAAAAAAATAAACTTAGATATTTTAGGTGTATTAGAAACAAGATGGGCAGATGGTAGTTATATAAGAAGAGACAATTACATATTAATTAACTCGGGACGAGATCATCATTAGAGAGATCATCATTGGAATTTGCATGTGGTGATCCATGTGTAAGGAATAGGAATAGGCATAGGAATTTTAGTAAAATGAAATTTAGAGAAAAATATCAGTGGATTCTGGGCTCATAAAGATAGAATGATACTACTCAAAATTAAGGCAAGACGTTTCAACATAGTAATTCTTCAGACATATGCTCCAACAACTGATTATAGTGATGAACAGCAAGAATATTATTATGAAGACCTACAACAAACACTGAAAGTTGTAAAATCATCAAAGGTCCTAGTTATCAATTATCATGGGAGACATGAACAGAAAGGTTGGAAAAACTAATTACAAGCAGATAGTGGTATGGGGAAACAGAAACAACAGAGAAGACCCGCTTATACAGTCTTGTGAAGAAAATAATCTTATTTGAAATATTTGTAACACATTTTTCCAATATAACCTTAGGAAGCTGCATATATGTGGAAAAGCACTGGAGATAAAATGAGAAACCACACCACACTGACTACATTATGATTTTAAAGACACTTCACTGCAAGGTATTATATTTCATGTAAGTATTAGAACTCCTCCTTTGTGTCCTTCGCGGTCGAAACGTGTGGCCTGATATCCTCTGACTGAGAATCTGCGATTGGCGTTGAGGTGTATCTCTTGAATGCATGCCACATCTATTCTATCTTTATAAAGACGCTTTGTTAGGGAGACTGTCTTGTTATAAACTCCTTCGGCATTCCACTGTAGTATGCTGAGTGTCCGAAAAATGACAAAACATACCCTGGTGCTTTTTCTTTTTTGTTCACTCGCTTAAACTCAAGCATAGCAGTAGTAGTCCTTTCATACTGTTGCTCGCTTTGAACTTAAGAATAGTCTATACACATTACTATGATTACTTCTAGTGCACTGAACTGAATTTTGCATGTAGATTAACTTCCTCTATTGCCAGCGTCCCTCGCCATCAGGCAACAAACCCACTCCAACTTCAGAGGTACATAATTGGTGCTTCAAGGTTCGTTAGCAAAGTTTAAATTTTTAAAATTAATTAATAATTAATTAATTGGCAGCCATTTTGTATTTAAATTAGCAACAAAACATATTTTAATATTTACAACATCACAACTTACTTAGCCTTTTTATTTGTTTTATCAAACTGAAGGGAAAATATTCATAAATGGCATTTCAAGGTTCATTAGCTAAGTTTAATAATGATTAAATAATTAATTAGTGGCCATTTTGAATTTTAATGAATTGATAATGATATTGCATAACATCAAAAACTTTCTACTTAGACAGGCCTCGCTGTTCTGAACACAAAAATATACAGTTGCTAAGGGGTTTTCTCAAAATTAAAGAAGTTGTTGTAGCAGTTTTAAACACGTCGTAAAAAATTGTTTCTGGGCAGCAAGTCAGAATCAGCCAAATCAGTATTTTCCTCTTATGTTCCATTTATGACAGAATTTTACACACAAACCTGGATATCTCGGCTTAGAATCAACATAGAGACTTGAAAGAGGTATCGTTGGAAATAATTTTTCAGGTCCTATTCAGCTGTCCATCAATATCAAACCAATTTTTAAAAGGGAGCCGAAATTAGTACGAGCCGCTATACACACAAATTTGTGGCTGGTCACGTGATTATTCAGCGCAAAATTTTGTGCATAGTAGTTAGTACCTACCGCAATTCACAAAAATTTGAAGAAGACTATTAATTATTCTCTCTTCTTGTCTACCTTTTATTTTATTTTTTTGCAAGTTCTTTTTCTTCAAATCTCACAAAGACAAGACATCTATTGGATTCATCCGACACTCGATCACTCCGTCGCTGCCTGGGGGGATGCACCCTCCGACAGCTACCGCAGATCCATAGAGCACACTTTATTCAGATGCTTCAAGTTTCTCAGTTCTATATTTTAGTTCCTAAAACATGCAACTAGAAAGACGCATAGAAGCCCTAGAGATGTGGATATACAGATGAATAGGTCGTATTTCAAGGAAACAAAAACAATCAAATGCATGGTTCTAGAAGTCGCTTAAAAGTCGACAGGGTCGACTTCATCGCACCGGGTTTTATCCCATATGGCTCGGTCTCTTTCCGCAGCGCGGAAAGCATCCCACAAAGCACGAACTCCGTAGCTTTTAGCGACGACCCATAGGAGTCTCCGAAACATTTAATTCGTAAACCGAAGGGTGCGGCCGGGAATCGAACCCACAACCTTCGGATCACAAGTCAAACGGCTTGACCACTTCGCCACAGAGACTCCCGTGGTTCTAGAAAAGCTGGAAATGAAGAGAGAGTTGATGGAAGAAATAAAGAGGAGGCAAGTGAAATATTTCGGCCCTGTTATTGTTAAAAGACATGATACTCTTATAAATAAAAAAACCATACTGGAGGGCAAGGTTGAAGGAAAGCGAGCAAGAGGTAGACAACGATACAGGGTGATGACAGGGAAGATAACATCAAGAGATGGATTAATATCAATCTGACAGATGTGCAGTCAAGGCAAGAGACAGTGTTGGAGATCCATTGCAGCCAACCTTCGCCGAGAGCAACTGTTGCACTCCAATAAAATTGCGCACCGAGCTACGGCGCAACACAATGAACCCTTGGATGTGGCGTCATACCCTGGGATTCCGTTTGTTTGGGGTGAATTAAGGTAAAAGTACCCGAAGTAATATTCCGTGCGTTCTATTTTTTTTTTTTTAAAGAGAGACAGGTACTTCAATTTTAATTCACCGCAAACAAAGGGAATTCCAGGGCACACGTCATATCCTGGAGTCCCCTTATTCGCGCTGTATCTCGGTGTGCATGACCTTGACCGGAATAACGTTGTCGGTGTGCAGCAAATGTTTAGTTATGTGTGTGAGTTGACCTGAATATTTCAGTGGTTGTATACTCTTGTTAGGGGTAGGGTTAGGGTTAGGGTTAGTAAAATTCATGACTGCAGAAAGCCAACGTAAAAATGGACTACACACACTGTGTTACCGTTCGTCGCTCCTTTTTCGCGCCATGTCGCGCCATGACACGCACTGAAAAAAAACTTTAATTGAACGGAGATCCCCCGCCAGTGCTATATATAGCTGCTAACTACTCTATATATAGCTGCTAAAGCTAAATATAGCCTCGTGACGTCTGTTGCGGAGAATTAAAATTGAAGTACCGAGAGAAATAGAATAAATGAATATTCTATAACTTTCGCAGAAGAAAACGATTCTCATGAAGGGTTTTCCAAGCTATATTTAGCACGTGTCCCCGTTCTAAATCTATGTTGGGGTATTTCTAAACCAGATGTTCAGATGGAACCCGCTGGTTTCGCGACAGACCCCTTTACATTCCTGGCCCTCAGGGAGAGGCCCGTCCAGGTTTTGACTCCCAGGCGTTTTTCTCCTGTCTGTCATGCTTATTCACCTTCGAGACGTTCGTTATCTTGTATTTCCCAAATCGACATCTGTCAGAAATGCATGGGCGCTGCCGCCAAGTTAAGTACTCTCACGGGCGAGCAACCCAATTTATCAGAAGTGGGTGAATTACTTTCCCTAACGCTGCCGGGCGAGGACTCAATTTGTATTCAAGTGATTATTGACATTGTTGACACCGGACAGGCAACCAATTTGTCAGACGACTAATTTGATTCAAGACTTGCCATCCAATCTGTCAGTAGTCACTGTTTCTCACACTGGGCTTTAATCCTGGGTGCCGGATTAGGTCCTTTACATTTCAGATCCCGGAGAGAAACTCGGAACAAAATTATGTGGCTGAAATAAAGACGATGTCCCTGGTTACCCAAGTTACAGCTGAGAACGGCTCGTTACTGTGTATAATTAGCTGGTCTGGATATCCACAAGGAGTGGGAAGGAGAATATTAGATGCCTAGATTTATGACTACTACTGGACTATTAGGCAGGGCAAGTTTAAGTTTTCCGCCTGAAAAGTCTCCCTTTCCTTGATTGTAATTAATCCCCCACCAAGGTAAGCAATGTAATTGCTTCTCTTGAGAAAAAAGTATACCAACTGAACTTTAAGTTTAAACTAACAACAACAAAAAACTAGAACTCTGTATTTACTATCCATATGAAAACAAAAACCGATTATTTGGATGATGATGATGACTAATAAAATAATTATACATCACCAATGTAATGAAATACCTAACTGCTGTTGATGTTTGTGGTAGGACCTCGGGATAACAGGTGAGATGAAACCTCAATCGACTCCAATAAAGAACAGCTAAAATCCAATAGGATCATCTAGGATCAACTGGTCGGTATTCTGAACCTCTGTCCAGTTCTGACTCCACCTGGTCTCTCCTCGTTGTCACTGAACGAGATCTCTAGACAACCTGGCGCTCTTGATGATAGCTTGGAAATATATTCAAAAATGTGTAGTTTCTAAGTTCTACATCAATACAATCCTAGGTAATACATACAATCTATCTCCCACATGTACACACACACACACACACACACACACACACACACACACACACACACACACACACACACACACACACACACAAAATTGGATGTCTGGCAGTGTCTCTCTTCCAGCTTTACTGCGTTCACTCTCCACTTTCTCTTTATCTTTCTCACCTTGTCGAGTCAGAAGGACTTATCTTAGTCGAACAGGCCCTGTAATTACATTTGCTGCCTTCAGTTTCACCAGTCCCGTCATGAGAAATGAAATTACCTAAGTCCATGTTCCTCTTTCAGACAAACGGTTCCTCGCAGCCGCTCCGTCAAAAGTTTTTTTCAGGAGATTAAGTGGTCATTGGTGTTAATACAAAAGAGACTGATCGTCGGCGGCGATCGGTGTTTGCGTCAAGGCTAAGTGAGTTACGATGAATGCTCGTTCATCACGCACTTGAAATTGCTACGAACACCATATACCTTTTACATAATTTGGGTAATGTCTACACCACTACACATCTGCTTCAAATACAACCATGCTAGTAAAATATAATATTCACCATGGGGGTTAACATATTACACGTAAAGCCTACTACAACACTGGGCAATATGTATGAAGAATGCCACTTATAAAGCAAACCACACATACATCCTGGTGAGTTATCATATGACGGTAAGTACCTCAAGCATATAATAAATACTATGCGCGGAAACATAAAAAGGCTCTTCCTACATGTGTAATACGATTACAAACAACTTTAATTGTCTACAAAACAACAACAACAACAACAACAACAACAACAACAACAACAACAACTGGGAAATTAATAGTTCTCATAGAAATGACAAACACTGGATAAGACAAAATGAACGTCCGCTAAATGTATATGCCGAATATAAAGTTTATAGTAATGTACTATTTTTTTAAGTTGCATATCCTTTAGCCTACAGGACGTTGCAGTCAACATCAGCATACTACTGCCATTATTTATGTCTTGGCAAGTTTATTTACGTTCAGTAGTTTCCAATTGCTTTCTGTTACACCTCATCGTCTAAGAGAGAGAGAGAGAGAGAGAGAGAGAGAGAGAGAGAGAGAGAGAGAGAGAGAGAGAGAGAGAGAGAGAGAGAGAGAGGAGAGAGAGAACATAAAGGGCGCTATTTTCATTGTCGAAACTGCCTGGGCTGAACTTACAACGTCTAACCTAAAGAATGGGAGGAGTAAACTCTTGCCTGAACCTACCTATTGACGAAACTTAAGGGACTGAGACTGATAGTGCTGACGAAATTGTGCAACAAGGTAGGACTAAACAGCGAAATCGTTAGGCCAGAAGAAGTAACAGATTGATTGGAATGTGACAATATGGATGGAGGCTTTGAAATTTTGAACGATGATAAAATTGTTTCTAGTGTGACTACCATTGAAGAAGAAAAAATTGATGACAATGAAAGATCAGTTCTTAATTAACCAACAACCTACAACTAGCCACCCAGAAGCAGAAACAATGTTATCAAAATGCATCGACATCTTTGAAATGCAGGAGGAGGTAAATGCAACACATACCCTATTTCTGCGTAATATACGGAACATCAATGTGCAGAAAGTGTAACAGTGAGGGAATTTAGGTTAGGAGTAAAGAGTTAAGGAATGCTGCGCATTCCTTGACTAGGGGGAAAACCATAGTGAACGTGTGTGCACGAATGAAGAAGGGTATCTAGGTAAACACACACGTCACTTGGGGGCCAGCGAGAAGAGATGTCAACACCACCGAGAAGGGAGTCTCCATCATAGGTGCTGAGATTGAATGATTCATCAATAAAATACCTTTCTAACAACGCGAAGACTGACTTGTGTGGTGCTATACGATCACGTTCATAACCTGTGTGTAGCTCTGTCACACAGGTTGATTTGGTGCCGTGAAATTATCAAACATGGGAGGTCGCGGAGAGAGAGTACAGCCATAGAAGATGGTTATGTCTGGCGTGTCTGGAGAGGTAATTATGGTGAAACAAAACAGATGAAAGCCGACTGTTGGTAGCTGTTCTGGGTTTTCACTAGATTCCTGATTAAGAAGGAGAACCAATTTCAAGGTCAGCGCTAAAGAAAAGGTTTGATTGATACTTAATTTTTTGAAAGACTGATGTTATTGAATAATTATGAAATTAATTGGAGAACTGACCAACGCAAAATGCTATATTGAGATCAAGTAATGCCGTTCTGCATCAAAAATCAGTACAAATTATGAGTTTTAACCCGTGGGATTGTTGAAGGTGAACTCAAGGTTATGGTACAAATTCCATAATTATGAAATCAAGGTCTGCTATACTTTATACAGTCACTTCAAGTAAAGGAAGGCATAAATGAAACTTGTCTCAACTCGGGGTTGGAATAAAGTAATTTTAAACTGACCATGGCGAGAGTTCCACATGAAAATAAGAGACTGGATAGCGTCAGCTTTAAGTCCAATTGTTGTTGACTGGATTACGTTTGATATATATGAAAATCACAGATTGCTGCTGGAAAGTGAGTTTTTTTGCTGAAGTCGTGAGCAATTGTCGCTTGCGTGAAGGTGACCTTATTTGAAGGGAATCTACAGTAATCGAGCAGGTAATCAAAGTCTTGTTGCGAGCCTGATATCGAGCGTGATCAACGTCAGGAAATAATTAGAAAGATCTGAATTCGACTTCGATTAAATTATTAAGGAAAGAAATCCAGAGGCTCTTCGTTGTTCTGATCATTTTAACGAGCTTGATTAGAGTCCTTTTTTATGTGGTGTAGGTAATTCTGAATCAGGAGGTCATTTAAATTCTTGTGTGTCAGAATTCAGGGTTGAAACAGGAATATTTCTTCGTCAGGATCTTCGATTGGAGGATTTAGTTAAGATAATTAGATAATATTAGAGTAATTAACAGATTATGTATTGTTGCTGGGTTTGAAATCAATATTGTTGAAATATTTGTATATTGCTTGATAATTATAAATTTTAGGATGGAATCCCAAGATTTTTCACAGGTACTCACTGGAGTTGGCGGGGCAATATCAAGGTTGGATGCGGTGTTAAGACAACAGAATATAAGCACTGATGTTGAAAGATTTAGTGGTCAAGCAAATCAGTTTAAGAAATGGATTATTTCCATTGAAAAACATGCATATTTAGTAAATGCTACAGATGGAGAGAAAAAGAACTTGGCATACAGAACAAGTACAAGTCCAGTTTCTGACCATATTAGAAGAAAGTTAGAAGCAGCAGGAGGTGAAACCTGGGAAGAATTTAAAGATGATCTCGCAAGAAAATATGCTGAAATTACTGATCCACAACACGCATTCTCAGTATTGCGACAGACTAGACAAAACAGCACAGAAAGTGTTCAGCTATACAGTGACAGGTTAATCAACTTAGCTGAAGAGTCATTCTTAGGACAGAATGTACGAGCAGAAGAAGTGGAACGGATGTTGGTGGGGATTTTTGTTGATGGGATTAGGTCAGATGGATTGAAATTTAAATTATTAAGAGAGAATCCTGCAAGATTGTCACAAGCGGTAGATATCGCTATACAAGAGGAAAGCTTGAGGAGGAGGTTTAGGCTAAGGGTAGGACGAGAGTTAGGTAGTAGTTCAGAAGATAGAATTGAAGAACCTATGGAAATAGGACAGTATAGACATGGATGGAGAGGAAGACGAGGAGAAATACAGATGGTGCAAAGAAACGAGAATGTATATAATCAAGATAGAAGAGGACAAGTGAGAAATACTGTAAGAAACATGGAAGGTAACACAAATAACTCGAATGTGGTTTGTTGGGGATGTCACCAACGTGGGCACATTTTTCGCTTTTGTGGTAACAGAAGTGGCCCATCGATTACGCAAAATAGTAGAGGTGTTCAGACGAGTATACAGAATAGAATGGCAAATGGCAGACCAGCAAATTGGAATTCTGGAGAAATACAGAGAAATTTTAGAAGGTCAGGAAATCAGGGAAATTGGCATCCCGCTTACTGAATAGGATCGGCAGTAGGAGGGAAGATAGTAAGATCCAAAAAGGGCATCAATATATTAAAAACCCAAAGGATGAGTATAATAGAACATTTAGAAATAAAAAACAAGCCGAGGTAAAACAATTGTCATTAAATATGGTAGATCCTAGCTCATGTATAGTACAGATAGGAAAATATAAAGTTAGAACATTAGTTGATTCGGGAGCACAAGTTAGCGTGATTAAACAAGCATTTTTATATCGAATGTTAAAAAATTGTAAAATATTTAGAATTCAGGAGAATCTTCATTCGGTAACGGGACAAAAATTAGAAGTGTTAGGACAAACGATGATAAATTTGAAATTAGGAGGGATAAATGTTAGGCATATGTTCCATGTGGTTAAAGATTTAAATAGAAATATGATATTGGGACGAGATTTTTTATTGAAAAATGGGGTGAGACTTTTATTTGATTTGCATAAATTAAAATTCCACGATGTTTACGTAGATCTAGAGGAAGATATGCATGTGTCGACACTAGTTAGAGTCAAAACAACCATGAATTTAAAACCACAGTCAGTTAATTTGATACAAGCAAGACTGAAGAGAAATCCGTATTATGTAGCAGGAAACATAGTCAGAATCACAGAATTGCAAAAGGAAATAATTGATGAGCCAGGTTTAGAAGTTCCGGATGGAATAATAGAATTAGATAAAAGTTTAACATTTCCAGTAATGGTTATTAATAACACAGGTAGAGAAATTAAATTATACAGAGGATGTGTAATAGCTAAGCTAGAACATGACAGCGTTAGTGACATATTGGCAACAGATAGAGTAAATATGGTAGGAATAAGTTATTCAGAAACCTCTAATGAAAGAAGTAATAATAGACGCGGATACAGAAGGAAAGGGAACGTAAGAATGGATGAATTGATCCATCCATTTAGAAGAAATACAGCACAAATACATTCACTAGACAAAGTAACAAGAGAAAAAGAATTGTTAGCACAATTAAAAACTTCGCCAGAAAACAAGGAAGTGTTAGAACAACTTATAAAGCAAAATCAAGATGTGTTTGCGATAAATGATTTAGAATTGGGTAAGACACAAACAGTTACGATGGAAATAGACACGGGAGATCATCCACCAATTAGTTTAAAACCATACAGAACTCCGTTAAGAAATAGAGAAGTCGTAGAAAAGGCAATAGAAGATATGTTGAAAGCAGGCATAATAACAAGATCAAAATCAGAATGGTCATCTCCGGTGGTAATTGTGGCCAAGTCTGATGGTTCGAACAGGTTCTGTTGTGACTACAGGGCAGTTAAATAAAATTACTAAAAATGTAGCGTACCCACTGCCAGTAATTGATGATATTTTGGGGCTGCTTAATGGTTCTACATATTTCACAACACTAGACGCTAGGTCAGGATTTTGGTGTATACCGATGTCGAAGGATGCTCAAAATAAAAGTGCCTTTTGTACTCATATGGGTTCGTACGAATTTTTACGTATGCCATTCGGTCTCAAAAATGCACCGTCTCACTATATGTTCTTAATAAATGAAGTACTAGACGGTATGCAAAGTTTTGCCCTTAGCATATATTGATGACGTATTGATTTTTACGAAAGGAGATGTAGAGAATCATTTAAAACATGTTAGACTAGTATTTGACAGATTAAGAAGGCATGACGTTAAATTAAAGCTTAGTAAGTGCCAGTTTTTAAAGACAGAAACAAAATATTTAGGCTATATAATAAATAGGGAAGGTATTAAACCAGACATGGAAAAGATAAAAGTTATTAAAGAGTTACCTCCTCCCACTAACGTTAAGGAAGTGAGGGCTTTTATAGGAACGTGTGCATATTATCGGCGGTTTGTACCAGCCTTTTCTAGGATAGCAATACCTATTACGAATTTAACGGGAAAATACGCTAGATTTAAGTGGGATGATGAGTGTCAAAAAGCGTTTGAACTTTTAAAAGATAGCTTAACGGTGGTACCATTATTAACACATCCAGACCTGAATAAACAGCTAATACTATACACAGATGCTTCAGATAACGCAATAGGAGCATGTTTGGTTCAACCATATGAAGGAGAAGAATCTGGAATACCAGGGGTTAAAAATGAAAGACCAATCTATTTCTTGTCGCATAAACTCAGCAAAACTCAACGCAAATGGCCGATTATTGAGAAGGAAGCATATGCTATACACTACGCGCTGCAAAAACTAAATTATTACTTACATAACGCCAATTTCATTATTAGAACTGACCACATGCCATTAAAGTCGATATTAGAAGCACCAATACAAAATAGGAAAATACAAACGTGGGCATTGAATTTACAAGGGTACAATGCTAAGGTTGAATATGTGTCAGGGAAACATAATACGTGCGCCGATCTTTTGTCTAGAATCCCGTACCCACAGTCATCAGGAAACACGGAAGATGAAGTTGAACCAGAGGTAGATGATCGAAACTGGCAAGTAAATATATTAGATTCTGCCATAATAAATAGGGAAGAATTTGAGAGTTTACCATCGGAGCAAGAGTCGGAAGCTAGAACAGAAGACCCACATTTAGAACAGTTTGATATGAAAACAGAACAAGAATTAGATCCGAAAGTAGTACAGATAAAAAAGAAATTGAAAGAAACAGGGGAAAATAGTTTTAAAAGAAAGTTTGTAGAGTTACAAGAAGACAATCAATTATATTATATCAGTGAAAAAGGTGAAGGAGTAAGAAAATATATTCCAAAACATTTAGAACAAGAAGTCTTAAAGGCATACCACGATAATAATGGTCATTTTGGACGAGATAAGTTAGTGAAGGCTATTAGCAGTAAATATTATTGGCCGAATTTATTCAAAAGCGTATATGAATATGTTGAAGCATGTGAAAAAGTGTAGGTTAAGAAACATGAAGATAATTAAATGTCCTTTACAAGATACCGATATTCCTCAATTTCCAATGCAGAAAGTAAGTTTGGATATTTCAGGTCCTCATCCAAAAACATTATCGGGAAATGTATACTTACTACATATAGTTGATTCATATAGTCTTTGGCCAGAAGTATATCCAATTCCAGACAAGAGTGCTGATTCAGTTATAAATATGCTTTTACAAGAATTTATACCAAGGTTTGGGTGTCCACAAATAATACTTACAGACAATGGGAAAGAGTTTGTAAATAAAAAGTTTGAGAAATTGGTAAAAGATTGGAATATAAAACACATTAGGACTTCATATTACAGACCAACTTCTAACGCTAAAAATGAGAGACAACATAGAACACTATACAATATTCTAGCGAAAAATGTAGAAGAACACGATATGGATTGGGATCTTTATTTGGGGATAGCATTAGCGGCGATACGTACACACGAAAATGAAGGAACAGGTTTCTCACCATTTTACTTAGTACATGGAAGAGAACCGATATTGCCAATTGATAATTTATTAAAACCTAGGAGAAAATATTTGGGGGAAGATTTTCAAGAAACAAGGTTGCAAGAGATGCATAAAGCACATGTACGTTTAAGAAATAATATAATTAAGGCTAGAGAAAGACAGAAGAAATACGCAAATAAAAATGCACACTTACAAGAGTTTAACGTAGGTGATAGGGTATATTATAAAAAACATAGAAAAAACTCTAAGTTTGATGCTCATTGGGTCCCGGGATACTATATTTTAGAAAAAAAAGGTCCAGTGTCGTATACTATTAAGAATCAAATTTCAGGGCATGTTGCACGTTCACATGTAGAACACTTAAGGCGGGATAATGAAGAAAGGGATTGCAGAGAATATAATAATAATAATTATTGTTCCGAAGAAATATTGTCGGGTGGACAGATTGTCAGACAATCGGGTTATCCAATGCCTATAGGAGAATGGAAAACAAGTAACAACAGCATCTAATACAGCTGAACAAGAAGAAACGATACCAAAAACAGTCATGACAGAGGAAAATAACGTGTATGACGATTATATGAGTGAAGAGTCAGTTAGGGAAAATATTGAACCTCCATTTATGAATACAAGACAAGCAGTAAAAAGAAAGTTGGATAGACAGAAAGAAAAAGAAATTAAGAGGCAAAGGAAACTTAGAGCGAATTCTTCGAGTGAGGAAGAGATGCCACTATTTGAAAATTTGTTGAGACGGCAAGACAGAAAATTAGATTGGATGTAGAAAGGAAGAGATTAGCGGTTGCTAGTAATGGATATACAGATGGGGAACAAGAGATGGATGAAAAGTCAGAAACTGATGAAGAAGCTGATATGAAAGAAGATAGCTCTCCTCGAGAGGATAGCGACATTGATGTAGATATTGCAATTATAGAAAAAAATTTGAGGTTATTAAAGAAATGGAGAAGTGATAGATGAATAGAGTGATACAAGGTTCTGCAGATGGCAGATAGAAGAAGAAGTTAGACACGATATTTTTGTGTTTACAAAGGTACTTGATGGAGTTTTTCTAAAGCGGAAAATTATTATTGGGTATTATTTGGAATATGGTCTTGAAATTTATAATGTATGTGTACATTGATTAATGTGGGGGGATAAATATGATGAGGGGATTGAAATGTTTTGCTCAATTGTTGGGACTTCAATTGTGTTTTATGAAATGTGTAAAATAACTTAACTTAGATGGTTATTTTTACGATGTTTTGGGTTGATTGAGTTACCTTAAGGGTGTTTAAAATGATTATTACTTTGAAGTTCAGTTAAAAGATGAATTAAAGTAGTGGTTAGTGAAGTGATTCTATATGTATACGGAAGAGTATGTTATTATTACATGTGGGGTATGCAATGTATATACAAGGTTTATAATAGGAGCTGGGTTGAACAGCGTTTAATGGGAGAATATGGGGGGAATGCCAGGTTGAAATTTGGCATTTAAATAACTGCATATTGGAAGAAGAAGACTGTACTTAACAGTATAATAATAGTTAGGAAGTTTTTTTGTTGTTGAAGGAATGGTAAACGGGAAATTGATGATCTGAATAATACAAAGGCTAGCAGTTTTGGATTAACATATTTTTTTGATAATAACAATTATTATTGACGGAAACTGAAGATAAATTTTGAAACTTTATTTTTTGATAAAGTTTTGAGAATGTATGGGAAGAGAAAGGTGATTACTTCTTACTTTCTTACTTTTTCCTTACTTTTATTAATTTCAGGTGCGCACCTACACAAATCTAAATCTAGCTATTTTTTTCTGTCTATCCTAGAATACTGAGAGTGTGAGAATGTGAATAAGGGGGAAATAAAGGATAAGGGGAATATCTTCAGTTTTGTCAATCATAATTTAGATGGACATTTTAAAGTTAAAAGCGGTTCGCTTATGGAGACTTTTGTATTGTGGGGAATTTTATGGAGAGTTTTGTAGAAAGTTTTCTAGAGAACTTTATGACGAGTTTTGTAGGGAGTTTCGATATTATTGTCTCTAGTTAGCAATTGGCTATGAGGAGATAGGAGAATTGACTTAGGAAATATATGGAATTGTTGTTATTGTAGAATAGAGATGTAAAGTTAACTAATTAAAGGTTGGGGTTGAGATTTTTTCAAGGAAAAATTCTCTTTGAAGAAGGGGAGGTATTGTAACAGTGAGGGAATTTAGGTTAGGAGTAAAGAGTTAAGGAATGCTGCGCATTCCTTGACTAGGGGGAAAACCATAGTGAACGTGTGTGCACGAATGAAGAAGGGTATCTAGGTAAACACACACGTCACTTGGGGGCCAGCGAGAAGAGATGTCAACACCACCGAGAAGGGAGTCTCCATCATAGGTGCTGAGATTGAATGATTCATCAATAAAATACCTTTCTAACAACGCGAAGACTGACTTGTGTGGTGCTATACGATCACGTTCATAACCTGTGTGTAGCTCTGCAACAAAAGGTCTAGCCTCAAAGACACAGCAGATGACAGATTATTTTATAGTAACAGGTTTATAGCACTGCAATACATTTCTGTACATTACTATTCTATATTGGTGTTTATATTGATCGTTTTGTCAAATTAAATAAAGCATGCATGTTTTATTCACTTTGAGTTTATTTTCGCCCCAAGCCCGCAGTGAAATCACGTTACTGTAATATGTTTAGAGAGATTTCTGTTATCCGTGGGAGTCTTCGTGGCGAAGTGGTCAAGCCGTTTAACTCGGGCTCCGAAGGTTGTGGGTTCGATTCTGGGCCGCGTCCTTCGGTTCACGAGTTACATTTTTCGGAGACTCCTGTGGGTCGTCGCTACAGCTACGGAGTTGGTGCTTTGTACGACGCTTTCCGCGCTGCGGTAAGAGACCGAGCCATATGGGATAAAACCCGGTGCAATGAAGTCGACCCTGTCGACTTTTAAGCGACTTTTTCTTTTTCTGTTATCCGTGACAGCCTTGGGCCGGACGGTGATGGTTAATCGAAGTTTTGCTGCATTTATAATTTACAGTGTAGCAATCAGCATGCCATTATCATATTCAAGAAACATAATCACGTGGTCAAAATTTACTTGTTTACTGCAGGACTGGAGGTCAGCATGGCCGGATGGATAAAAAGCACTTGCATTTAAACTTCCGGTGTGCTGATGCTGAAGTAGTGGGTTCAGCCCTACACCGGTCAGTTGGACGAAAATGTTGACTTCTCGGTCTTGACATGGGGATGTAAATTACAAGCACCTCAGAAGTCGGAGTGGGTTCAAGCAAAAAATAAAATTTCTTATATTAGACTTAATGTGTCTTAATGATGTCAAGGTTATGGGTTGGTTGTGAAAAGTGCTGTCGAATGGGTGACAGTCTCGGTCAAAGTAGACGGTCAGCCCAAGTAAAAACTGCTCATTACGAGTACAGTTGATATAGCAAAGTCCCCACTGGAAGTAGGCTGTGGTCCTACTATGTGACAGTTCCAATATGTAATGGACACTCTGAAGCACACGTAGCATTAGACAAAGTGACTTAATAAATCGACCGCCACTCTCCCTCAGTAGTGAAACAAGAAAATAAAGCTCCCAGCAATATTGCTACAATTTATACACAATACTGCACACTCACTCAACTCCCATAAATCGAACTAATGCTAAAGCTAAAATGATGAGGTCTGGGAGACAGTTATTAAAGTTTAATAAAACTAAACTGATGCCTCACCTTCTCTACTGAGGTTTATAGCGGTCCTGCATCTGATACACAAGCTGATAGTCGGGACAGCCACAAGAGAACACTTATCAGAGAAAAGTATATTTGTGGTGCTAACTTCATACATTATTTGTTAACACGCAAAAGAACACATGCATGAGAAAATAACGATGCCGTTAAATATTAAAGGCCTTGCAGTGAGTCACATCTTTGCTCAATCTACCCAAGAAAATTGGCGTTTCGAATTAATAACACTCTGGGTACGAAGAAATGAAAGTAACATCTGTAACTAAAAGATTTATGGAAGATATAGTGTCAGAAACACTGATAGTAACACTTGTATATATGCAGTATGTGCTCCTTGTTCATACTTTAAATGTTGCTGTGTGTATTACTGGCGAAACGCCATAATTATCCCAATTTGGAAAAAAAAACAAAGGCAGTAAAAGAGACTGCACACAACACAGAGGTATTTCCCTTTTGAGTCATACTGGGAAAATATTTCACAAAATTCTTGAGAAAAGATTATGAACTAATATAGGCATCCAGCTAAGCGAAACACAACTTGGATTTAGGAAAAACAAAGGATGCACAGATGCCATTTTTGCTCTTAGACAACTTTTAGAAAAATCAAATCGAATTTAATGAAACACTATACTTAGCCTTCGTCGATCAAGAAAAGGCATTTGATAGAGTGAATAGAAACAAGCTGTGGGAAATCCTTAAACAATCAGGAGTGAGCAGACATCTAACAAACCAATGTAGAAGCTTATACAACAGTGAATGCATAGTGAGAGCAACTGAAGGACACTCAGAACCCTTCACCATAAGATCCGGAGTACGACAAGGTTGTATCCAGTCCCCTCTCTTGTTCATAATCTATATAGACAACATATGTAAAGAAACCAGCCAAACAGAAAAAAGCAAGAACACCGCATGACGAGAACACCATTAGAGAACTCCTGTTTGCGGACGACCAAGCACTAATAGCAAAATCAGAAGCTGAATTATAAAACCACATGAATAGTCTAAACGAAATGTGTAGGGAATATAATATAAAAATTAGCACAAGTAAAAGAGGGGTAATGGCTATAACTAAACAAGAAAAAACAACAATTCACCTAAACGAGCATCCCTTGAAACAAATAAAGAGTTTCAAGTACCAAAGAAGTATAATATCATTAAATGGCAAATCAGAAGACGAAATCGAAAATAGATGCAATAAGACAAACCAACTCATTGGACAAATGGCACCAATACTGAAGAACAAACATGTGTCAATAGCTACTATGAAAGCACTTTACAACACAATCTTCCTACCAACTATATGCTACCAATGCCAAACCTGGACAATGACAGAAAAAGAGAAAAGAAAAATCACAATAACAGAAATGAGATTTCTGAGAAGAATACTCGATGTATCAAGAAGAGATAAGATCAGAAATGAAGAAATCAGGAATGCAAGTAGGTTACCAACTAGTATACCACAACAAGGGAAGAAATGATATACAGACCAGATGGAAGCAGAGGAAAAGTCCGACCACGTAAACGATGGGCGGAGGGAATAGCAGAGTCCATGGGAATATCGATAATACATGAAGCGTATAAGCGGTCACTCTCCTGCTGTTTATACTTCACCTCGACACCGCAAGGTACAAGAGGAACATGATGAGATGAGATGAGTGTTTTTTTGTTTTTGTATTTTTGTTGTTGTTGCTTTTCGTTCTTGCGTTCACTCGCTTTGAACTCAAGTGTAGTCCATATACATGCTAAAACTACTTCTAGTGCACTGGACTGATTTAGCTTTCCCTATTACCAGTGTGCATCGCCATCAGGCGAACCCACTCCGACTTCAGAGATACATGTAATTTACATCCCAAAGTCAAGGATGATAAGTCAACATTTTAAAGTTAAATGTCTAATATTACAAATAATTAGTTGATTTATGTGTAATATAACAAATAAACAGTCATCATCATCTCATCTTGTTCTTCTTGCACCCTGAGGTGTCGAGGTGAAATATAAATGGCAGGGGACTGCTCATTTATGGAATTCATATATCAAGATTCCCATGAACTCTGTTATTCCCTCTGTCCATGGTTTATAAGGTCGGCTTCTACTTCTGCTTCCATTTGGCCTGTACATCATTACTGCCTGCTTTCTTTCATTTGTTCATACCATGCATTCACTGTTGTATAAGCTTCTACATAAATTTGCTAGATGTGTACTCACTCTATATCACTCTGTTGGACATGGAGGTCTGCCCTTGCCTTGTCAGATGAATTGCTGCAGTCCTTAATGAGCGTAAGATTGCACTGCGCATGGGTTCCTGGACTTCTGATCCCTGTACGATAACACCCGGGTTGCCAAAGAGATATTCCATGTCCCCAGTGCTCTTTAATGTCTACACCAGCAAAGTCGCAGCTATTGAGACACCAGGTGTAGGTCGAATCTTGACATTTGCAGATGATGCACTAGTGTACAGACAGGGCAGAGACAGGGAAAATTTGGCTGCAGACTTACAGATGGCAGTAAACAGGGTAGTGGAGCTGTGCAGGGACACAGGGGCCGTTATAAACCCAGAAAAAGCATCGGCTGTGTGGTACTCCCTGGATAACCGGATTGTGAAGGCA